>CM060732.1:37563267-37907052 GCA_030704615.1 Takakia lepidozioides | reverse complement strand
TCTGCACATCCCACAATGCGATTCGAAGAGTGAAGAGACGACACCCTCCCATAAGTTGAATGAGACTCGGATCCTGCTTTTCCATGGCTTGCACTATTCAGAGCTCCGTGGACGTACCCCACCCGGCCTTGGGCGTGTGTATCGGATGGCAACGGCCGGCTCGGCTGTACGCGACGATGTATACACAATTACAATTGGAGTGGAGCCGACTTGCATTGTACGGACTTCTCGGTGATGGAAGCAAAGAAGGGTTCGAATTATTATATCCTTGCAAACATCATTACATTTACCTGAAGATGTTGAGATGAACGTGACTATTGATTTTCATGCACCGGCGTTGAGCGTGAACGAGCTGCACAAACTCCTCCTTAGGGATTCCAGAGATCATTGATGGGGCAAAGGGAATCCTCCATATGGATATTTTCAATTGCATTTGCTGTATCAATCAGACTTTTTTTTGCAGTGTAATGAAATGCACCCCAAAACTCCTGGAATGAGCAATATTCCATTCAAACTGAGATCCAACAGAAGCAGTTGTGGGGCCATTTCTGGAAAAATGGCGCCGAATTTCTCTTTTGGGCCGCAAACTGCTAAGTCCCAACATGCACTGGTACCATGTGTCTGGGAAAATGGCGTCCGAATTTCTCTCTTTTTTTGGGGGCCGAAACGTGGCTAAGTTCCAACATGCAATGGTACCGTGTCTGAAAAATGGCGCCGAATTTCTCTTTTTTGGGCCGAAAACTGGCCAAGTCCCAACATGCACTGGTCAGTGTCTGGAAAAATGGCGCGAATTTCCCTATTTGCGCCGAAAACTGGCTAAGGTCCGAACATGCACTGGAAAAATGGCGCCGAATTACCTGTCATGAGGGGACCTATAGCCGCGGATTCGGCACCATTTTTCGCCAGAGAGACCTATTACCGCAAAATACGTCGCCGTTTTTTCAGGTTACGGACCCTATTACCGCGAAATTCGGCGCCATATTTGCACATGTCGCTGGGAATTGGCATGAGCGGAAGACGAAATATCATGAGCACAACTGTCAAAACTACAATTTTCCCTTCAAGAGGCCGAATAATATATTTGTTTTTCGTGACACATTGCATTAAATTATTGTTTTTATTGTTTTTTATTTTCGAAATTTGTACTTCTGCTCATGAAAACCGATTGTCTTACTACTCTGCTCATGCCGCTCATGCCGCTCATGCTCATGAAATAGCTAACCTCAGCAATACTCCCCTATCTCCCGCTCATGGAACACTAAAGAATTAACTTGTCATTGCTAATGAACCCCCGCTCGTAGTTGCCTTGTGTAGAGCGTATCCGGCTGCAACCATGTCTGATTGCACAAACTTGTGCAGCTCCTGCTCCTCTGCTCCAGTACACCACGGCCTTGTGGCTGAACACCTTGGTCCCTGGGGCTGTCTTTGGCTGTGTTCCAAGCCTAGCTTTCACCCACTTTGGTCATCTACAGCTGCAGAACTGCTTGCTCCAACAGAGTTCTGACTGGCCAAAGCAATATTGAGGCCCTCAACGCCAACTATAGCAGTTTGTTGTCTATTGCTAATGCCTGACTCCCAGTATGCAATCAACTCGTCCAACTGCTCTCCACTCAAATCAGTCCGAGTTCCTTGAGAAACATAAATCTTGTCTCCGTGTGTGCACAGGCTAAGAGAAGAGACATGCCCTTCAATTACGTCCTCATTGCCCCCAGCCATACAAGGAGGACATCCACAAACTTGTCTCTCATGTAGACCACAACAGGTTCTAGCTGAAACAGAGTTGTGGATCTTTCATAGCATCCACACACTCACACTCAAAAAAATTCCATAGATTTTTAGCAGAGTCCAAAAAACTAAAACCAGGTCTGAGTATGTAGATTTCCACAATCTGCAGGTCTTCGCGCAAATTTGAGGTCAAACAGCCTTTGTATGACAAAGTTATGGCCAAACAGGCTCTTTAAACATAATATATGTCATTCAAATGAAAAATCTATTTCCAATAATCCGTCTTGGTTCCCTGTTCCCTGGTTCCCTGCGAATTCTAAGTTCTGCACTATAAACAACATTTTTGAGCTCCCAGCACGAAAATATCTTGGGCTACGATCCACTCCGTCCGGCCTCCCTTATAGAATGTGAAGATCGCACTCACAGCAAGAATCCTGGAAGGAATGACAAGGGAGTCAGCTCATCCCGAACCTGTTTCGTTAAATCCGAGATGCGATCTTGCAAGCATGGTCGTTACAACTGTACCAGCCGTTTTGGTAACTATGGCAATTGCTGCTCGTTCTTTGGAGAAATCTTCAACTTCGGGAGTTGTTGTGCAGGGATTGTCTGTCCTCAAACGTGCACCGGCGTCCTTCTCCCTCGTTCAGGAAGCCTGGCTACCATAGACACGTCTTGTCATGCGTCAAGCATGGCTATGTACTGTAGGGCAGATGCAGCATTTTTGTGTGTAGGTTGCGATAACAAGGTGCATGGCATAAACAAGCTGGCGTGTGTGGATGTGCGAGGTGTGTGGGCTAGCTCAAGCCGTTGTCACTTGTAAGGACGATGTAGCTGCACTTTGCGTTTCAGGCGACACAGATATCCATTCAGCCAACTCACTTGCCTGTCGGCATGAGCATGTATCAGTCACTCATTTCTTTGAGTGTCCGAATGTTGTAAAAGAGGCCCGCGTTAACAACTTCGTTGCTGCAGTGCCTGAAACTGAATGTAGCGACTTGTTGAAGGATGATGATCAAACTACCGTGGCTGACGCTGCTTCATGGCTTCTCCCTCAACCTCTTCTGCACTGGCAACTACACAGCAGGTGCCATCGCCTCCATGGCTTTCTAGCATGCAGTCCCAGTGGTGGATGGCAATGTTATTTGTGTTTTCTGCAGGCTACGAGCCATATCTTCTAACAAAACATCAGCTATAGTCAAGCTTTATGGGCTCTAGCCACACAGTTGATGGATGCAAAGAGGCCTGGAGACCTTAACCGAACTAGGTGTTGTTGTCTGCACCCCTTCATCACCTTATTCTTGCTTTCCTTGTCCTATTGCAATCCACAGCTAATCGAGGACAGCACCATCGCCACTTGGCCAGTTCATCCATGCTCGATTTTTTATAAAAATTATTACAGACCCGTCCAAGTCCAAGATCGAATTCCTCAAGCATAATCACCAAGCCTCACTTGCTTGTTGATCTTATTTGACTACAAATATTCCCACCGGTTCTGCTGTAACTATTCCACATGAAAGCCAACGACGGCACAATTTGCCTTCATGCCAGCCTGTCCCTGCTCGCTGACCAAGAAAACCAACGATAGCCAGCCAACTTCTCAACTCGGCCTTTACTGATTGCACACCATGATATATGCCATGAACAACTTCACCAAATCGTTTGTCATCAGTACCGATATAACATTGGCACGACGACTTGTAGACATGAGCCCATCAACCAGTCCAACACCTTGGCTGCTCACTATGTGCAGGTCTGAAACCATCAGTCTGCTCAGGAATTACCTATAGCATGGTATTTTTATCTCTGCAGCTGAAGTTGAAGACCACGGTCCACCTACTCGCGTAACCAGCTGCACCTCCGCTTCTAACCACCAAGACAATGAAGGCTTGCATCCCAGCCTTGCGAGACAACAATAATGCTGATCGTTTCACCATGCTCGGCTCTCAATCTGCCACTCAGCCAGTGACCGTTATAAAGGGAGAATACCCATGCACTTTCGTGTTACCGCTTTCAACACACAGAAGCCTAACTTGCCATTGCACCCTCGTGTTTCTCTCTCATCTTCACACAAAACCCACAAGTGCTAAAAACTAATTAAGCTCACATCTTGCACTCACAGATGCAAACTCATCTCTCTCGAGTGATAGAACAAGCTAAGAGACACACTGTTCACACCAGAAACAACATGAAATCCATCGCTATCACTCAATAAAACAGAAGTCGAGCCAGGGGCACCCCAAGCTATGGGGACTCCACCCCACAACAACCTATACTCCCATCATAAGCACACTCAGTCCTAAACGATGCAGGAGCTCGGTCGCGCAGGCTCAACTCGAGAGAGATGAGCTGCGCGACTGCCGCTCTCGTGAAGATAAGGCGGTTCAGGTGTCAAACTAAACTTCACACCTGATTTAACACTTGACCTAAATCCAAGTGTTAAATACAAATAACTAGCTTTATTCTAGTTGTTTTCACACTGTGCTTATTTAACTTGACAATGCTTTCAGCCCGCTGAAGCTTGTATTTTCAGGTTTGTGGGTGCAAGAAAGGAAGCAAAGGAGCTGATTCTCTTATGGTGAGAGTGGGGCATGTGTGGAGCATGCCTTCAGCCCATTGAGGCTCTTGTTTTCTAGCTTTAGAGAGCTAGAATGGAAGGGCTAGGGCTGGTTTTCACTTGGGGTGAAAGAAAAGCACTTGTAGGGCATATGTGAGTTGGGGTTTCAACTTCAAGCTTGAAGGGAACACAACTCTTGAAGCAGCAAGTGCAGGAGCTGGATTAGGTGCGAAGGGGCGTGCTATGGTCAAGAAAAATGCGTGAATGAGTGCCTACAAGGGTTGGAAATCAGCCATGTTTGGTTAGTCGCCATAGGGATCAACGGCGTTGTTTTGTGAGTTAAAAGGAAGCTTGTGCACTTAGTTTTGGTTGCAAGCATCTTCCTTTGGAATTAGAGCTACTATTGGGGGTGTGTGGGAGCCATAAAGAACAAGAATACCTTGCTGATTTCCTCACAACCGCCATAGCTCGGTGCAAAGAAGCCTAGAGTCCAAGAGACACAAACCCTAGCTTGGCGTGGCTAAACCCCTTGGAGAAATGGCTAAACTGCCATGAGTGGCCATGGATGGGGCTGTGACAGGCTGTGACAAACTGTGGCCTGTGGCCTGTGGGGCTGTGATGGACTGTGACAGGCTGTGATGGGCCGTGAGGGGCTGTGATAGGCTGTGCCATGTGGCCTTTGGGGTTGTGACGGGCTGTGACCTGTGGCCTTGGGGGCTGTGAGGGGCTGTGACAGGCTGTGACCGGTGGCTTGTATGGGGTTGTGACGGCTGTGACCAGTGATCTGTGTGGGCCTGTGCTGGTCTGTGGTGGCCCGTGTTGACATATGGACGGCCTATGCTAACTCGTGGAGGCACTGGTGGACTGCCTGAGGACTGACATGTGGTCTTGAAGGCCAAATGTCGAAGCTCGTGGAGGGCGATTTGAGGAGTATCTTCATGATATTCCCATGGTCATGCAAGTGAGAGAAGAGAGGAGAGGAAGAGTGTTGGGATGAGGGCATGCTGGGGTTAGGCATTGCTTTAGCTTCTCTTCCTCGTAGTTTTTCCACCCTCTCATTAGGCCAAGACCTTTCCGTAGGTGGAGGCAAGAGTCAGTCCGGGTTTGGGCTGGGGTGTCTTTGCAGGAGCAACACCGTGGAGTTTTTTGGTGTGGGGGAGTTGTCATTCTGATTTTCTAAGAGCTGCTGGTATTGTTGGTGTGCAGCTTGGTTTCTTGCAAGAGGAAAATATGTGGTTGTGAAGTGTTGGAGAAAAGGTGGAGCAAACTTTGTATGCCGGTTGTTAGAGAGCCCACGTTCCATGAAGTGATAGTAAGTGCCTTGGAGCAAGCCTCTGGGGTGGTGGGAGTGTGGCTGGGCGGGGGGGGGGGGGGGGCAGGTGAGGGATCCTCGGTATGGGATCTAACAGTTGGGGGATCATAGCCGGGTATCGGGGTAATTGCGTTAAGTGTGATGGCCAGGATATCCGTGGAGAGGAAGGGGAATTTGTTAATGAGCTGGTGGTCTTGGTCGGGTGTGGTGACCGTTGCTAGGTGGTCCCCTAGGATATTATGTACAACCCCGGTTTGAGAGTATAAAAGTTTGAGGGAATTCTGGATCTCGGATAAGCAGTGGGGGGCAAATATTGGTGGTGATACGGAGGTAGCTCTTTTAATTGACGTAGGAGGGATCGGATTTGGGAGATTGAGTGTGAGTAAAGATATCCATAACATGTCTCTGGGAGAGGGGAGATGATGACGACAAGGGAGAAAAGGAGCTGTGATGCGGTAAAAGTTTTGAGTTTGCATAGGGCTTTAGTAAGTGCTGGGTAGCAGCTAGAGGGTAGCCCAAAAGTTACAATGTGGTGTGTGGGTGTATATTCGGAGTTTTGACAGTTTGGGAAGAAAGGTGTGAAGTGGTCTAGAATGTGATGGTAGCTACGTATGGGGGGTTGCTATTCCATGAGCTCATGAGTGGGCATGGCTCACCCATGAGCCGCAAAGTAACACACTTCAAATTTCGGCAGATTTTTTTCGGGCCCAAAACTATAAAATAATTGAAAATCGAAGATTTCCGCGCTCATGCTGGAAGCACTCCGCTCATGAGTACCAGTGTACGCTCATGACTTGGAGCCCAGGCTCATGGACCGCCAGGCCAGGTCATAGAAAAACTGAATTCTGGGCAATAACGGCACCGAAATTATCCCTGAGGCAGAGACGCAAGCGGAATTAGGATCCGGGTTTGCAGACTCCGAAAACGCAATGGCGACCTATAACCGTGGATAGTACTGTTGCAGAAGTGCAAGATGGTTGGGTATAACGGCGCCGTAATTGGGCGCAGGAAAAGAAATAGCCGGCTGAAGGCTCGGGAGTGAAGCCAACAACGGTGAAAGTAATTGGGCTCCACCAACCAAATACCCGGCTGCATCCTCCGGAGTGCAGGCGATAACGGCGCCGAAATGGGCCCCGGAAACCAAATACTCGGCTGAAGCCACCGGAGTGCAGTCGATAACGGCGCCGAAATTGGGTCCGGAAACCAAATACCCGGCTGAAGGCTGGGGATTGCAACCAATAACGGTGCCGAAATTGACCTGCGGAAACAAAATTCTCGGTTGAAGCTTCCGCACTCCATCCAATAACGGCGCCGAAATTGGGCTCCGGAGAGCAAATACCCACCTTACGGTAAGGGAGGCCTTGCTCTCATTTTGCTCTTCACTCTTCTCTGTTGTGCCCATCTCCTCCTTGCTTTGAGTTCGTGCTATGTCGTGAGGCCATGTCGTGCCCGAATCACATCTATCGACGCCAGACGGGAGTCATTTTCCCGAAAGCACACGACATCATTGTTTTCCTGGATGTTTACAGGGACGATCCTCGACTTGTCCAGCTGAGAGCAATGGAGTTTCTTCCAGGATTGCACGATTCTCCTGGACCCCGGCTGGGGAGCAGGTGGTTCCTACGCATCATGGACCTGGACTTTCCGCATGAGTGGGAGCCGAACAGATCACGCACAGCGTTGCTGTATCGTTGGAATTGTTGCAAGTGGACGTATGATGAGTGCATAGGTGAAAACTTTACGCGTGGACGGACTGGCTCGGAAAGTGGGGACATTCTCTTCAGTTATGAGGATGAGGAGGAGGGGAACACAGGGCCCACTATGAAAATGTCCTTCTACCAAGGGGGCGCTATCGATAAACACGACATCCTCGTTAGTTTCAACCGGGCGACAGAAACCACTGATATTTTGTTCAAATATAGGCACCCGGTCACTCAGGAGGTCCTTGAGAGGCTAGTTAGAGTTCCTTCTTCTTGGGCGAGGGGACCATAGGTCTTGCATGCTAGAGTAGACATGTTTCGACTCGCCGACACTCATGGCACATACAATTTCATTCAGAAATCAAGCAGCTTCCCTATGCCATATGGGGAATATACATGCTTGGATAATCTTCTGTTAAGGTTTTTTGCAATTCACTGCCAGTATGCTGGGACGTGTCCTTTGTCGTATGGATTGTTGTTTGCACAAGGTGTAGTATGCAAATGCTGGAATGTGCAGTAGGACCCTTCCCACTGGGACACAGAACTAGCAATCTTGTAAAGGCATCACATTTGCAGAACAGTAACAATGCATTTGTAGCAAATTGGAGTCTTCTCATAAAGGTGGACGAAAACGCCAGGATGGGCTGCGAAATCACTACAAATTGAATGAAGAGCAGTAACAAACAAGCACTATGCAGTATACAGACCATAAACGACGCTGAAATAGGCCTCAATGCCCGTTAATCTCCACACAATGTATGCTTTACTCGGATCCATTTGTAGACAACCAAATAAAAAAAGCATGCGCATGTCATTCATGGCCAAAAACCACATTCTCATGTATTGCGGCACCGAAATTCACATGTAGCCATGGCGATGCGGCACCACCAAGTGTATAATTCCTCACAAAAAAATAGGGTGCAAGAAGATGAATGTAATATAATTGCCACTTTCTCCTTCCCGAATGTGGAATGTCAAGCAGTCCGACCAGTATCCTGCCGTAGGGCCTTGTGCAGCTCGTTGAAACTCAGTGTTGGACCATGGATGAAGACGTCCACTGCGGATATGCAACTCATGCGCTTCAGAAAAAAGTAATAAAGGTGTTTGCAGGGGACGTATGCTGAATTCTTCGATTCCATAACAAGGAAGTGTAGTGTGAATGCAGGGGAGTAACATGGAAATTTTGCTTGGCATCAGGATCCGGCATTACTACAAAGGGAGTGCCCTGGTACTAATAACGGGAGGGAACTATCCATGCCTACAGGTAATTCCATGGGCACACTATGCTATTGCTCTGCCAGGACAAAATGTGGCTAAGTCATGAAATACGCCTTTTCATCCATAGGATGAATGGCTTTCATCGCTGGTGATTACCGTAGAAACGCGGGTCGAGGAAGCTTAGGGCTTGCTGGAGGGTAATCGTGCAGGGAACAGCTAGGTAATTTTGCTCAAGCCAGGAGAAGGGAGGCAGTGCAGTAATCGTTTCATGGCTTTGAAGAGAGGGAGTGTTGCAGGACGATTCATCAAGGGCAAGGGAAGTAATATCATGTACTACTGACAGAAGTAATGAAGGCATAGAGGTGGTGCTTCCTGTGATTTGACCGCTGAAGGTGTAGGAGTTGCGGGGAAAGCAGCTCGGTGGAGGGGCAGCAGTGCCGTCGTTACTCTCATAACCACGATGACAAGGAGGATGAACCTGCAAGGGAAACAACCTGCTGCCAGGGAATAGGAAGGTGGGGTTGCAGACTTGATCAAAGGCTAGTTAAGATGATGGAGCAGCTCCATCATGACGGGCATCTGCCAGAGGTAGGGTGTGCAAACTGATACCGCCGCCATTGCATTCATGTGCAATTATAGAAAGCTGCACTTGTGGAGAAGCAATTGCTGCCAGATCAAGGGCAGAGATGGGATTACTGACTTGACCACTTGTGAAATGGTGCAATCGCCAGAATGAGGGCATTGGCTTGTGGACAGTGATACAGGTTATCTGTAAATAAAGAAGCAAAGAGTGAAATATGTAGAGCATGAAGCTTTCAGATAATGACTGTCTTCTTGTTATCACATCAGATCTTAGGGTAGATTAGCAGAGATGGTAGGATAGGGTAGTTAGTTGGCAAGCAACAAGGTTACTGCCATAGGTTGAAACAGAGCTGTCAAGACTCACGGAACGCTTGAATCGACGAAATATCTGAAGGTGGAGTGGCATAGCAATGACAGGATCTGACATGCATAGATCTTTGTTTTTACAACGTGGCATTCAAACGACAAAAGGAGTTAGGGGAGCTGCTGACAGAGATGGTGAGGTGCCATTTCAGGCAGGCGATCCCACCGCTTCAGCTGGAGTATAAGAGAGCTAAGTTGATAGATACAAGGACCTTCTCTTACTTAGGGATAGTTGCTATGGAATTCTGGTAGAGATACTCTCAATGGAAATGAGGGAGATAGAAAAAGATTTTGGCAAATGGAATGGAGACTTCTGGAATTCATACCAGTCCTGGTGGTAGAGAGAAAGTGAGGCAGGGTGGAAGTTGTGTGGAGTGCTGCAAGAAGTTGGGAAGTCAGTTCTTAAACAAAGGATGCTTCCTATTTTGGGCGGATGTGAATGAGGTTGAGTAAAGAAGAAGTGCCCATGACTTACAATGAGGGCAACATGCATATAATTAGGTTAGGAAGTAGCATTTTTCAGAGAGAATGAATCAGGTAGAAGTAAACCTGTTGGCTGCTGATTGCATGATTACTTAGAAGCATGCAGGGGCTGAGGGCTGCAACAGAGAAGATCACTTGAGGGTGATTATTGGTAGCCCATTTTGTATCTGCAAGAAGGGATTGAGAGGGTTGAAAGTGTCATATGTCCTTGATGCAAAGGGATGGGGAAAAGAGATCTTGAAAGAGGAATGGTGGATCATCAAAGTGAGGCTATGTGTGTGTGAAAAACCCGGAGCCCGTTGTAGTTGAACCAGTGACCATAAAACTTGATGTGTATTTCATGGAACTAGCCTGCCAGTATTATGAAGGGATTGCCCTTCATGGGTGCTGGCTAACCTGATTTTGTGATAATGTATGTCTTGAAACATTTAGGAAACAGAACCCTGGCATATGCAATACCCTGTTTACAAATGAGCCAAGTTATAAGTTTGAGAAACTTCTCAACCCCTGTCCATGTCTTCTCTTCCGCTGCGGCGTGGATGAGGGTACCCAATCTCTGATCATGAATAGAGTAGGAGTGATTAAGTGTGGTGTGAGTAAGTGTGTATTTGGGTAAGGAACAATTTAGGAGTTAACTAGAAGGGGGATTTATGCCCCCTTCTTTTCACACTACAGAAGTCCTCACAGTTGCAAGCTGGGTACTGTGAAACCGTGATTGTATACACGACACTGCGCGCATCAGACCCGGCTGTTGACAACTGAAATATACGCCCCATCCCGGGGTGAGGAACACCTCTGCAACCTTGCACTATGCAGGGTATTGCAAGAGCGTTGGCCATCCTGGTGTCGTTCGCCTTTGTTGGTGGCCGCCGTCTTTTCAGTTTCCCCCACCAATGGGTGGGCCAAGCTGCGGGGTTACCCACCGGCATGCGGGGCGAAGAGCTTCTCGTACGTTACAAAAACGGACGACAACAGGAAGTTCACATCGGATATTTGGTGCCTGAATTGTAATGTACAACCACTTGGGCTACAATAAATCAGGCCTTCCCATGAATTTCGGCACCAAAATCTAGATGAACATCTCTGTCATGTAACAACTTTGGAAGCCAGGGGATGAATTCCGGCGACAGAAATAGTAATTTGTTCACCTCATGAAACTGACCAAGCACCCAACGGATGGATTTCGGTGCCGAAATTCGGATGAACATCTTCTTCATCAAATTGTTTCTGCACATGAGGGTTGAATTTGGATGCCAAAATACGGATGAATGTGTTCCTGATTACAGTCGTGATTCACCACGTGTCCGGATATCGGTGCCGACATCCAAATGACAGTAATCCTGAATCGGCAGAATGGATGTATTTCGGCGCCGAAATTCATTCTTCATCTCCTTTTCCGACCCTAATTCTGCTGCCCTGCGGATGGATTTCGGTGCCGAAATTCATCTGAAGTTTTTTTTTTTTTTTTTTTTTTTTTTTGCGACAGATGAACTTCGGCGCCGAATCTCATCCAAGTACTCCCTTCTAATTTTCCTTTTTCTTCGCGAGCAATGAATTTCGGCGCCGAAATTCAACCGACTTCATCCCTCCAAATTCTTTTCAGGGTTTGAACGCCGGATTTCGGAGCCGAAATTCATCCAATGCCCTCCCTCCAATATTTATTTTTCTTTGAAATGGATGAATTTCGGCGCCGAAATTCATCCTTACTATCCGCAATGAGTAACTCTAATATTACATTTGCTATGCGACGGATGAATTTCGGCGCCGAAATTCGTCCAAACCCGACATTTACTTTTTGCTTCTGGATGATATAATTTTCCGTAAATCGTTGGAAATACCCCGTTCCGACGAAGATAATAGGAATATTCTGCATTTAATGGAGAAATCGGCATATTGAACCCCTTCTGTCAAAATTAATTGCATTTGAGCCGTTTTTTTCATTTGAAACCGACAGTATCCATTAAGTGGTCTTTTTCACATGGGACGTTGCCGCACATAAAGTATAATTTCGGTGCCGAAATTATAGTTAAATGTCCAGAAATGGCAAGTCCAACAGGCATGGACAACATCCGTCAGGGGCAATGATGGCGGCAAAGCATAGCATGGTGCCGATTTAGTCTTCGCTCTGGATGAATTTCGGCGCCGAAATATGGATGATTTCACCTCATCTACGCGCGGACGGAGATATTCGTAATGAATTTCGGCGCCGAAATATGGATGAAATGTGCCCAAGTGCAGCCGTTTCCACTATCCCGGAATTAATTCCGGCTCCGATATCCCACTGACAGGTTTGCTCATGACGAATGAGGACTTGGGAAGCGATGAATTGCGGCGCCGAAATTCATCCGTCCGCTGATGAAACGTACCGACCTGACTGTTGAATGTCATAGGCAGGGGATTTTCATGGCGGTTGGGTTTCATGATGTGCGGATATTTCATTCAATGCCGGCTGCTCCGGGAACAACATCCGGTGAACGGAAGGTATTTCGGAGCCGCAATTCGGATAAACCGTCTTGTACTGGTGGTCGGAACTGGCACGCGTCGTGTTCCAGTCGACTTCATCCGTGCGAACGTGTCAGGGGTCACAATCTCTTCATCACCCATACGGCAGAAAGTGGTGGACGGTGGCAACGCTTCGGGAGACGTGGCTGCTTACACATCTGCTCGTGCATAGTGGTTGTATGTTCCACCGCTTCGCTCTCTCGCTCCTTGCCCTTCTGCAGTGACATTCTCCTGCGTTTCCTCTCCTTATGCGGCATAGTGGTAGCATAAAGTTTGTGGAAGGTCAGGCGACTCCGGCAAAGAGAAGGAGGACGCGGGATTTTGGGAAGCCGCCGACGACAGGACTTAAGCTCCGTCTCATGCATGAAATGCAGACCTCGTTATCCGGAGACTCGGATCGCCCACCAGTGAGAGATTCGTGCTTTGCGGATGTGAAGCACTCCATACGCAATATTCCTTTTACACCTTTTTTTTTGCGTGCAGTGTCTCATGTTTTCCTGTTTGTTTGAACATGGGAGCTGGGGAGGGATCGCAGGGGGGCGAGGCAACACAGTCAACTTTGGATACTCCTGCCTGGGTGCTGCGCTCGCAAGGTGGAAGTGCATTGAGGCAGACGAGTCCTCATTCAACACCTCAGATATCGCCTCAGAAAAGCCCACCTAGAGTTCGGAAGCCGAGGAAGCAGAATGAGCCCATGGCTTCGCCAGTAAAACCCCTAGGGAGACTGGAAGCGGAGATATTGGGTTTGCAGTCAATTTCAAAAAACACAGATGCGGTGGAGACCGCTGGAGATGTGGGAGTTGGATCTGCAGAAGGGCGGCCCATTGAGCTGACAGAAGGAGAGGACGACAACGTGGTACGACTTGGCGACGATCAGAACCTGCTGGAGCTTGCGGAGGAGCAAAACCTCCAGGACATTTCCTTCTCTGCAGACTCTTATCTTTCAGGCATTTTGCTTCGTGAAGGAACATTTGAAATTCAAATTACGTGAAGCAGGAAGACTTGTTGATTCCACAGTTGATCCACTGGAGTATAACGTCCTGTTCAACCATGTGGGAGAGAAGGACATTCTTTGTGATTTGTCGGGCAAGCCATGGAGGTATGGCAGGACCAGGAGTCCTGCATTCATCCAGACGCTCATGGAAACATGTACGGATGTTGAAGGCAGGGTCCTCAACGTCACTGCAAATACAGGTGAGAACGTTAATTGAATGCGGCACCGAAATTGACACCATTTTCGTTTGTGTATGTTTGCTTGTGCAAGGAAGCGACTCATTCTTGAGTTTGGCTGTGGTTGTGTCGTATGAATTCGCAGGTGCCTGTATGTGGGCGGGAAGGATGTCGAACCGATTTGTGTTCTCATTTGAGGGGGATACGGCCTTGTACAATTACAATTTGGCGGGCCTTCAGCGTCTGCCTCCGACCGAGGATCCCAAAAACGCAGAAGATGACGTGGAAGGGGAGGAGGAAGATGAAGAGGAGGAAGTCCAGGAAATTCGTTCGATGCAGGGGCGCCCAAAGCCGCTTCCCCCAATGCCTGTCTTCGAGTGAGTTGCACCATAGTAAGTGTATTGGTTTCGGTTGTAGGGACCATGCAACCTGCCGATGATTCCCTGTTTGAATTCTCTAATGTACTTCATTCTATGTTTGTGCGTACACTCAGCCTTGCAGAGTCGTCCGACGAGGAGAAGCTGGGAGACTTGCCCGAATCGGACCCTGTTGCAGAGGAGGAGACAGAATCGCATCGGCCATTCTTTGCCAGAAAATCGTTTCTCGCGAGTCCCCAGAAGCCCTTTTTTCTACCAGCCTATGCAGACACGGTGCCAGAGAAGCCATCAGGAGGGAGGATAGGCCTACTCGGTTAGAGCAATTGACATACGGGAATGAGCAGAGAATTATAATGAGGCGTGAGGCCAAACATAGAATTGTGAAAGGCAGAGTAGGGAAGTTCGTAATAGAATCCGCGTCCGAGAGTGAGGGGAATGTTGAGGACACTTCCGCACCCAGGTGGACAGTTCCGGCTGGTGAGGATGGTATTTTTGAGGGGAGGGCTTCTCAGAGTAACAGTGGTAGCGGCAGTGCAGGTTCGGAGGCAGGTGGAAGCAGCCATCCTTGCATGAGGCCGGGATGCATCAGACAGTGATAGCGGATCCTCACCATAGCAAAGTCTCATTTGGATCTTTTTGTTGTACAGTTCTGAAACACTTAATGAAAATATTGACGATTTGAAAAATCATTGTGTTCAGACTGCTTGTCCGATTCCCTACATTTCTTCCGCCAACCAAAATGTATAATAAAAGCAGAAGAGACGCAAACTTCAGTGAAAAACCCTACAAGTAATTTATGCACACCATCGAGACGAGAACTTGAAGCCATGAAAACCCTGCCGTTTCTAACATTCCTATTGGGAAATTTGGCCGCCGAAATAGCCCAGTGCGCGCCTGCGTTATATGGGCCTCAAAAATCCACGGATGGATTACTGCTACCAAAATATCGCGATGGAAGCCTTCAGCACAAGGCACTTCAGCACATTCCACTTGGGTATTTCGGCGCCACCCAAATAGCCCGTTTCCGCGCCATTAAATACCGCACTATATCACATTTAAGAGGTAATTTCGGTGCCAAAATACCCCGGTGGAATGTCTTCAAAACACCATTTTAGCACACTGCTCTTGGGAATAACGGCGCCGAAAATACCTCATTCCGCATCCTGGACCAGGAGAACAGACCCTATTACCGAGGTAAGAGGACATAACACCGTCAATAAAGGCAAGAAAATTCCAATTCCGCGGATGCCCGCTCATGAGCTCATAGGCTCATAGGCTCATGGGCTCATGCGCTCATGAAATAGTAAACCTCCTACGTATGAGTGAGATGGTTTCGCTGCTGAAAGTATAGGCATATCTTGTCTTGTGCATCCGTGGATAGGTTGCTGATAATTTCACTAATAGTGATCGGTCCTGGGTTCGGGTGAATATCCACAAGTAATAGGATTAGGTCGAGGCACGTATTTATATATGCGTTTATTAAGAGCAGGGGGGTGGTGGTAGTAATGTTTAGATTTTGTTGGGTGTAGGTGATATCGACCATATGGGCCATGAATGAGGGGATTAGATTGGCGGCCTGTATGATGGAGTGCAGGGCTAGGGAATGGTGGAGAGGGTTGTCGGGTAGGATAGGGAGTAGTGGAGCTTGTAGCAGTTGAATACATGGCCTGGAGAAAATATCGGAAATGGGTTGGTTGGGAAATCTTTTTGGAGTACCTTAACGGCCATCTTACTGGGGCTAGGATATTGACATGGGTAGTGGCACATTATAAAGGTGTGGATAGCATGAGTCAGCGTAGGCTGGGTATGGAGCTAAAATAAAATTGGAGTAGCGGTCGGCCGGGTAGAGCATAATATTGTATAGAGGGAGTGTTCATATGGGGTATAGTGTACATATGGCGTATTGTATGAAGGTACCATAATTGAGATGTGGGTTGGGTTGGCGTTTTCAAAGTGGATACTGGATGTAAATTAGGCCTCCGGTGCGGATGAATGATCATGGATGAAGTTCTGGAGGAGAGTGTCAATGTATGGATCAAGTGACAATTAAGTATTGCCACATGGCGAGAGCGGGAGGGTCTGGTTGAGGTTAGTTTCCACATAAAGTAGGCTTTCATACCCAGATACAAAAAGTTAGTTGTGGCGCTGGCTTTCTTTTTTTCCCGGGCCAAATCGACTTGTATGGACCTCATGCATTGTGATATGCCATTCGACAGTCCGGAATGCAATTTCCATTTGTCATAGTTCAGAGCTTGGGTGAGGTCTTCCTGGAGTATGGACGCCAGCTCTCTGTACAGCGTTTTATTTTTCTGATATATGGTGTCTTGTCCCAAGGAGTCCAGCTTCCCCGTGGCTGGGTTGGCGGCATTACGGGAGTGTGGAAAGTCACTACAGCTTAAACTGAACCATTCAGCTTGTGTCGTAGCTCCAGTTCCTTCGGCTGGTGTCACATGAGCTTCAGCTCGTAGTTCCAATCTAATGGGCAGGGGAGCTTTTTCTAAGTAGGTCGCACATTGGTGGTGTGCACGAGTGCAGGGAGGCCTCATGGTGTTGGTGTTGGCAACTTGACATACATTTACAGTGCCCATACTCTCCCCTGGTAAGTTTCGATTTTGCTTACGCCATTGTTTGCCTACCAACGGTTGTGTTAGGGTGACATTTGGTACAACTCCAGCAGAATCTTCAAGCATCGTATTCCACGAATCACTTCAAAATGGGTGTATAAAGTGAAGCAAAAGGCTGATGGCTCACCTGATAAGTTGAAAGCGCGTCTTGTTGCAAGAGGTTTCCAGCAGAAAGAGGGCATAGACTATGACGAAACGTTCGCTCCAGTTGTCAAATGGGCGACTATCCGCTCTTTTGTTGCCCTTGCAGCTCACATGGACTGGGAAATTGTTCATATGGACGTCAAAACGACATTCTTGAACGGGGATTTGTTCAAAGAGGTTTACATGTGACAGCCTGAGGGCTTTTCCAAGCTTGGCCATGAGACGAAGGTCTATAGACTTTTGAAGGCCCTATACGGTCTTAAGCAAGCGCCGAGAGCATGGTATGCTAAAATTGACTCTTTTCTCAAGACTCAGGTCTTCACAGATCTAATGCTGACTACAACCTCTACTATTTCAAGGAAGATGGCAAAATTGTTTTGTTAATTCTTTATGTAGATGACCTCTTGCTGACTGGCAATCACATTGTGAAAATCGCTTATCTGCGCCAACAACTCAAGCAAGCATTTGATATGACCGATCTAGGCCTCATCACGCTGTACCGTGGAGCTGAATTTCTTCACCTTGAGGCATCATGATCACGTAGAGGGGGTATATTAAAAAAATGCTTGAGGAGTTTGGGTTTTCTGATTGCAATCCTCACACTGTTCCATGACCGAGAACCTTAAACTCTCTATGGATATGGGCACTGCAGCTTCTGATCAAACTCTATACAGGAGGAAAGTTGGCAAGCTAGTATACTTGACAAACACAAGACCTGATCTTGTGTATCTTGTCGGAGCAGTGAGTAGGTACATGGAGTCGCCACAAACAGCTCACATGGATGTTGTTGATCACATTCTTCGATATGTGGCTGGAACAGTTGACTACGGGCTGCTATACAAGAGAGGAGTGAACATCACTTTAAGTGGTTTCACAGATGCCGACTGGAAAGGCGATAATGATAGTTTGACACTCAACCTCAGGTTATGTCTTCAGAATGGGTGATGGTGCAGTAACTTGGAGTTCGAAGAAGCAACCTACCGTTGCATTGTCCTCAACAGAAGCTGAGTATCGTGCGCACTCACCGAGGGTGCTAAGGAGACAGTTTGGTTGAGAAGACTCTATAAAGAACTCGGAATTTTGGAGGATGGTCCTACTGTTATAAGCTGTGACAATCAGAGTAGCGCAAAAATTGCTCGCAACCCAGTATTTCACGCTCGTACGAAACATATCGAGGTTCACTATCATTATATTTGTGAGAAAGTGGAAAGCAAAGAAGTCGACCTGGTGCATGTTGCGTCACAAGAACAGGTTGCAGATATTATGACTAAACCTCTTGGCAGACATAAATTCGAGAAATTTAGAGCAGCTCTAGGTGTTTGCAGTCTTTTCGAAACTCAAGTGCAGAACCCTAGAAGAAAGATGCTGATATTGAGAGGGGGTTTTAGATTTATAAAGCTATATCAGCATGGTCCCACCAGGGTGACACCTGTTTGCTTTATCTCTTTATTAAGTAAGAGTCATCTAGTTGGTAAGCATTAGCTGAATTCCAGCTAATGGGGTTTAGTGCCACCTACCGGCAATCAATGCTAGCTCTTAGATAGATAGGGAACCCGTTAAGGGTACTGTATTCCTGATGTTCCTCCTTAGTAAAGTATTCCAGTATGCTGACCAACTGATTTATTCTCAGATAATCAGAGTGCTATTCGTTTGGTGAGAAATCCTGAATTTCACAAGCATACAAAGCACATAGATATCCAGTATCACTATGTGCGAGACAAGGTTGCAGGGGAGGTAGACGTAGCTTATGTTCCTACGCAGGATACCTTGCAGACATGTTTACTAAGGCTCTACCAGCTAATAAATTTATCAGATTTATGAGCATGGCACCCTAAGGCTCATGCATGAAGCTTATGTGTATGAGTGGGAGTATAGGATTACAACAATTTACATCCACACACCTTCATCATGAGGAGTTTGATTTTAAATTAGTGACAGCTGGTCAAATATGTTGACGGCTCGTTACTGGACAGAATACAGATAGACGTGAAGCCTGACTATTATGTTATCTTGTTTTTCAAGAATCAAGTAGAGTTGTCTTGTTGTCTCTTACTTATTGTTTTCTCTCTCTCTCATGTCTGAATATACAGATCGTAGGACTCTGGCTGTGGAATCTCGTTGTAGATGTGTGTAGATTTATAAACTCTGTCAACATTTTGTACAAGACGGTTTGTGTGACATGATTCTTGGACCCTATATCTCTAGAGCAGATTCGCAGTTCTCCATCAATGATTTAATAATCTACCGTACATACATCATTCAATTTTGAAGCAAAGTTTGGGCTCGGGTTTGCTAAGATGCTACTGAGAGAGTGACTTATTTACGTAGATGGAGGATCTTTCCCGACGGATCTCCAGACTACAAGAATGTACACCGGTAAGGTCGAACGCAAATCCCAATTAGTGATGATTCATCCGCCATTTAACACACTTGCCTAATTTTCATACGATAACAATACCGATCGAGTCATTCCAGATGATGATGAACGTCTCTTCTGATTATATCTATTTGTCTTCTGCGTGCAAGCGCGTCTCTAAAACAAAGGGCATGAGATTCGACGGACGCCTGAGCTGTAAAGATCTTGGTAAAGATGGGCAAAAGTTCCCATGTAAATCATTTGGTGAGCTATGCGTGACTTGTACACTCAACTCTCACAACAAAATCACTTGAACACAAGAGAAATCAACGTAATTTATGCAATTGCTCCGGGCAAGGGGTCGAATCTTTCTCATCAATGAGCCTTACCTTTGACACATCCTAACCAACTGCATATATTATGGGATGGATCTGATTGACTGCACACACAGCTGAGGAAGCGGCAGTGTATGCTGACAGGATGGCATGCTTGAAGAAAGGCTGGTATGCTTGGACAAATTCTGCACCGAGTTCTTACCATCACGACTTGACCATAGACTTTCTGCCAGCCACGGATAACAGGAGGGGATGTCAGGAATAAAATGTGGATGAAAATAAACTTTAAAAAGGTGGAACCTGCATACACTCATTGAACTTCAGAATATGCACAATTCAGATTGTAGCAGCAGAGAAGAAACCTCACTCCTAGTAAGGCTGAATGTGGCAAGCAGGACATTGGCCGCCAGAGAACAATACTTCTTACATATCACAGTTCCATACTAAAGATCTGTGGGCAAACATGAGGGGTTGGACTACATAGGATCTTTGGAATTGCACATACAACAGCCTAACAGCACACAACTTAAGCTCGGAAGTGCAACAAACTTTCCTTCACGGATACAAATGGTGTTCATAGTCCAAGAACGCAGGAGACCTTGGACCATGAACAATCATTTTTGCAAGAAAAATGACTAGTATAGAGTATAGAAAATACTTGTGGTTATCGTAGCTAATCAGTCCATTAATCTTGACGGACCTTATGCTAAGATCTCACAATTCTCAATAGTCAACCATTCAATGCAAAATACTTTTACAGCCCTATATAACTATAATGACGTCCAGACTAACGGTTATCTCGATTCACCATCTCCCTGACTGGCCGGTCCAGGCTGTTCCTCTTTCAATATGCTGCAAGTATTAGGGTATGCATTCTTCCTGGCGGAGGTAGATTCAGGAATCTCTAATTGGCATTCACCCTTCACAATTCTTCACCCTCATGCGGGAGCTCGCAACTGGTGAGCTCTTGCCTAGCCTAGGCTCTAGGGTAGCTCTAGGGTCTCCTCTACATTCATCCTCCTGGATGGTTCTCTCTTTATTAAGTATCTTGGGTTAGACCCTCACTACCAAGTGTGTATGCTTCATGGTCCCACATGGGTTTATTTTTTCCCCAGCAATAAAATATCGGGGCTGAGCCATCCCCTTTATTTATTTTGTAAAAAAACTATAATTGATATTCTTCACATTTCTATGAAGATAACTGATTTCATCTCCATCCAACCAAAAAATACATATAAAATATGAAATATGAAATCTATTTTATATTGCTTGACTTTTGTCAACTAATATGAGAGCATTTTGTGCTATGCATGCATTTGCTAGTGAATCATAATACTGTGAGTGTAAGCATTTTGTAAAAGTCATTTTTTTCAAATTATATATATATATATATAACAATACCCATGAACGACTACTTACAAGCGAGCCCTTTAACGAACACAAAGCTAATGGGACACCACCAAGGGCCCAAGATTGGTACCGCGAAACTCAGTAGTGGATCTCAATAGCAGATATATGTCACAAGAGATACGAAGACACACCTTGACTTACCTGACGGTTATTGAAAGAAAAAGTCTCATAAATATGTTGTTTATAATCATATTATGACATAAGCCTAGCACTTATCGTGACATAGATCCCAACAATAAATAGAATATATATTATATTTTTGTTATTTTTATTTTTTTGAGAAAGGGGACGTAGCCCTTTAACACTTTATTAAAGTTATTGAGATATTATGCATATGTATGTATATATTTATATACTCTATAGGTATAACTCATTAAGGCTATTGACACATGATGTTCCAGTTAGAACCAAAAATCTCCCGTCTAGTAGTATAGTGGGTTTCACATTGCTGGTAACCGTCGGTTGTTTATGGCTTCTGGGGGTCTTGGATTTCATATATATAACCAAGTCAGATTTAAATCCTTTCAATCTCAATAACCATTTGAACACTGGTGACCACATTCTTAATGATCAAGGGATGCAACCATGGGCCAGATGAGAGATGGTCCTTGACATGAGATGAGGCAGTGTTCCAGGGTTTCTATTGTTCCCATGTTGCAACAAGTGCAAAGCAAGGCCTCTTGAAAGTTTAGAAATTGCCCCACTTTTAAGACTCTGTTGGTGATTTGCCACAAGAAGGCACTCAGCTTTGCTGGTTTAGATTTTTCCCACACAAGACTCCATATAGTATCCCAATTCTCCTCATGAAAGTTATGATGTCCCCATTTGTCATTCCATTTAGCTTCAAGAGCCGTGGTGTTGTTCAGGGATCTGTAGGCCTTCTTGGCTGAGTAGGAAAAGAATTGGGAACAGGCCCCCTCAAGATTCCACTGCCACTCGCCTGGGTCGAGTTGGAGATCCTGGATTTGCACCCTCCCTATCCAGGCAAAGGAGCTACCATGGATCCAATGCATGATAGGTTTATCCAGTAGGGCCATTGGGTTCAACTCTTTGCCCGAACTCGACCAAAGGCAGACTCTAATGGGCATGGCTTGGCTTCTTTCCATGGACAGTGTTTTTGACAGGAGAATATGGAGAGGAAACCAGAGTAGGGTTCCGCGTTAAAACCATAACCAGAAATGGAGTTTTCCGTGGCTTGTGTGATGTATAAAATAGAGAAGGGTTTGTTGATGGCTTGAACCCATTGATGTTCTTTGTGAATCTCTTTGCCCTCTCTCAGATTGATCTTCCACTGATCCGGGATACTGCAGATGATGTTTTGAATACCTGTTGTGAGCCTGTTCTGCCCTAGCGCCGCTCTGAGGGAGCCCGGGGTGCTGCTCCACAAGTGAGCTATCTGGGAGAGACCTCTCAATTCTCATGCAACCCAACGTCTTGCTTGGCCTCTCTCGTCAGCAAATGGCCTAGAAGAGTTTAGAAAGAGATGCTGCCTCATAGTTTCTTGGTAAGTGGTTGGCTCAGATTTAAGAAGAAAATGTCTGAGTTTTTTCCATGCCTTCCAGATAGATTTCCATAGGGGGGAGCCAACCGCTTTATGATTGAAGCCCTGAGTTATCCTTCTTGTGGATTTTCTCCAGTGTGTAAAAAGCAAAGGGGAGCTGAAAGCTATATTGTCCTCAATCAAGAGTTTTCACCAGCCCCCCTCAGGACCCAGGAATCTGGGGAGCCATTTGCCAATGAGAGCCTGGATCTGCATTTCCGGGTCCAAGATCCCTAGACCACCTTTCTTCTTTGGGAGGCAAATCTGCCTCCAAGAGACCTAGGGCCGTCTGTTCTTAGCATAGCTATGAGCTCCCCAGATGAAGTTCCTGATACATCGTTGACCTCATTTATAAATTCAGAGTCCGGTCCCCAAGTTGAGGCGAAATACCAGATTCCGGCTTGAAGGACTTGGTTTGCTTCAAGAGCTCTCCCTTAATTGAAAGGAAGCGGCAACCCTGGTGCGATAGCTTCTTTTTGAGCAATGCAAAGATGGGACCCATCCTTTGGCTGTCTGTTAGATCTTTACCAAAGACATAACCCAGGAGTATCATTGTCTCCCCTGGCTGGAGCCAAACCAGTCCAATATCATTTCCCCAGGTAGGGTTGACTTCTATAGTGGACTGTGAGATATCTCCAACCAAGATGGCTTTAGTTTTTGACCAATTGACCCTGAATCCGGAGACATCACAGAATTGCGTGAGGGTGTCAAGGGCAGCCTCCAGGGTAACGGGATTGGCGTCTAAAATCAGGAAGGTGTCATCCACAAACATGGAGTCCTTCACTTGCATGGTGTTCTGTGTTAATTGACTGGATATTTTAAGCCCAATCACCGATGCATTGGAATCTGTAGAATAAAAACTAGAATCAATCCTAAAAGAGGATCAATCAGTTCTAAGGTTCGTTCGCTGGGGAAAGCACTATATGACTAATACATAATGATGCTAGACTATTCTATCTCTCTCTATCCCTTCTTTGAAACAACTTTTACCAACAGTCATCTTCATCTAACACGATCATCACTCTCCCAGATTCATAAATTTTCTCTCCATCTTCTATTAACTCTGCTCCATCGGCTGAAATCAAATACCATTGCTCCACTATATTCTTCCTCCAATAATCTCTCTGATACAAAGTCAACAGCTCCCGATGCCATTCTTTACTGACTGACCATAGATTGATTATCTCTTTGTCACTACATTGTAGTCTTTTAAAGATATCTAGAGACAAACTATTAGGCAGTCCAATAATTAATTCTATAGGATATGCTAGCTGTCCTCCTTCACACATCGTTAATGATCATTCTTCACCACCAATTCTATTTCTCCAGTCGCTCCAGGGATTTTCCCTCACCAAAATTATGATTCCATTCTCTCATAAGTTCATGATAGCCTTTAAATGGTCTATACCACTTCTGCAACCAACTATGTTTCCAATAACAACTCATGTATAAGATGTAGATCTCCCTATACCATCCTTTGTTGACCAATTGCAATAAGAATACTTCTTTATCACTACAACAAAGCTTCTGAAAGATTGTTATCGATAAATGGTCTGGTAATCCAGTGATCAACTCTGACACTTCCTTTATTCCCTCACCATTGCTCTCTGCCATGCAAATGATTTTACTTCACAATTGTACTCCTACCCTGAATCCAATTGAAGACTCTTTCTATTTTTGTTTCCTTAATCTGCTCCTTCTTGAGCTTTGGATATCTCTCTATCGATATTTCTCTTGATAGACCAGAAACTAATTCTCACATTGAATTCTTATCTGTTGCATTTGTGCGCATTCTCACCATCTCATATAATTATGGTTCTTCAGTTCTTACACACAGAAACACATTCTCATTCCATCACTCCATTCTTCACACATACACAAAGTGAATTGCATTTTATTTATTTATTTTTCTTCTTCTCATAAATCACAACACTGCAAGAACGCAGTACTAAATCTACCATTGTAGAATAACTCTATAGTCTATCTTCTACTCACTCTACTCTCCCTACTCCCGGTCACGGCTGTCTGGCTCAATTGACCCATTCTGCTTCTCATGAACGCATTATATAGCAGGGCGCTTCAATAACTGTAATAACCGCTCTTCATCCATCATTTACAATTATTCATCCATCTCTTCTATCATTCAGTCCAAGATAGACTATCGACTGTATACAAGATATCGAAGAACACTGCCCTACCGCAACAATATCGAAGGTATCGCAGGCTATATTGATGAGAAAGATATTAAAAAGTTCTGAAAATTGTCATTAAGTCAGAAATTCATATTATTCTACAGAGTCCAAAAGGTAACCCAAAGTGTCTGCCACAAACATAAAGAGAAAAGGGGCTAGAGGGCATCCTTGTCGAACCGATCTATGAAGAGAGGAGGGTTTAGACAGGTGGCCATTCATTAAGACTCTGCTTGTTGAACCCTGCAAGAGAATTTCCACCCAATGGCAGAAGTTGGGTGGGAGCCCGGTCTTTCTCAGAACTGCCAAGAGGAAAGTCCAGTCCACCTTATCGAAGGCTTTTTCAAAGTCCAGGTGCCATAGTGAGAGGGCTTGACCATTCTTGGAGGCATAAGAAGAGGCCTCATGTGCAGGAAGGATATTGTCTAGAATGTACCTTCCTTTGACAAACCCCGCTTGACCCGTTCTAATGAGTTGGGGGAGGGGTGGTTGAATGCGCAGGGCCAGAGTTTTGGCGATAATTTGGAAGGCCACATTCAATAGTGTGATTGGACGGTAGTTTCCAATGACTGCCCTATCTCTTTTTTTGAACAACAGTGAGATGACTCCTTAGGACATAGATTGGGGCATGTGACCAATAGCTTTAATTCTGTTTGCCATGGCACAGAAGTCAGCGGCAATATGGTCCCAAAGAGCCTTATAGAACTCTATTGTCATGCCATCTATGCCAGGAGCCTTATTGTTACTCATTTTGTTCAGCGCATCCTGCAGTTCCAGAGCTGTGAAGTCATCATCTAGATAAGAAGCCTCTGCTGGGTGCAGCTTGTTCGGGACTACATGCAAGCAGTCTTGCAGCTTTTGATGGTATTGGGGGTCTCTAAGGTCTTGTTGGAAGAGGGTTTGGAAATGCGAGAAAGCCAGCCTGCACATCTCCTTTGGATCCGAGGTTTTAGAGCCCTGGTTGTCCGAGTAAAGGTGTTGAATTATTTGAAGGGATCTACGCTGCTTGACCTTCTCAAAGAAATATTTAGACGATTTTTCCCCCTTTGCCGACCAGTTGATACCTGCTTGCATTTGCAGCTTCTGTTCTTGTTGGATCTGAACGTTTCCAGGTTTTGGCATGATTCTAGGTAAGCGTGGAATGTGTGGTCATCGTAGGTAGAGGTTTCGATCTTCTTCTGGCAGATACCCAAGCATTTTTGGAGTGCTTTCATCTTCCTTTTCTGCTCTATCGATATCTGTCTAGTTAGTTCTTGGCTTTCCTTGCTAGCCGCACAGAGTTTTACCTGAAATTTTTGGATGGGGCATTGAATGTCATTGCCATTTTGATTCCAGGCATTCTCCAGCCCGCGCTTAAAGGTATGAATTTTCAGATAGCTGGAGTTGAGCCTGTAAACGCCACGACCTTTCTTCCTAGCATTGGGCATAGAGATTAATCCTGTGACACACGCACGATCGAATCCATGTGCTATGGGATCCTGGGGAAGGAGCATGGCACCATTGGAGATGGTTATGGAAATGTAAATCCGATCTAGTCTTGCCATGTACAGGTTTGAAGGCAACGGTGTCCAGGTGAAGGAAGGGTTAATACCTCCCCGTCTATTGGGTGGGTGCATGATCTTTGAGAGGCTGTGAGTATGGAGTAGCTCTTCCCAATGACCTTTCTCTTCTAGGTTGAGCTGACCAAGACCTGAGCCTATCCTATCCGACTCATTTTCCACCATGTTGAAGTCACCTGCCAGCACCTAGGAGTGGGATGCCGGCATTGCCGAGATCTTTTGATATATGAGCTGCCACACACCAGAGCGTTCATATGGTGTGTTTGGAGCGTAGATGTTAATGAAACCTATGGGGTCTGGGTCACTTTGGAGTAGGAGGGAGCAGAATTGAACTCGGCCAGGCATCCAAGTTTCATTGGCTTTCATGAAGGGTTTGAAAGAAGGTGAAAGGAGGATTGCAGTGCCACCCTTGGACCCTTCATAGGATGGATTCCAGAGTGCACTGTTTGAGGGCCAAAGCTGGTCAGCGAGGCTAGCAATTTTCCTAGCACAGAGCTTATGCTCTTGGAGGAAGACCATCGTTTCTGTTTGAAGGAGGGGGGCCAGCCAGGTTCGAAGTTTAATTTTTTTTAAGTTCATTTGTTCCGATCCTATCCCCCTAATGTTCCACATAGAAAGGTTAATCTGCATTGCAAGAGGTTTTCAGGCTGAGAGGGTTAATCTCAAATGATGGCCTGTCTTGGCGGAATGCAAATTTCGTTCTTTTGTCGGATGGTAATGGTGAGGTTATCCACAAGTGGTTCAAAGGGGTTTTGGAGACTGGATGGTTTAGCTGGAGAGACAAAACAAGGGTTGAAGGGAGGAGTGGGCTCATTCCTGGGTATGGGAGAGGGTGGATTCTAGAGGAAGGGATTAATGTTGAATAGATGTGTTTAGGTCTTTCCGAGATTTCCATGAAAAACTCAGAGAGGAGGATTTGTTTCAGTGGGATAGGGGTTTGGTGAGGGAAGGGTCCCGATCCTAGGTTGAGAGAGAAGACCCCCATTTCAGAAGGGCTAGCGATTGAGGGCAGAATTTTACTTCTAGAGGGGATATCAGATTTTACACAAAGAATTCTGCAATAATTGGGACGTCTAGGAGAAGAGTAAAATATTATGAAAGGAAGGGGATTTTGGTAGAGACTTACTTGGTGATTGAGAATCTGAACCGGAATTGGGGTTGGTGAAGGCAAGACTGGATCAGCCTGGCAAAGGAATTCCTTAAACTGAGCAGGATGACTCTGGGGTGGAGGCTGCACTACGCCATGCTCAGCTGGTGCAGAGTTGTGGTTGGAGTCCGAGGACGTTGACAGGGGAGAGGTGCTCCGAGGATTGTAGGAGGGGCGAGGGGGTTCCAGTGCACGCAGGAGCTCCATCTGCTCATTTACTTCTTTCCCCTCTGTCTCCAGTTTGGCATAGAGCAGGGTGAAAGCTGCGTTTATGAATTCTCTTGATCTGATAAGTGCCCTGTTGTTGGTTGGTGGCTGATCTGGTGGAGGCTCCTTGATCCAGAGACCTTGGCCTGGCATCTTTCCTTGAAGTAGATCCGTTTATTCCATCATATTAATGTTTGGGTGCTGGGGCTGAGAGGTCACCTACTGCATAAAGAAGACCAGACAACATGAAAGATGATGCGTCAAAAAGTGTTGGGAGGCGAGATGAAGCCGTCCAGCAACCTTTGCCCGACGCAAAATAGATAGAGCTTAAGTCTTTTGTAAAGCAACAAAAACTCGTTGTCTAAAGAAAGCTACCAGAACACAGACGTTTGGGCTTCCAACGCTTATGTTTTCCGCCGCGCGATGGGCACATGTGCGAAGGAAGTCGTTGAACTGATGATGCAAACAACCAAAGATCTCGACTGCCAAGGGAAGGAATGTATCTGTGGAGTGACGTGTCCGATAGTCGCGCTCCTTCCTCTATGCAGCTACCGAAGCATCAATTCCTTGTGATAAGGTTGTGCGGGGAATGAGATCTAACCTCGTAGGATCAACAATGACAACGTCCGCCAATGTCTGCAACATGTCGTGAGAGAAGACAATGTCAACCCCCCGTCGAGTGGAATGGTGATCGTGGACGTCCACTCCTCCTGAAGAGATGGGGAGGGTAGCCTGACGAGATGCCAATGACCCCTAGTCACCATCGAATGCACCTGAGCCTAATAGACGACCGAAAATCCCCATGACAGTCGTGTCGGAAAAAGACAAAAGCTCCAAAAATTGGGGAGCCGTGGGAAAACACCGCAAGAGATATGAAGGTTGATGTAGAAGCATTTGGTGAGATTGCCATAGGCTACCTGCATATCCCCTAGTTTGGGAAGAAGCTCTATATGACTAGTATTATGTAATAAGGTGTCTTGGAAGAAAGATGTTGTGCAACGGGTAGTACCCAATGGAACACCTAATACTTGAATATCCTCATATGGTGGTAGAAAGTCGGTGGGGGCACAAAATCTCAGAGGGTGACCAAACTGTGGATTTGCAGGGATGAACAGTGAGGCCTAGAGAGTGGAGTTGGGTAGCAAAGTGATGGAAAGCCAAAATGATATCATTAGGAGGGCTGGTGATGTGGGTATTATCAGCAATAGAAGGAAATATACAAAGATTGGAAGGCTTGCGCAGAAGAACGAAGGGCACGAAAGTGGGCAAAAGCAACAAAGAGGTACCCTAATGGATCACCCTGACGCGTTCCTACTTCTGACTGAATGACAGTAAGATCTCCCGTATGGATATGATGACTGTAAAACAAAGGGTGAATGAAACATAAAACAATCTCACAAAACGGATAAGCTGATGGCATGCGCCGCCGGTTGATCGCAATTCCTGAAAAATTGATGTTTTGGACACCATGGTGAAGGGACGACCCCAGGCTGGATGAAGGTCAAGGGAGGTCCTAATCCCATGCACCATTGCTTCACAACCTCCTGGGGTAACGACCCCAAACTGATGGGGAGAGAAGGGAGAAGAAAATACCTCCCGAAACTGGAGGTTTGCTATTTCATGAGCATGAGCGGCATGAGCGGCATGAGCAGAGTAGTAACACAATCGGTTTTCATGAGCAGAAGTACAAATTTCGAAAATAAAAAACAATAAAAAACAATAATTTAATGCAATGTGTCAGGAAAAACAAATATATTATTCGGCCCCTTGAAGGGAAAATTGCACTTTTGACAGTTGTGCTCATGATATTTCGTCTTCCGCTCATGCCAATTCCCAGCGACATGTGGCAAATATGGCGCCGAATTTCGCGGTAATAGGGTCCGTAACCTGAAAAAACGGCGACGTATTTCGCGGCAATAGGTCTCTCTGGCGAAAAATGGTGCCGAATTCCGCGGCTATAGGTCCCCTCATGACAGGTAATTCGGCGCCATTTTTCCAGTGCATGTTCGGACTTAGCCAGTTTTCGGCGCAAAATAGGGAAATTCGGCGCCATTTTTCCAGACACTGTACCAGTGCATGTTGGGACTTAGCCAGTTTTCGGCCCAAAAAGAGAAATTCGGCGCCATTTTTCCAGACACGGTACCAGTGCATGTTGGGACTTAGCCAGTTTTCGGCCCCAAAAAGAGAAATTCGGCGCCATTTTCCCAAACACAGACACCAGTGCATGTTGGGACTTAGCGAGTTTTCGGCCCCAAAAAGAGAAATTCGGCGCCATTTTTTCCAGACACGGTACCAGTGCATGTTGGGACTTAGCGAGTTTTTCGGCCCCAAAAGAGAAATTCGGCGCCATTTTTCCAGAAATGGCCCCACAACTGCTTCTGTTGGATCTCAGTTTGAATGGAATATTGCCTCATTCCAGGAGTTTTGGGGTGCATTTCATTACACTGCAAAAAAAAAGTCTGATACAGCAAAATGCATTTGAAAATATCCATATGGAGGATTCCGTTTTGCCCCATCAATGATTTCTGGAATCCCTAAGGAGGAGTTTGTGCAGCTCGTTCACGCTCAACGCCGGTGCATGAATAAAGTCATCAATAGTCACGTTCATCCTCAACCTCTTCAGGTAAATGTAATACAGATGCTTGCACGGATAATACTTCGAACCCTTCTTTGCTTCCATCAACGAGAAGTCCGTACAGTTGCAAGTCGGCTCCACTCCAATCGTAATTGTGTATACATCGTCGCGTACAGCCGAGCCGGCCGTTGCCATCCGATACACACGCCCAAGGCCGGGTGGGGGTACGTCCACGGAGCTCTGAATAGTGCAAGCCATCCCAAGAGCATTGGCAATCCGAGTCTCATTCAACTTGTTGGGAGGGTGTCGTCTCTTCACTCTTCCGAATCGCATTGTGGGATGTGCAGAATTGTCCAATCCGTCTCTACTGGACCGAGCAGTCTGCAATGGCTGGGTCTGAGGAACCGGAAATGCGTGGGCCGGGATGTCTGTGCGTTGCACCATTCGAAATCCTGCTGCAGATAGAGCATCCGCCTCATTCTGAGAGAGGCTGCAACCGGTGCAACAGGCCAGACGCCCGGAGGCTCCGACATTCCCTGAATCCCGTACTTGGGCTTGCCAAAACACAGGTCATTATGTCGTGCCTACAGAACCAAAATGTCTGCGTTGTGGCGTGAGCAAATGTGGGAGTCAAAAATCTGCCGCTGAAACAAGGTGCAGGTACAGCACCGTGTGGGTTCCTCCGAATCATCTCACCACAGCGTGCTCTCGTATCCACCCGGATGGCGCAACACTTCCCTCGAAATGCCGGCAATGTCCTCGCAATTCTCCACTGTGACTCCGACACTCTTGTCTCCACAATGGGAATGTTGTATTGCTTTACTACACATGGCTCGTTATGTTGCCGGGGCACGCGCCCTGTGCTCAAAGGAGATGGCGATCTTGAACGTGCAGGACTTCCGGTGCTCGACGAGACCTCCTCGGGCAACATCAACCGGACCACGAGGGAGCGTGCGAATATTCTTGTCAGCTCGCCATGAATCCTCTTCTCCTCCTCCGCCAGGTGCCTCGTCAAGTCTTCGTCTCACTGGACGGGTATGAACATCTCCTTCCAAATGTTGGCCTCTTCGCAGCAATGGCGTGTCCCGAAGGCCCTCTCGCAAGGCCGCCGCCCACTTCCGAGGATTCTTCGATCTGGAGGCAGTCCGCATCAGCATTTCCTGCCTGTCCGGCCCCAAGCCCCACTGTTTCCTTTCAAGAACTCGTTGTACCTGCATTGCTGCATAATTGACCTCACAATGTCCTCCGTTGTGGCAGTGAGGATGTCCACCAGATGCGCCGCAGAGGAGGCACGCCAGGAAGAGTGCACTAATTCGGCCATGTTTGTCGTGGGCATGTCGGTGTCGGAGTCGAGACACATTTCCTGCACAAGCACATGTTCAGGTTACAAGCAAGTTACAAATATGGCCAAGAATAATATCCAACGGGACGCGAATTCGTGCAACTCACCTCCCGCATATAGTCGCCGAACTGGAGGAAACGATAATGCCACCATGCTAGCCAACTGACCATTGCTCTTCCTCGTCTGATTTCCTTACAGCACCTGACGATGTCCACCAAGCCCGTATGCATGCAAACTGTGTCTCTGCATCATCCAAGGTGGGAGCGCGCTTCCACGCAAGGCACATGGAACGGTGCTCCTCTCTGAAATCTGGCGCCACGAGCCTGGTTGTGTACTGCGAAAGGCTCTGCAGAAAATGGAACCCACAAGATCTCTCCTTGCCTTCCATGGGAACATTGGGTCTTGCCCGTACACCCTTCGGATGGCAGCCCAATTTGCTTGTGCGTTGTCCGCCATGAAACCACGGAAATTGGGAGGGGGCAATCCCGCCTTGGCCATCTGTTCGTTTATTCCCTGCCAAAGAAGCATCTCCGATTGTGTGTCCTCTCCTTTCATCTCACAAATAGCAATTGTCATTAGCATCCTGCAGTGGGTGTCGTAGACATGTGCACCCATTGTCACCCGTAATTCGCTTGATATGGTCGAACATGACCCAACTGTTTGACAAGTTCCCACTCGTCATCTTTCGACCAGTTCGACGCCACTGCCAGGTCCACACGTGGACATTTTGAATACGAAACAACGATCTGCCTCAGTCCCTTGTCCTGGAAACCTACTTCCATGAATGTAGTCATATCCACATCGTCGCTTCACCTCCAGAATGGAGTGCATATCCGAGCCACGCCCAATTTTCTATTTGCATGAGACAATGTGGTTTCGGACATTCGGTGAACATACGTGGGACACCGACTCCAGCAATGCCTCCATTTCCTTCTCGTCGAGAGGAACTCTATCGGAGCCGTCTTCCGACATAATTCTGGCCAATGCCATCTTATGGGTGGCTTGGAGCTGTATCTGTTTGGGTTTGGCACCCGGTCTCAACTTAACCTCCTCCTGAACGAGCTGCTCTGCTTCGTGGGCAGCCTCCCGCGAGTTCCCCCTCGCCAATTTGTGACAATGGGAACCAACGTGTATGCAAGCTCGGGTGAGGTCAGGGAAACGGTGCAACACATAGAACTGCTTGGCATTACAAACAGACATTAGTGTGGTGGTTCTTTGCAATGTGCACACTTAAATGTGGAGTTCGGAACCTTCTCCTGAGCTCAAAATGGTTGGTGAGCTGTGCCTGTCCAATCGGTCTCGTTCCTGTGACCTCTGGATTTAAAGTGGAAGCAAGTTGGGGAGAAACAACCGCAACGCGCCCACACAAACAACGTAGCGCACCCGCACACCATCAAGCATCTTCATGCTGGTTGTTTTGGTAACCGCACCAAGGATGACCGTCATGTTTTCTATCCATATCTGTCAACATTCCGGACGCCCTCGAGTAGTCCGCCCGAGGAGGGAACTCAAAGAAGATATTAACCGTCGACGTCGGCGGGAAGGCATGTAACCGATTTAATGGCGAACTTGTTTGTAGTCCAACAGCCCCGGCCAAGTCCGACCGGTGTCCTTCCAGGTGAAGCCTCGCGAATTTCAAGAATAGATCGAACTGCGGTCTCGTGCTAGGAATATGACTCCCTCCTCCACTGACGTCCATTGAGGACTTGCCTGATCTCCAGGACGCCCCGAACTTCCATGACCTCGTCTGAGTCTGGACAGGTTTGAACAACCCGTTTCTCGGGTCGTCTTCATGGATGGGTTCTGTCGGCTCTGGATTTCTACTTACTTTACTTCGTTGCGGACTTCTCTCTTTGAGGTACCCACTCTCTGATTTTCGCGGATTGTTTCGTGGAAGGCGCCGGATAGACGGGTGCATTTGCGGGCAAATGAAGTCCCCAACAGCCCTTATATGACGCGGCCTGATGGTGGAACTCGCCATTCCCTCCATCGCCGAAATCATCGTGGAGCACAACAATACTCTCGACACAGGCGCGTTTGAGTCCTTCCTTTCCTCCTCCAAAAAAACCGACCCCGGTTTCAGGTGGTATCGAACGCACAGATATTTCTCCATCACCCGGCAGGTGTCCCCTCTGCACGGAAATGAAGCTCTATGCTCGTGAGGAGGGCAGTACACTGTAGCGCTCGGGTTTTCCGCCATGGGAGATGTGCACACAAGACTGCCAGGATGGCGTGCGGGGAAGCTCCCTGGTAGAAGGGGGTGCAGCGATGGGAATGAATGCGATGCCGATTTGTCCGAGCGACGAAGCCTGATCCAAATCCAGGGAGCCAACTATCTCAAAAATCCACAGTCAGAGTGTTAATGAACCTTGTCTCCGGAATGCGGCCCCTCGTCTTTGCGCAATAACTGCCAACGGTATGCAGTCAGAAAGTGGGGGGCCGTCCGGATGATGACGGCTGAAGGGGAGAAGCCGGCACCGTGCCGTCACATTACTACCCCCGAATGGAAATTCGGCACCCAATATCCAACAGAGGAAGCCCGGATGAAGTCGCCTCGGGCGCAGAGGCCGGCGCGTGTGCGACAGAGAACATCCCCTGGATGGAGATTCGGCGCCGAATTTCCATCCGGGCCCCCAAAGGGAGTCGTGTCGGGGGGTCAGGCCGAAAACTGGACGGCATAAAAACATCCCCAGATGGAAAAACGGCGCCGAATTTCCATCCGGGGCGGTTCGGATGCAGTCGGGGAGGGGGGAGTGGCCGGCACTTGGCCGTCACATTTCAACCCCCGGACGGAAATTCGGCACCGAATATCGAACAGGGGACGCCCGGATGAAGTCGCCTCGGGCGCAGAGGCCGGCGAGTGTGCGACAGAGAACATCCCCTGGATGGAGATTCGGCGCCGAATTTCCATCCGGGCCCCCCCAAAGGAAGTCTTGTCGGGGGGTCAGACCGAAAACTGGCCGACATAAAAACCTCCCCAGATGGGAAAACGGCGCCGAATTTCAATTCGGGGCCGTTCCAATGCAGTCGGGGAGAAGGGAGAGGTCGGCACCTGGCCGTCATATTTCAACCCCCGGGACGGAAATTCGGGCCTGAATATCCAACAGAGCGGCGGAGAGGCGGCACCTCTCCGACAGAGACCATCCCCCGGATGGAAATTCGGCGCCGAATTTCCATCCAGCAGGTAAGTGGAATCCCGGATGGATGGAGATTCGGCGCCGAATTTCCATCCAGCAGGTAAGTGGAATCTCGGATGGATGGAGATTCGGCGCCGAATTTCCATCCAGCAGGTAAGTGGAATCCCGGATAAATGGAAATTCGGCGCCGAATTTCCATCCTGCAGGTAATTCGAATCCCGGATGAATGGAAATTCGGCGCCGAATTTCCATCCAGCAGGTAAGTGGAATCCCGGATGGATGGAGATTCGGCGCCGAATTTCCATCCTGCAGGTAACTGGAATCCCGGATAAATGGAAATTCGGCGCCGAATTTCCATCCTGCAGGTAATTCGAATCCCGGATGAAGGGAATTCGGCGCCGATTTCCATCCAGCAGATAAGTCGGATCGGTGGCGTATGGATATTCGGCGCCGAATTTCCATTCGCATATATTCATCGATCAGAATTACCTTCGTGCAGGTAATCCAGTGAGAATTACCTTCGTGCAGGTAATTTCCAGATGAGAATTACCTTCCTGCAGGTAATTCCAATCGATGCCGGTAGGATGTTAATTCCTCGTCCAGAATTACCTGCACGAAGGTAATTCTGATCGACGAATTACCTGCAGGAAGGTAATTCTCATCTGGGAATTACCTGCCGAAGGTAATTCCTCGCTCAGAAATACATGGCGAATGGAAATTCGGCGCCGAATATCCATACGGCCACATCCGACTACCTGCTGGATGGAAATTCGGCGCCGAATTTCCATTCATCCGGATTCGAATTACCTGCAGGATGGAAATTCGGCGCCGAATCTCCATCCATCCGGGATTCCACTTACCTGCTGGATGGAAATTCGGCGCCGAATTTCCATTCATCCGGGATTCGAATTACCTGCAGGATGGAAATTCGGCGCAGAATTTCCATTCATCCGGTATTCGAATTACCTGCACGATGGAAATTCGGCACCGAATTACCTGCGTGAGGGAAATTCGGCGCGCCGCCCTTCCTCCGCGGATGGAAATTCGGCGCCGGATATCCATCCTGCTGCGCTCCGAATTACCTGCAGGATGGAAATCCGGCGCCAAAATTCCATCGTGCAGCGCTCCGAATTACCTCTACGTTGGAAATTCCGGGACTGTTTACGTCGATTTTCATCCGACATGGAGGGCTTCATCCGACATTTAATTGCGCAGTTGGGCAATAAATGTCGACCGCCGTCGGTTATTATTCGGGCTGGCGACGCATGGCTTCCTGGACACGTACCCTAAATCTCATGCTAATCTTGGCTTAACATGGTATTCCAGGCATGTACCCCAAAAAAGGAGATCTTTTTGGCTGGGACTTATGCCGCCTGAAGGGCGTGGCTCTCCTGAGAGAGACCTCACATCCAGACCGCGGCGGAAGTTGAAAGCTCTGTACTACGGACGACGGCCAATCTCTCGCATGGCCAAACTGAAGCTCCAGCAGGGTTCCAGTGTCTTGCTCACAAACTGCGCCAACTGAAGCCGAGTACTCTCAGGCAAGCCACTTCTGCTTTCGGTTTGTTCGATTTATTTTTTGCTTTCGCTTTGTTACCTCGCTTTGTTTTTGCATCTTCATCCTGGCTTTGCTGTATGAGTGAACTTTAGATAGTTGAGTGAACCTTAGATTGTTTGCAATGCGTGTGCAAATCCGGCAGCTCTGGAGAAGGCTGCTTGTGCATGTCATTCTTAGGCAATGGTTGCATTTGTTTTCATTGTTGTTGCATGGCTCTCCATGTTATGTTATGTTTTCATTTTTGCTACATGATTGTTGCTATGGTGGTTGCGCTGCTCGTTGCGATGCTGCTTTTTGCACCGATGTTGGTTTTCACGATTTTTGTCAATGACAGAGTGACGACGAGCCCGGCACGCTGGTGGTATCATCGACAGCTCCAACTCATCGCATGTTTGAATCGCCCAACTTGGGGCGAGAGGGCAAACTTAAACCTTTTGTTGGTGGACGGGAGGACTTGCAACGAGATTACGACAGAGTAGTATGGAGTTGGGGGTTGGTGCAGGCATGGCAGGTGAAGGGAGGCGTGAGGACATGAGGACAGCAGATCCGGCAATGGAGGTTGTTCATGCACATGCAGTAGGGCCCGCCCACGCAAAGAAAAAGAAGAAAGCTAAGCACATGCAATCCCCGGCAGACGAGAGAGCAGTCACGGGCTGCGGAGGGGGGAGTGAGCAGTGCGCGCGAGGGTGTCAGTTCGCCTCAATCAAAGGTGGTCGTCCTGGGGGGCTCCCCTGCTGCTAGCCCTAGTAAGAAACAGAAAGCCCGTGAGAGGGCAAAAGAGAGGGCAAAAGAACAGACGAGACAGAATGCTAGCCAGGAGGAAAGACAAAAGGCAGCTGAAGAGGCCAGGGGTGCCCAAATGACAGATGCCAATGTAAGCGAGGGACACACAGAGACGGTGGATCCCTCCAAGACACCACAGAGAGGCAGTAGTAACACCGGTTAGACCATCGCGGGCAAGAGCAGCCCCCGCAATTACCCATACGGTGGAGAGTGGAGGAGAGGAAAGAACACCTGAAAGAGCACGGATTGTGCAAGTTCGAGGTGAAGCCAGGGAGAGGGCAGTAGAGACGACGAGAGTGCTGGAGGTGGTTTCGCAGGTGGCTGACCCTGTTGAGGAGGACGACATGGAGGTTTCTGACCAGGATGACATCCTCCCGGACATCCCCAGGCCCCAAACCCGGAGCATACAGGCTGGATTTGGCGGTCCTGGTGGGCTGCCGGAAAACCCCTCTGCAGCAGACGTCATGTCTGAGGCGGATATGAAGTTGGCCGCTGCCAAGATGTTGGAGGCAACCCACAGCAACATTGGCAGGGTGCTGGGGGGCATGGGTGTACCCGGCCAAGCTTCGAATTCCCCTTTGCCGCTTGGTGTCATTGCAGGTGGTGAGACCTGCCCTCCCAGGCGATATCGACAAGCTGAAATTCTCTTTCCGGGATGGATATCGAATGGGGTCTGCCGCGTTTTACGTTTCCATTGAGAACGACCACGGAGCTTCCCGTGCCCACACTTCCGATGAGGTGGACAAATGGGGTCCCCATTGGCAAACGCGAAATGAGGAGTTCGAGAGATCGATTGCTAGTGATCCTCTTTTCCAGCACATGTCCGGTAAGATGTTCTACGTGTGGGACGGCAATCATCGCCTCCTGGCATGGATGGAGCACATTGCCCAAGCCCACCCCAACGATCTCGATTGGCATTTCGCCGTCGATTGTGTTGTGCTGAAGGTTGCGGGCCCAAAGATCGCAGTCTTCTCAAAGCTGCAATGGCCGACATCAACTCGTAAGCTACAACCCCTCTCGCTTTTGGACTTTGAATTTGGAAGTCATTTCATTGCGAATCCTCATATATGATGAAAATTCCCATTTCAGTATTGTTTGATGGAAATGTGGCACTGCAGGGTGACTGAGAATGCCTTCATTGCCACCAACTTGTCCCATATGCTCTTCCGAGTGAAGGATGTCGGGAAGCAGGGGGTGCAAGAGTTTGCCAATTCCCTCAGTGCCGACCTCCTGCGCAAGTCGGAGGCAAAGGCAGACAGAACCTGGTATAGGCTGAGCGTCGACGCCATGGTGGACTACATATTTCGGGTAAAGCTCCTGACAGTTTTGTTGAGCTAATCTGTCTCTCCTCCCCCAATAGAAGAAATTGTGTTGAGCAGGATCTCTAATCTTATGTGCGCATTCTTGACAGACGAAAATACAGCAGGATTTGGCACATGCGCGGAGGTTCTACATGGAGTCAGAGGAGAAGAATCCAACCCTCCCGGAACTCGAATCGTATGTCAAAGCTGCGGAGGTGAGGGCCCGCATAAAGTACAAGTCGCGGATGGTAAAGTACGTGGCCATAGCTGATCCCGCCCTTGGTGCCGACTTTCTGGTGGAGGTGGGGAAGCACTACTCTCGCGCTCTGAAGCCCACGATGACATTGGAGAAGCTCCATCGTCTAGCCACATCCTGTGTGGATGCAACAGAAAAGGTGATACATTCTTAACCAAATTGTGGTGGCAACAACTCCTTTTGTGGTGTTTGGCGCTTACGAATATGCTGGGTGGTTGGACAGACCCGGTGGCTCCAAATCTGGAATGGTTTCCAAAGTACCAGGGACATGTGGAGCTTCCCCAAACCGGACAAACTCTCTGACCCCACATTCGACATGTGGATGAACCGCATGACATGGTGGTTTCAGGTACTTCCCACGCTTCGTTTGGGGCTTCTACTCTAGTAGGGGGTGGATTCATTGTATTTTTTGAGGAAAGCGATCTGATGGACAATCTCCACAGGTGACGACGAATGCGCAAGAGCAGCTGGACACACAAGCACATCAGTTCAAGATGGAGATATCTCCTGCAGCAGAGAGCCTACGTGACTATGTGACGAGGTACTTTCTGCTCTACAAAACCAACCTATTCTTTCGGGAGATAGCAGATGCTCGCCGGAGCCACGAGTTCACCGACCAGCCGAACGCGGACAAAGCAGCAATGCGCCTTCTGTACAGGTACATACGCGCTGCCTTTCTTTCAAGTCCTGGCATTTCAGGATGTTAGAGGCCTCAAGTGGTGTTAGGGAAAATGGCGCCGAATTTCCAGTCAGGGCTCCGAAAATGGCTAAGTCCCTAGACTGGCTGGCCCGGAACTGGAAATTCGGCGCCATTTTCCAGTTCCAGGCCCTATTGCCGTCCAGGGACTTAGCCATTTTCGGTCTAAGTCCCTAGACTGGCTGGCCCTGAAGTGGAAATTCGGCGCCATTTTCCAGTTGTAGGCCCTATTGCCGTTCAGGGACTTAGCCATTTTCGGGCCTAAGTCCCTAGTGGGCTGGACCGGAACTGGAAATTCGGCGCCGTTTTCCAGTTCTAGGCCCTATTGCCGTCCAGGGACTTAGCCATTTTCGGGCTAAGTCCCTAGACTGGGTGGCCCTGAACTGGAAATTCGGCGCCATTTTCCAGTTCCAGGCCCTATTGCCGTTCAGGGACTTAGCCATTTTCGGGCTAAGTCCCTAGACTGGCTGGCCCTGAACTGGAAATTCGGCGCCATTTTCCAGTTCCAGGCCCTATTGCCGTTCAGGGACTTAGCCATTTTCGGGCTAAGTCCCTAGACTGGCTGGCCCTGAAGTGGAAATTCGGCGCCATTTTCCAGTTCCAGGCCCTATTGCCGTTCAGGGACTTAGCCATTTTCGGGCTAAGTCCCTAGACTGGGTGGCCCTGAAGTGGAAATTCGGCGCCATTTCCAGTTGTAGGCCCTATTGCCGTTCAGGGACTTAGCCATTTTCGGACCTCATTGTGTTTTTCATGAATGCAGGTACTGTAAGTTCTCCCTTTTGGAGAAAGGTCATCTGTCTTTCGAGCCACCATTCTTCCTGGCATGGAGGAACCCTGGGGCTGACTCCATGTACACTGACGATATTGTGAAGGAGTGGCATGTGGAACATTTGCGTGATTGCCCTTGGTATGTGGACCTTCCGCCCGGCTCGCTCGACCCATCCGAGTTTCAATTGAAGCTGGATGCTGAATTCCGACGAAACCGGGCTCCGCTGCCTCCGTTGGGTGCAAAAGAGGCAAAAGCGTTTGCGAACTCCAGGAAAGCGGCAGAGCTTGCTCAGGCAGGAATTCAGGAGAAATTGCATGAGAAGAGTAAGGTCAAAGGAAAAGGACAAGGAAACAGGTGACTGCAGTAACACCCAAAAAGAAGAAAACCATCGGGGCATCGGAGGAGGCGCAGGAGGGGACCCAAGAGAGTGACTCCGACGCCGATTTTGTTCAAGGTCCTGCGACTGCTGTTGCTCCTACCCAGTCACCGGTCGTCCGGGTTCCCAAGTCAGTTCGGAGTGGGACTGGCTCTGCCAAGAAGTTGGCATTTGAGGGCGAGCCTACACGCCGGTATTCGGCGGTGACGTTTACGCACAGGCCAAAGCTAGAACCTCCAACCATCATCCAATGCGTCAATGAGAGCTTCCTTGACGCTCTCGCTGCCAGGGCGAAGAAGGTGGCACACAACAAGTCTCTGGCGGAGCAGAAGGGGAAAGCCAAGAAGAGGGCTGGCGGTACAGAGCCTAAAGACACCCCTGGTTTTGAAGCCATGATGGAATTCTTCACGGCTGTGAGCACGAATTGCAAGAGCACTCGGGGGGGGGTTGAGGTGGAGAGAGCTTGCGACATGATTCTCCTCGACATTCCAGATGGGGAGCTGCTGGAGGGCCTGGATGGTGTGCCCACCTGGAACAGGTTTACTGAGGACTACTGGAAAGCCGGGTTTGGGCTGGCTGGCGGGAGGGGATGCTGGATGACGGTGGATGTGTGGTTGTCCTTGCCACGAGAGGGAAGACCACAGAGAATGCGGTGGCAAGGTGGACACCGAAAAGTGTCACCCTGGTCCTCCTCAGAAAATGATTCTGCATCAGTACGCAGGGGTTGCGAACAGAGGGCCAAAGTGTAAGTTATCAATCTATTGCATTCACTTCATATTGTGGTGTATGTTAAGTAGACCCTGGAATTGATCCCTTCTTTGTTGGATGTGCAGACATTGGTGTTTGAGGCATATTGCTTTGTGAAGAGAGGGTCTACGTTCAAATTCCGCAACGACGGTCGTCTTGTTGATGCCGCTGTGGACCCTGTAACCTACGATGTCCTCTACAACTATGTGCCCCACTCTAGTATGCCGAAGGACACAAAGACAGGCAAACCGTGGCGGTACAGCCGGACCCGGAGCCCTGATTTCATCCAAACCCTCATGGAGACGTGCTCGGATGTCCAAGGGTGGATTCTGGACTTCACATGCGGCACGGGTAAGCCTTCACGTGCTCAGTTTGTCCCCTGGCCCCATTGCAATTGCATGCCGCAAGCTATTAACCGCCCGCTTTGTTCCTCAGGTGCTTCAATGTGGGCAGGGACGTTGTCCGACAGGCATGTGTTCGCCTTCGAGCCAGATACTGCCCTCCACAACTCGGAACTTGCAGCGGCTGAACGTCTACCGAAAGAGGAAGAGGCATCCTCAGAGGATGAGGAAAAATCCGAGAAGGAGCAGGGGGAGGAAGTTGGGATCGAGGCCGAGGAGCCCCCGGTTTACGAGTGAGTGGTGGCATTATAAGTTGCCTCCAGATTTTGTGAGGCACCTCCCTCCGCTCTCTTATTTCATTGAAAACCCTTTCTGGTTGTGCTGGTATTGACATTCTTGAAGTGGATTTGTTCTTACTGTAGGATGCCAAGTACTGCCGGAGGACGTCTACACCGGAGTTCATGGGCAGGAGGAACGTGCCTTTTTTTGCCAGGGGGGATTTCATGCCTAGTCCAGAAAGGGAGTACATCCTTCCTACTTATGCTGCCCGGCTTGCTTCGGTGTCCATTAGGAGGTGTTCCGAACGTAGTCGTGTACAACAGATTTTAGACGAGGCAAGCCTCAAGAAAATGAAGATGAGGGAGGAGGCAGCAGCTATTAGAGCCCGTCGGGCTCGTAGATTTGTGTTGGATTCTGCTGAGGAAAGTGGGGGAGAAGACGCAGAAGATTCCCAGGAGGTGAGGTGGACAGTCCCCCAAGGAGAGGACGGGATTTTTGAGAGGCATAGTGGAACTGATGCATCACAGAGCTCGGAGGATGAGGGGGATGAGGGGGATGAGGAAGAAGGTGGGGCAAGTTCCTCGGAGGGTGTAGGAGAGTAGTGCCCATTCCGGCTATGACAGTTAGAACACACTTGTATAGACGTGGCTTGCCACAAAATTTGCAATAAAATGTTGCATTTCAAGTCCACTGGTGCCACATTCCAACTTCACATGACCCTATTTCCGTGCCTCCTAACCCTATTTCCGTGGACTCACAATGGTCTGCTCATGCTTTTTTTTTTTCCGCTCATGCTCATGCCGCTCATGAAATAGCAGCCCCCCGAAACTGGATGCAGATAGAGCGACTCACCGAACGATACAAAACTTCCCCACTGCTATAGGACAAATCCCACCCGTATGCTTGGACATGGCCGTGAGCCATGCTGATCCAAGCAAACGTGTTATTGGGGTAGGTATATGCCCCGTCCCAAAGAAAGAACAAACTTGGAAGAGCTGGGAAAGGCCACTAGCAGAATCTTATGGACTGAGTCAATCACGCCAATCCAGATGGGCCCGCTGCAAGATGAGGGCTACGAGTGAATGTTTGTATGAAAATGTCACGATCCAATTGAAGGTCCTTGTCAGGTTCAAAGTCCTTTACAAAGGGTAGGAAGAGGCCGTCCGCACCATGATGGAAACTCTCCAAAGCTAGGACAGTATCAGTGGAACATGTGCTGGGGTAGAGGAACGAAAGCTCGGGTTGCATGAGAATATTCTCCTACTCGGCCCAACATAAGACTCATACAAAGACGCGCGTGGATTGATGGAGTGGGATGGTACGGACTATCATGAGCTATTCGCGTTGCAATGCTTGTGCACGTAGACAGTGTTCATCTTGAAGGGTTTCCAAGTCCCCATAGAGGACGAAGTCAGGCGTGCGTCTCTCTCGATATCCGGATTCATCATCACCACGTGGAGGCAAAACTAAACACCATTGAGGGAGAAGCAAAAAAAGGTGTCACACAGCAAAATCATAGAGGATCCTGAGCAAGGCAGTCCAAGGGTAAGCAAAAAGACCGGATGGACAATATGCTAATTATAGAGTTATTTAAAGCTAAGTGTTTAACCAAAGGGAATTTTCCTTAATATGGCCAATGACATCTTGACATGTCACTAGGTTTGCGTCTCTGACAGGGCCACTCATTTCTGGAGCACACTCACCCTACCATTTCCAAGTGCATTTGCAAGTAGAGTCAATGCAACTTCATGTGTGCTTACATACGTTCATTCAGTTGCGAGTGCCAGAATTTCCCAACATGGTCATGTGATCATAAGGATGTGAAGATGCCTACAAACAGTAAATGTGGGGCTGCTCATGGCTTGGGCTGGCATGCAACAGTCTCATGGACTGCTGCTCTAGGACCCGGGATTGTCATCTGATAAGCAGTCGGCATGGTGAGCACCCATCCAATATGTATCCAACCTTAGCTTGGAATGTGGGAGATACAAAATAATTTTCTTGGAAGATATGACAAAGCAGTCAAATGCCATGGGCTACAAATGTCATGGAGTGCCCCACACAAATCTCTGTGTGGGGGCGTTTATGCGGCAAAACTGGATACAATGTGATCGATTGAACTCAAAACCTGAGAACTCTGTTGTAGCAGAAGTGGCATCCCCCTTTTGACAAGCAAAGGTCTTGCAACCCTGTCCAATCAAAAAAGCAGCAGGTAAACCATTAAATCGAAGCTGCATGTAGTAAATGTTTTACGAGAGGGATCCGTAAATCAAATGGGGCCTTCTATCCAGCTAAATCCATTGACTCACTGACCCTCCTCTTACACTGGTCAACATCACAGCTGTCCTAGTCAATGTACAAAAGCTACAATGAAAGAAGACAAACTGAGACACTCGTCTACTCACCATGCTTAATGGTCCACCACCACTTGAGACTTCCATACATATGGCATTGAAGACGTTTTTTTTCCCTCCCTGTTTGAAAGAACTCGAAGCAATGCTAGAGTTTCGGAGGTGCCCACGAGCCAACAGCGCGCATAATTGGATCTTGAAGGTACTGCATAGATATTAACACGGCTTCCTGCACAGGGATCAGACTCCATTTTCTTAGGAGTTTTTCTTTGGTGGAGAAAATGTAGAGGGAATGCTCAATCACAACCAAATTGCAGGAGACAAAAAGAGGGACCACCTTGGCCTACAACTCATACAAGCGCAGCTGATCAAATATGATTGTAGGTTGACAATACAAGAGGAGAAAGGAGGCACAACAAGCAGTACAGACATAGTCACCTCAGTGCGAATGGTGCGGCTGCCCTGCCCTGGACATGTATTGAGATAGCAGTCAAACAGGCAGGCAACATCTTCTACCTTCATAGCCACCCCACCCCCACCAAGGAATGAGAATGATTGCAGAAGAGGCATTTTCAATCTCCACAACTCCTCGTCTGCCCTACAATTCCTCCACTATCCCAGAATCTGAAGAAGAATGCAATGAGAATTTGCACCAAGCAAAAAAGTTTGGCTCTAGGTTATTAGGTTCGCATGTAAAAGGCCCACTCTCTCTACCATCTGTCTGAGAAAGAGAGAGTAAGGGCCCATGGGACAAGGTAGGTCAAACCAAGATGGAGATACATCAACTACACCTGTGGATGAAGTGCTTAAAGCAGGTAGCCACAAGGCACACAGGACAGCGGCCATGATATATCCTTTCGCCAGAGACTGACATTATTTTTATAAAACGTCCAACCCACCATCATTTGCAACTCTGCCCCAAAGCCATAGAACTCAGGCAGAGCCAACTGAATCTAACTGGACGGTTGCATGTGAGAAACAAGGAAAAAATGAAGAAAAGACATCTTACTTTCCAGAGGGCTTGGGGGAGAATGGAGCAAGGAGACAACAGCCTGATTAGTATATAAGGGACCAAAAGAAACACTACAATCACTGCTGAAAGATGGAGCACCTCATGGAAGTCAGCAGAAGTGAAAGAAAAGAAGGAAAGGAAAGAATATAATGTGAGTTAAGAACAAAGAAAGTTACATCCATATAAGGCACAGAAGACCTTTGGGAGCTCAGAGAGAGGACATGGTACATGACCAACATGTACTAAGCTTAGGAAAAGGCTCCCGCCAAGGTATAAAATGGTTTTCCCTGCCTGGTTCTTCTGTCTTTGCAAACATAGCCTTCACTAAGTAGATTGGCTTGTTTTGGGGGGAAAAAGACAGGGCTACTACCTCAATGGTCTGGTCAAGATCTTTGCTCTCCTCTAGACCTGCCAGTCCTCCAAAGGCTACCAGCAGATGCCTGCAATCACAGTATAAGACTGCAGCAAATCAATAAATTAAGTATCTCGGTAGCACTTGACCTGAGAGTATTATACATACCTTTACACTATCATCCATCGATCCATGGTGACAAATAAATCATGAACGCAAACCTACACATACACACACTATCTAAATGTTGGGACGTGTGTAGCCCTCAGCCAAACCTCAACGGCCGAGACTTGTTCCACAGCCCAGTTGTTGCTCTTGGATGCTCTGAACCAGTAGATTGATAGCTCTACACTATCTGGTTTTGGAACATCCTTATTATCTGTGATCCCAGTAAGAACCTAGGCCACGTTACCTATTACTTTTGCAAAGTGAACTGAGAAATGTTTTACAGCCACTGACAACACTTACAAATCACAAGAGCTGTTTTTGAAAAGACATTTGTGAAGGGAACGCTGGGTAAGATGGGAGAAGATGGGGGCGGGACAGAGAGAGACACTTATTGAGAGTAAGAAAATCTTCATGTTTCCAACTGAACAGATGAGCATGACTAGAACTAAGACCCATGCAAGTAAGCCATACCCGCAAAACAACACCAATCTATGCACAATGCCTGACCGAATGGTAACAACATTACAAAAAGCAGAGAAGTCCACAGTCAGTACTCACTTGAATTTGGGTATTTCCAACTCAGCTGGTCTGATTTTCTGTCCATGCTCTGATGTGCCAACGGTGTAATCATACCCTCCCTGCAATGTCACCGAAATTAGGTAATGTTCCATAACTGCCCTTGGGATTCCTTCTCCATGCATGTCAGCTTCTAGCCTCCTCAACCATTAAAGAGAAAGGTCAACCCCAATAGGCGCACTACTTCTTTCGTTGGGTCTTGCAATATCAAGCTCACAAGAGCTCCATGTCTACTTGGCCAGATGAGAGAAGATGATAAAGAGATAGGTAGTTAGCGCTTGCACACACCGGAAAAGGGCATTCGGTGAAGACAGCACTCAGACGAGGGGCATGCCGAACAGTGTAGCCCCAGTACAGACCTGCCTTCTCTTTTGGTTCTGACACTGCTACTGCTTCCAGGACCTTGCCTTCCCCTGGGAGACACCCCAAATCATGGATACGTTCTTGATTCAAATGAACTAAATGGTAAACCCTCTAGCATCCACTGAATGCAATTTGGATTTCTTTCTCTCTGTCGTGCGCCTACAGGAAACATCTTATGAGTACGTTCTCTGTCTTCTCTCTGTGTTTCCATCCAAACTGGGCGCGGGGTCTATGGCCACAAGACTACGGCAAACAAAGTCTTATGAGTACATTCTCTCTACACCTATCTCTCTCTTTGAACAATAAACAGATGCAACAAGGAAAAGGAGATTGTAATTGCCCAATGTGCAGGCAGCCTGTAGACAATACCCATTTTCTATTACATTGCTGGGGTACTCTCACCAGAGGGTGACCCTGTCAGGGATGTCAAGAACATTGTTCCCACACCTCCGTTCACCAACTTTGAAAAATCTCGAGGATGAGCCCTGGCCCTATTGGGGTCTAATAGCTGGGCAGCTCACACACAGCATATTGATGCTTGTGTGAAGCGCTAGAGGATATCTCGAAAGCCCAACCTAATTATTATACCAAGGTAAGTCCCACTACTGGAGAGAGCCCCTCACAAAGGTAGTGTCTGTTCCCTTTGGTTCTGCCCAAACTCACAAGGCTTCGGCAAACAATGACTTATGAGTAGATTCTCTCTCTCTCTCACTCACATGTGCCTCAAAGAAATTATTCTCCCTGACTACTTCAGTGACATGCTGGCCATCTAGCCTTGGAACCAGCAGAACTGGAAGACATAAAAAAGGGGACCCACCCTTCTGTGGACGTGTGGGACCAATAGCCACCGTAACCCGCACACCGGACTTTACAGATTGTCGAATTACCACCTCCTGCTCCCTCCCATCCCAGTTATGTCGCTCTGTAGTACCCCACACTCTTGACATGTCATCAGAATCTTGGATGCCAGAGGTGTCCATGTGTGTCGTGAAGACCACAAATTGTTATTGCACTATCAATCAAAATATATTTGCAGATCAATTCTACAATCGGACATGTGCCTTTATTGATTTCCACTCTGATTTATCGACTAAATAAATTTGTTAGTATCAAGGGAGCTTAATCAACATACCTCAAGTGCCTAGATGATGAACAGAAGAAAGTGCTACGAAGGAAATGGCAGAGAATTTCCAGGGTCACAGTAATCACCTGATACAGGCCAACATCAACACAACTGCCACCACCTGTTGGTGCTGCCTTGTCCAACACAATACCTTGAAACTTCCCAGATATCAGTCCATGACCGTCAAATCCAACCAATTTTTACTGCAGACATGCTTAGCTACGCATGTTTACTGCCACTACAGAACAGATCAGTCAAAGATGGCGAGGAGAAGACGAGAAGGGGAGGGGAGGAGGGGGGTGCAGAGAAGGAAAATAAACCCCCTTAGCTCAAACGTCCATTTGAGCCACTGAGATTGTAGCGAGTTCAAATCATTTCTGCACGTTTTTTATCCACAAATTGTATAATTATCCATTATTGTTTATTAGTTCTTTCATCATCGTGATTTGGAGGGACACTAATTAGGTTTTCTTCCCTACAATCCGACTGTGACGTATTACAAAAGGAGACTTGATAATTTGTCCATCTATTATGTGTGGCCAAGAAATCCTGAACTTGGGAGTGGCCAAGAGCCAAGTACTGAAGCACAGAGTGAGTGTTGCCCCACATGGCATATACATCACTGGCAGGTGGAAAGAGAAGAAGTTCGTAATGTCCCTGAGAAACCAAGTGCTCATGGGACAAGAACACAGATTGTACTCATAAGATGTTGTTTGCCGTAGCCTTGTGGCCATAAACCCTGCGCTCAGTTTGGGCGGAACAAAAAGGGAACAGATACTCCCTTTGTGAGGGGTTCACTCCATGACTTAACTTAATAGAGACAATTAGTTCAGGATTTCCAGATATCCTCTAGAAAGCCCTTCACACAAGCATCAACTTGCTGTGTGAGCTGACCAGTAACAGGAGAGACAGAGATGGAGAGATGTGGCTCCAACCTTTGGCGGCTCTTGACTTTCTGAGATGTTACCTTGCACAGATTGATGTGTGCTCTTGCCGCTGTTCTAGAAAATGGAAAAGACAGAGAGAAGAAAGGAAGAAACAGAGAAGTCAGATAAATAAGGCAGGCCAGGCCTACACGAGGATTACATCCGCAGGGACAGAGAACTGAAAAGGAACCAAAGACTGGAAAGAGAAGGCAAGAGAGAGCCCACAAATCGACATCGCGGTAAAAAAGGACTCAAACATGGACAGGATTCACACCTTCACGATACTCTAGCCATTCATGCCTGCGAGCCTGATGTGGCACGTCCAAAGGTGGCAGCCTCCCCTGCAATCACCTCCCTCCCTCCCCCTTTTACTTTCTTCTCAAACAAGTTATCCCTGACAGACTCTACAAAAATGCATGTGATCCTGACTTGAATCCGTTCTGGAGCTTAATCCACCTTGCTCAATAGAAGGAGGGGGTGGGGAGTGTATACAGCGAATTGGAGGCAGCTGTGCTTGGGAAACAGAGATTGGCGCAAATACTGTGGGGCCTCCATGAATTGCAAAATGCGTGCTAAGAAAACCCCTCCACTTTCGTCCACCTCATCACTACCCTTGGCTGCTGCCCTCTTGTCTTCTTCCCCATCATCAAACACTACAATCTGGTGACCAGCACCACACCCCACCCTGGTTCATTAGCCCCATTTTGAATCCACACAAGCCTGATTTCCAGGAAAACATATGGGAGGTCACCAGTACTACCTCATCAACTTTGAAGATTGCTGCTGCACGTGCAATTTGGCCTGCAAGCTGCACGCAAATAATTTGTCAATTATTACTCCACAAGTCAGTGAAAGTTTAGCCCACTCTGACAGGCTACCAAGAAGTGCTGGTCCAGGTAACCTCATGGTTGTGAAGTTACAGTATACTAGAAGATTTTAAAAAAGGAGAAGGCAAGGAAAATCTTGGTTTTTTACACCACTCCAAGAGCTAGTGACATGAAGTACTGAAAGGCATTAAATTACAACCCTGCACCTAGATCGTTGGTTCTAGGCTACGTGACAATCTGCAGTGAACAAACAATTTTTGAAGTGCAAAACAGCAATGTGGACACACTGACCGTCGTAGCAAGTGACAGGGACTGGGCATTGTGGATGATGGAGCCGGCAATAGCGATGCTGACGGTATAATTGGACAAAGCAACTTCATCACTTTTTGTGGTAACTTCTGTGTGGGGGACCACAGCTTGACAGGAATTGGTTGCAGCAGAGGCTCCCACGGGATGTAGCTCTCGCTTGCTGTGTTTTTCCTTCTTGCGAGTTCCGTTTCTGGCATCGTGCAGGGAATCCTCAGTATGCCGTGCTCCAGTTTGAGAAGGAGAGATGGCTCCAGAAGCTACCACAGGATCCAGCTCCTGCTTGCGCTTCCTCTTCTTGTGGGCACTGTGCACGGCATCGTTCAAATCAGCCCCACTGTTCAGTACTAAAGTTTGAGGGGGATCAGTGGCAGCACCGCTGCCTGTAGGATGAACCTCTTGCTGGCGTTGCTTCTTCTTCTTCTTCTGGTCCGAACTATTCATGGAATCGTTCACCGCATTCTCTTCGCAGTAGGCTACAGTTTGAAAGGGAACAGTGACAGGCGATGCCCTAACCAAATGAACCCCTTCCTCGTGCTTCTTCTTCTTCTTGTGGCTACCTTCCCGAGCATCGTTCACACAATCTTCTGTACTCAGGGCTGCAGCCTGATGAGAGGGAGCGGTGGCAGGGGATGCATTCATCTTCATCTTCTTCTTCTTGTGGCTACCATTCTCAGCATCGGCCATGGCATGCGCTGTGTGCAGGGCTACGACAGTTTGAGCAGAAACAGAGCCCCCAGGGGCTCTCGAGTCTTTGCTTGCGTCACGAAACCCGAACGAGGGAAGGGATCATGATGGAGGTTACGGGTTACCGACGACAAAAGAAAAAAGAAATGAAAAAATGTGCAATTTGCCACTGGGCACCTTTATGACATCCAACATATGTGATTTGAACCCACAACCACTGATGAGGCGGCTTATGGGCTACATGTTGATTGTCCATAGATAAGAAATCTAACGACTCACAAATATTTCACAATACTAAAAATTCAAAGACCACTTGCGATCACTGTGGAGTTTCCCACTTTGACCTAGCAAATGAACTGAATATCATTATAGAACAACAGGCAAGAACAGCTTAGGAACAATGAGTGGCTCAATAATGAGGAAAGGCCAATAACACATCTGAAGACACCTTGGTCTACAAAAAAATATACTTTATTTATCCACAGCAACTCGAGAGTTTACAGGCTGTTCACACTTGCACAAAAGTTCATTACCAGACATTTGCTTGAGGACTGAGCTAAAGATCCTCGCTATTCCCTAATGCAACCCCACATCTCTGAATCTCAGCGGTGAGTTGCTCTCTGCCCCTAGGGGCTCTGATCCAGAGTTGCATTTTGTGTGAACACAAGGGTCACACTACCTGAAAGATGTCAAAAGAGTACAGCTATCTGTAGGGTTCTAGTTCCAGGAGCTGTAAATGACTCACAAAAAAACAAGAAAAACCAAACCTCATAATCAAGGAGCATAGCATTCTGAGTAACAGCCACCCACACCCATACTGGTGAAGCTGATCAGGTCACAAAACCAAACAAAGTTCAACAAAGGGAGATTAAACTTGCTTCTTGCCCTTTTCAGCAGGGTCCTTGTACATTTGCACAAGCTCTTTCACAACCCGCGTGACACTTCCCTTATTCTTGAACATCAGACGCCGGTTCATTTCTTTATCATAAAAACCCTGCATAGAGAGAAACCATTACCCAGTCAGTCCGACAAACTCGTAGAAAGAACTTAAGCCAAGTCAGAGAAGCTGTCAGATAAATAAATCCAGAGTCCGCTGCAATAACTAACCTGCCACTTCATGCATCAACTACTATGGTCTACAATTGGACAAACTACCATTTCCATAAACCATTACCATTTCCTCCAGTTCCTCCAGAATCGGATCCCACTCTGCTGCTGCAATGAGATCACGAAGTGTCTGCTCCAAGTCATAGTCATTCTTCTGCAGCAATTCCAGGTTCAAAGACTTCTCCCTGAAGCCCATCACTTCCAATTTATCCAAAGCTGCCTCTTCCGTGCCAAGCTCCTCAACTTCTGTAGCTTTCTGAACACTCACAAGCTCATCAACTTCAAAGAACTGTGTGGGAGACTGTGATGCAGACAGTGCATTCATAGTGTCTGCAGACGGCATTTCAACCATCGAAAATCCTCCAAGCTCACTAGTTTCTACACCTTCGCTCTCATCCTGAACTTTTGCTGCAGCTTCAACTAACTCCACCATGTTTGCCCCAGCTTCATCTACTTCAACCAAGGGTGCATCTGTCAGTGGAACAGTCTCAGGCTGCTTTGCTTTTTCAGGCAGCACCTCAATTGCGACAGTCTCTGGAGCAATAACTTCAACGTCCGTCACATTCTCTGCTGCGAGTTCTTCGGATGCCACCAATGACTCCATCATTTGTGGAGATTGTTCATCCTTTGGAACAACCTGCAAACATCTTGCCCGTCAATCTTCAAAACATGAATGCAATCATTTTATGACAAAGGAATGCCATTTCTAACATCAACAATGCTAAAACTTGGACAACACCAATCAGTTTGGACATACCTGAATCAAAACCCAAACCCGATGACCAAACTTAGGACCAGCAGGTGCTACCAGACGCCAATGAGAGACATAGCGACCAGGTTTGTCAGGAGCCACAAGATCAACTGAAGCTTCTGTCTCAGCCTCCGGAGCAAGGCCTTGTTCTGGCAACTGCAGCACCACAAGACATGTGTAAAAGAAGTAATCCTTCACAACTCACAAATCACAAATGAAATGTTTCCATAAATTGTATACATCAAAGATCTAGTCTACTGCAGTTGTGAGGGCTAAGATGCTTAGATGATCTCACCTCCAACGTTGCTGCATACACAGAACCCAGTTCATCACCACCAACATGCACCAGTTGAGTATGCTTAGGCCATGGAAGGGTGCCACTATTCCGCAAACGCCAAATCTTGGTAAAATGCGTCCCAGGTGCAAGTTCAGTTCCATCAAAAATTGTCACATCTTGTACAAATCGTGCGTCCAGCTTACCACCAGACCCAGAAACGGGACCTCCAAAGCGGAAATCTGGCCTACCACCATAGGGACCATGTGGACCATGCGCACCATGTGGACCTCTGAAGGAAAAAGACGGCCTCCCCCCATAATAGGAAGGATTGGCTGGGCAGCGCATCTGCTGAGACACACCACATTGAATGAAACTGTGCCCAAGCAAACAGGAGAAACAATTGAGCTTGCTGTCAAAACTCAAGACCTTTCACACAAGAATATTCCACCACAACATTCATTACTTACCTGCATAGAAAAATGTTCCTTCCTCACTACCGACTTCAATTTAATGTCAAACAGTGGACAACTTCAGAAATCATTATCCAAATGTTCATTGATTACTTGCACAGTACAAGGTTCCTTTATCACTACCAAGCTACAAACGATCTTAAGACTGTACCATTCGACTACCACACTCCGATGGGTGGAGATGACGAGGACGGAACAAAGGTCGATCAATCCTGTTGTAGTCAGTGTCATTGCCAAGCTCACCAAAGCAAGAGAGGCATAAGTCATAGTCATGTTTCCTGCACAGATAATTGCAATTCATGAGTGCAGATAGATGCAGATGATTCAACCCTCCAATTCCACCATGCATTAATTTCCCAACGATCCCGACATGGGAGGCAATCTCTGTACTCATCACGGTACATACAATTCAACGTCCGAAGGGGGGAATAAACATACCGCAAACATTTCCAGGCGAGCTTGTCCACAATACAGGTTCCCTAATAATTAAAAGGTCCAATCAGACATCAGAGAAACATACTTCATTGACTTGAAGCGAGGTCCAACTATTGGACACATTCCACAGCTATCACACTGAACACCCTTGTGAAAAACACGATTGCCATTCTCTGCGTCATCCTGCTGCATCTTGGCTGCAAACTTCGTGGTGTCACCAGCCTGAGGTGCCTCGGTTGGAGGAGGCGGGGAGCTTGAACGCATACCAAGAGGTCCTTGGGAAAACCGATGAGCTCGCGCGAAAGGGGAGAAAGCCGAGAACGCGGCTGCTGAGGAGTCACTTGTGGCTTGAGCAGAAAACGCTTTATGGAGAGAATCAATGACTTCCAAAACCGCCGCAGATGGTGCCCCCTTTAATAGTAGTTCAGAGGCTTGTAAGATCTGCTTGAAATTGTCAGCAGTCTGCTTCGCTGCATCTGAAGAGAAATTCATGGTCGAATCGACAATCTGCTTCCTTAACTCCTGTATAGCCTGTGGAAGGCCAACACCAGGACTGGCACTGGCTCTAGCAGAAACGCCAGGGGTAGGGGAAGGACTAGACACACCCAACGTGACTGTCAGTCGCAGCGGATTTAGGCCTTGAATAACACAAGCGTCCACCAAATCCTGATCCCCTGCCATTGTGACCACATCATTATCCCTATCTGTGTAGCTCACCACCAGCTGTGATGTGGACGGGATCTTGAACAGTTCCCGAATGACGTTTTCCACTTCAACATAAGACATGTCCGGGCCATTGGACATCGAACGTGCTGGGAGTGTGACCCGACGTAGAGTGTCAGCATACTTTATCTGAACAAGCAAACAGCCACAATTCACAAACCCGATTAGAAGCCATGGACAGAGTTAAAACGCCAACCAGCAAATAGATGTATGGATGATCTAGAGAAGAGATCGAACTGATTACTGTACAGCCTTCAAGAGAAAACGCTAAAATTGTGTGGCATTGGCCGCTGTTCAAATACACTGTTCCACATTGTATTAGGACCAAGCACAATCGGCGTATGCAACCTCTTGCAGAGGAGAGCACAGACTTTTCATGGAATATTCACAAGAGATCCAAACTCAACAAAACACTAGTCCACCGCTACAACAGACGGATCTTCCGTAAGACGTTCTAATTTGACACAAATCAACACCAGAAAATGAGACGACACCAGCATGTGCTTCAAATCACATCAAAGCCTCTAATTACGGCCACGAACGGGGCAAAGAGAAGAACCTTAAGAATAAATGTCCCCATGGTGATGAGAGCTACTCCAACAGATACGCACGCCGAGGAGAGAGAGCAAGGGAGATATACCGATCAAAAGAATTGAGGCAAAGAAAGAAGACAAATCTTAGATACAAACGAGATCTAATCACAAGCGAAGAGAGAAACAACACAAAAGACTAAGCAATCAACCACCGCGTCCCAGTGAGCCGCGTATGGAACGGATCTAGAAATCTAGCCGAAAATAACTCTAATCGCGAAAGAAAACGGGCAACAAAGGGCCACAAATAAGAGAGGACGCTAGCCTCCCAATTGCAGAACACACTCTGTGCAAAGATCGCAAGAATTGCAAGAGAGACGAGCGCGATGCGTGCGTTCCTGTGAGCCGCACGCTGCAAAGAAACGAGAGAGAATACCTTCACTCTCCCTCGCAGGCCCTCTTATAGGCGGGCCTTTTCCAAGCCTCTTGTGCGACCGTGGGAATGCGTGCCCATCACGCTGCCGCGTCCCTTGTCCTTTCCTCCGTTCTTGCGCCCCTTGATCCTATCGCCACCGACCTCCGGTCGCTCGTCCCTTTTTCTTCGCTCTCCGTCCTTCAGATATTTCTTTTTCCTGTTCTGGAGGATGAACGTCCGCAGGATGAACATTCCCGGCAGTTCCATTCCAGGATGATGAGACAATTATTTCCTGTATTAAAATATAGAATTATTGAGTGCGTAACCGCCTGCCCCGCCATCGTAAGATCTCAGCTGTTGGATTTTCCAGATCGGTGCCGTCAGAACTATCTCGACAGACAGCCGGATGGAACTACAGGTGGAAGAGGGAAGATTCTAGAGTAGATATGTCGGCTAAGCTTTCTGCGGTGGATGGATGAGCGACCGAGGGATGAATGTGGGCGTTCTGAAAAGTCCACTGGGAGAAAGAAGTTTCCAGTGCGACGGTGCAGGATTTGAACCCAAACTTGCTCGGCACGCAAAGCGGAGGATGCCCGGCTGCATCCGGTCGTCTGGCCGGCACCGCCAGTGGCTTGCCGGGCAAGCAAGAGGATGCCACCGGCCATAGTCGGTGGGCCGTCAATCTTCTAGAGGCAGTTATTGTTTATCTCATGATAGAGCGACGGATGAGTTTCTTTGAGGAGGTTCGGCTCTGTATGGGCCAAAGCCTCTCTTCGGATGAAGAATTGACGGATGATAGTTGGATGAGGGCCACTGTTCTCCTTCCTCGCGCAGACTCACGTATTTTGTCTACGTGCGACCTAAAAAAGAAGAGAGCAGCAAAAGAGAGAGATCATTAGGTCAAAGTGCACTCAAACCTCAGCACATAATAAGCAGCTTCCATATTCTTCAAAGGGAGGAAAGTGCAGGGGCTGGAGAGTTTCGGCTAAGCTTGGGGCAAAGACATCTTTTGAGAACCTTACGATCAAAGAGAAGGTATGGCGTCGCTAATCCTTCTTATTTTTGTAAGTTGCATTGTATGGATTCTTGCAGGGGAAAGGAGGAGGAGAGCCTCTTGTCTGCGTTGAAGGATGAATCTGAGACGAGAATGCGCCGCTTAAACACGCAGATTTCGGAAGCGTTTAGAAAGCTGGATTGGACAGCCTCAATGATGTGCCGAGTTACATTATGAATGTGGATTTACAACGCAGATGTCGTATCTTGCTCGAGCAGGTTGGATTGAAGGCTTGTAAACTACTCAACCGTTCATACTCTGAAGGCAGCTGGGAGATTCACTTCAAAGGTCGTTTGCATGACCTCAATATGCTAACTGTGACCCAAGAACTCGGCATTGATGCTGGCCAAACTTTGCATCATCATATGCACAGTGCGACAGATGCACCTATATTTGATTTAATCTTGGATGTGAAACTCTTTAGCAGGCAGCTTGAAGTGTGAATGCGTTTGTTTGTTATGACGAAAGAAAGAGAACCAACTTGCTACATCTCCACACAGACAGAGGGGATACAGAGCAATAGTTGTTGAAGTTCTCATAGTTGCAAAGAAAGAGACTGAATACTCATATTGTAAATGACCAATTACCGGGCTGTCTGTTGACTGTCATGCGAACTCAATGTATCAACATTTATTCAAAGTGGAAGTGTGTGCCAGGTTAAGTGAGTGTGCAGCCTCGACTGATTGAATTTGTAGATGCAACTCCAGGTTTTCCCGGCAGCAAGTAGCTACCTGTGCGGCCCCTGATGCTCAATTTGTTAGAGGAGCAGGCAATCTCCAATCTCCAATCCTGCAAACAAGATGTCCCTGAAACTGTAGGAATAATGACATATACAAAACAAACGACGAGTTATTGTCAAAAGAAAACAACACTACGTGTACTTGAAATAATTGGTAACCAAGGAGTTTAGTTGACGATGTCATAACTAGAGCGTCCCCTGTCCAGCCTTGTATTGCCTGGTTTTGTATGACATTATGGTTCTGCAGCAATACTCCTCGTCTAGCATTATTGATCTCTCCAACCATTGCAATGAGAAGAAACAGAGCAAGAAGCTATACAGCATTTACCTCTGCTTGAGTATTTCACACTGGCGGCAGGGAAATTCACTTCTAAAGCCACGTGATAGTTCTTCCACAAACTGAAAATCAATAATACGGTATAACCAAGTCGTGATCAAAGCTAGTGTCACAGCACAGTTCCCCCATAAAGACATGGAAATGGCTCAGAACGTCGGTAGATGAATGGGCTCATTGACAATTGTTACCGAGTGGTGTGCTATTTTTGGAAGTGGATAGAGAGCTACCTGAAGGATTGTGTGTGGAGCCTGTGCGATGAGGGCGTCCCTCAGCCTGTGATGGTGTTGAATTTTCTAATAATTGTTAGAGCTCCAAGGTGGACAATGATAAACCCATTCTAGTGAAGGCCACACACATTGTCCCTTACACTGAGAAAAGGTACCAATTTCTATATGTCAGCAATTCCTGTCTGAATTGACGCTTCTTGGGATGGCACGCACTCCAAGGCTTGTCCCCTGGACCTGGACTTTGGGCCACCACACAAAGAATGAGCAACTGGAAACATTTGAAACACCAAGATTGAGGAGGCGGAAGCCCTAACACACCTAACAAACCAGATCATAACTTTTGATGCAACCTCCAAGGCTTAAACCACGAAGTGCAGGGCAACATTCTGGCAGGGCTATGACACCGCGATCAGTGACAGGAAGCTGTTTTGACAGTGGCCGATATCTTTGCACTCTGTAGCCCTAATGTACACCAACACACATACTTTGTCAGGAACAACTTTGCAATCAGGCATCAGTTCTAAGTTTGAAAGCAAGCCAAGGTGCAACCAGTTGCAGCCATACACTCCTCATGCATCAATAACTTTTCTTTTGAAACTGGAAATGTCTTTCAAAATTGAGAGCACATTGCTAAAATCCACTAGTACAATCCACATTCGATCAGTTCGAAAGTATTTTATTTTTCCATATGGTTTTATGACAGACACAACTTTTCACATGGAGTTTCTTAAGAGGAATTCCAGCATGAAGAGGAAAACGCACCTGGAAAAAAATGACAAGCTCAATGTCAGCCAAGTTCAACAAGAATTCGAGTAGTAGCCGCGGGTGATGCAAGCTGCCTGCCAGCGTAGTGGACCCAGTCTCCAGATCATGAGAGTGCTGCTTGGCCGGATGAGTGAGTTAAGTGCAGTATGAAGGAGAAGACGGCCATCGCCGCTACATACTGATTCCAGCTCACACAACGTACCCACCCCAGTATGTGTGAGCGGTACCCCGGACTTCCATAGATGTTACTGGTTCCTACAGATGGTTCCTTCAGCTTCCTATACGAGGCCCACCCCTCCTGCTTGCGTGGACGTTTAAGCCGCCACCCGCGATTATACATCGTTGACAAAGTACTCAACTCAGTTGCTTGGAATTGCGGAAGTAGACACCCCGGTCCGCCTGGTAAAAGAGTACCCACAACAGGGGGGGCACTTATTAGAGACTGAAGGAGGATCCGTGGGGGAGAGTTGGTGGATCCACTAACTGGCCTACGTGCTGCATCAGCTGTGGTCTCCCTGTTAGATGCCTTGTTGCGATTGGTGAAGCAGATACTGAATGCGGAGGGAATCAAGCAAGCCGCATCAGATGCAATAAGAAAGCTCCCGAGTAGAGTGAGGAATGCAGAGGCGGTGTTACAAGGGCTAGTGGATAAGTCATCCAGCAACGACAATGGTTCTGTTGCTGGCAGCTGCCGATATTGCCGATCAGGGTGAGCAGGCTGGACACATCTTAAAGTCTCCTGTGGCAGAGCTGGAGGCCTGCTTGCAAGAGGTACAAGGGCAATTATCCAAGCAACTGGCCGATCTCGCATTCTGCCTCGATAATCTCAACCCGGTCGTCAGTGTCGACTGTCGTGCGCTTATCAGAGAGGTTTGTAACAGGCAGGGGCAGGTCGCGGCCAACCCGAAAACGACAATGCAACCACCCCACCTTGTTGCCAGACTCGAGCAGCTGGTCGGCAAGTTCATCAACGACAGCTCATGTACCGAGTCAGGAAGTAGAAGCTTCAGATGGCATTGGGCCATGGAGCAGTCTTCTTACGTACCTTATGCATAGTGACGTGTTCTTATGAACTATGTATAGTGAATGTGCTCGGAACGGAGAGAAGGAATAATGGGATGATATGTGAGGTGGCTAGCAACTTACACTAAATGATTGAAGAGGCCATACTTCAACGTGGAAAAATGGCAGCTGCAGGAAGAAGAAAAAGCACGGCAGAGCAGGGAGAGCTAGTGGGCTTTGAAGAAGGAGATGATGATCATACCTGCATTGCCCGATGATGGTTGAATTGAACGATGCACGGTGTGGTGGTTGGGCGGACTGGAATGTGAATTCTAGTACTCTTCATAGAGCATGATAGAAGATCAGTTCATGTACAAACAACCAGCATGTAGCCCAGTGGTAATGGGCACAACCACGTTGGATGCTGTTGTGGGTTCAAACCATCGTCTGGTGTGTCATGAAGGTGTCCACTTTCCTGCTGACACCAAAGTTACGCTCCCTTGGGGAGGCGGGATACAAAAGTTGAGAGAGTAGATTCTAAACGGAGGCCAAATAGGATCGGCGATCTGAAATGAAAGGATCTGAAAATCTGTAAATGTGCAAATCTGTAAATGTGCAAGTTGGAATAAGAAAGTGGCTTGGCTGAAAGCCAATTGTGGAAAGGGACTGAAAAAGAGTAGAAAGAACGTAGCAAGTCTCAAGTCGGAAGTGTGTGAGCTAAGTTCTTGAAAGTTTGATCAGTCTGGGAAAGCATGTGGCTCTAGACCAGGTGCTGGTGCCGAGACGCGGCAGTGTTGAGGGATTCCCTGGTGTCCTCGACTGTCCGGCTACACCCGGCCGGCTACCGGACATAACCGAGGTGGTGGTGGGCTAGGGGGGGTGACAGGCCTAAACGCTGCCACGTTGGCAAAATGCCTCCAACCTCGGTTATGGTCCAGCGCTCGACCTCCGTGAGGCTCAAATTATCGGAGGACGATCGGTATCTCTACATTGTCACATTCGATTCCACCGACCAGTTGCTAAGCAGGGGTGAGGTTTCCTGAACTGACGCCACGCATATAGACACGTCTCAAGCCTTCATAGAAGTTGAATGTTTTCTGAAATTGCTATCATTCCTCGGCTTCGTGCAATCACAGGAGCATCTGACCTTCCACGCCGTTGTAGGATACCTCCTTAGGCAAACCTTGCCTCGAAGCGAATACTAGTACCCTTCTGCTTACATTGGATATATGACCATCAAATTAGATGGCATTCATTGTCCACTCATCATTCTGGTACGGGGACTGACAGGACCCCGCGAACTTTCGCTCACCACGTCCTTGACAGAACGGACCCGGTCAGCTGGAAACTGGAGAAACTGAAAGCTGAAAACTTGAACGATGATGTTGTTGTTAAGCAATATCCATTTGACATCAAATAGGATTATCAAAAGCTTGCTGTATTCAGCAGCTTGAAGAAACAGAAGTCGCTCGAGATCGAGTAACGCATTTGAGTAGCTTTCAAGTCTTGTTTAATTTGTGTTTTTGCAGGAATGTCCTTCGCTAGATCACAACTGGCCCTTTCCTCACACAGACACACACAGACCTCCTCTAGACCCCCTCAAGCTCCAGTCAAGGTGGGTATTTTCCCAGATCTAAATATACCGAACTTGGTGATTGTAGAATAGGAGTATGGAATCCCACTTGCGTTCAAAATTTCACCCAACAGCTGCCGAAACTTTTCTGGCTCCATGGTCTCGCACTCAATCTCGTAAGTGGTTCCAAAAGCATACTGGGTCTCATCCAGCTCCAGTTTAAGCCCCTCCCAGCTATACACATTACGGACGTTTCTGAAACCTCCGAGGCACACAAAGTCTCGGCAATTGTACTGAGACACCACATGTTGGATCAACTTGCAACATATTCCAGCCAGTCGAGATGGGTCTGCCACACATGCTCTTCCCAGGGCTGAGTCGATGTCCTCCTCCACCTGCCAGAAGTTGACAAAAGTTATACCGATTTACACAACCCATCTCCACAACTCCACAAGAGACAGTAATTTGGACTTTTCTTTCCAGTACCTCCGCATGTTTGCTTGTAAGAGATCAGAATGCACGAGTTCCAAGCGAGTCTCACCTCTTCTGCCCGACTGATGCCATCCACAACGACAGCTTTTCCCTTGAGCGTGACCACACAGCGCACGTCGCCATTGTAGAATCGCAGTCGGAGCACTGACCTTTGTGAGCTCAGTTCTTGGGTGCAGCCATCGAAGAAGATGTTCTCCTGCTGGTATGTGACCTCATGTGTTGGGGCCAGTAACAACGCAACCTTTTCATGTGCAGCTGCATCAGGCAGCCTCAGCTTCACTTCGACTTCCATCCGCTCCCTACCCTCTTAGATCCGAGCTGGAGTTGAAATACGTGCAACTGTGGAAGCGTGTGTGGTACCGGTACAAGCAGAGAGGGAAGCCATGGCTCAAGTGGAGGAGAAAATAGGAACCCTATCTCTTCTCTCAAAGCTGACAAGATTAACCTAATAACCTGTTGGCTGGGAGCGTCGTTCTGGTTGAGTAGCTTACAATAGCTTTTTGTTTTCTTCTCTTGTTTCTTGTTCCTCCCCCCCTCCCTTTTTGGGAACTTCTCATCCTATGTACGTTCACCCATTGTACATGTTGTAAATAAAGTCTTACAGGGTTTCATCAATAAAATACATACAAAATGTCGAAATATATTAGGTCCTGCGAGCGTTTGCTTGCATGTCAGAATGGAAGAGGGAGTGCAGCGATTGCAAAAGGGACTAGCGGAGGTCGAGGCTGTCGCAGACGAGTTCCTGCTTGCCCGCCAGCAGGTTGGCACAGACCTCATCTAAGCAGGCATGGTGATGATTATGTGTATGTTTTACGTGGTTTCTTAAGTTTTCCTTACCGCCCAACTCATGAATCGACGCAGAGGATCCAGCCTCATCGCATAACAGTGAATAGATCTATGAAAGGTTTGTGATTGAATCATCGTGACCTGAGATTGCCTGTATTTCTCCCTAGACAACCCCAAGAAAATTCTATCGCGTCTGAGTGAGTAGAGCCACTCCTCTGTCCTGTAGTAGTGTTTAATTTTGTAGCGTCTGTCACAGAATGTCAGACATGTTGTAAGGAAATTTTCTCCTGTTCTTGTGGTTCTTTGAAAATCTTAGGAAGTCTGGTTGGTTCTCCATGTGGGTAGCTGGTGGAGTGCGACAGATTGCGTAATGGGAACAGAGAAACATTGACGGCCTTACGCAAGCCGGCTCGCACCTCTCGCTCCAGTGTCCTCTCGCAGGAACTGGAGGCTCAAAATACGAATGCAGGGGAAGGGGGATGCCTCACTTGTGGAGAACATGATGGGACGGCACCTGTTTGGGTGATATGGCCGGGCTCTGATATGTTCGTCCGCCATCCCTTTCATCGAGTTCACGGTGATCTGGAAGAAGGGTGGTTACGCATGTTATAATTTTCCCACCAACTTTGATTCTCGTTGTCTTATGTTGGGTGAAAAACCCTGCCATGACATCGTTAGCAGATGAGAGAGACGCATAAGGTGGGGAGGCTTGGGAGGAGGAAACAACAATACATTCGGTGCAAAATGCAGAAGCACCATATCGAACAAGCAAATCGTGTAATTGCAGAGCAAGAGAAACTAGAGCTGGCAGTGAAGAAGCTCCAAAGTGTCGTGAAGGATAAATCACTAACACTTTCAGAAAAGGGAGGTCTGTCAGATAGGATAAGCCCCAATCTACTCAAGGCATTTGTAACCCTGGATGACAAGTCCAGCTGATTTGCAGGGACTGTCTCTGACGCACCCAAGCACAGGCAGTCTTTGAGGCTGCACTTTTGGATGTTGATCAGCAAGGAAAAAAAATTTGGGGACTGTCCCTACAGCTCTTTGAAATACTGAGCTTAATGTTAGTCCTTCCTGCCAGCAAGCATCCTGAGTGAAATGGAGGGCCGTGGTGTAGTTGCAATGATAGGTAGTTTCATTGTGAATCTGTTGTGAAAGAGATCTCTCTTTGTACATTTCGCACTCAATCTCGGCAGCCCAAAAGGCAAAAGCTGCAAGCTTCAGGATCACGATGAGCCTTCTTTCTTCAGGCATGGATGCAACTACAGCTCATCAAAGTATGGTGGATTGAAAGGACAGAGACACACTTCCTCGCACGAAAGACGGAACTTAAATTCATGAAGTTCGGACGCTGGCGACAGCAGCATGAGAAAAGGATGGCCTACAGGGTCTCCTTGATCTACCTGGTTGCGGAGCCTTCTGCATGTGTGTGGGCACTGTCTGTAGGTGGTGCACGCCACCATTTATGCACGAACCTACGACAGTCTCTCAGGCTCAAACCCTCGGAACGGAGGCTGCACCGGCATTCAGGTGGTCACTCTGGTCTCGTTTCCTTCAGCTTCTGGGGGCTGTGGGGTTTCATTTTGGGGGTCTCCCACAAGTCACAGCTTTTGCAAACAGGGATTGAATGGTGATCACTATCTAATTTGCTCACATTGCGGGAGTCTTGCAATCAATGCATGGCAAGGTACGCAGTAAAATAAGCATGGCCAATCAGTTGCATGCTCACACGCCCACAAATCATCCTTTCCTCTTCGTCCTCTGCCCTCTAGTTGTGCAGGCAGATGTGAAGCCTTCTGATTACTTTGACCTATTCTTGTTGTGGTCAATCTCACTGATTTTTGCAGTAGGGCGAATGACAAAAATCCCAATTCCTGTTCTGAGAAAATGTCTGAGATCATGTGTGGTGCAGAGTGGGGGACAGTCAAGGGAATGTTGGCCAGACATGAGTCAATAGCCGCTTGCATGTGTTGGTCCTGGGGGATCTCTCTGGAATAGTTTGCTGAAACGCGTCTTTGGGCTTGGAATCTTTGTTCCCATGTTGTCAAGGTTTAGGTCAGAGTTCGTCTTAGCTGGGTTTGCTCAAAGAAGTATTTGTTCTTCTCATCACCTTTGACCAGTTAATTCTGGCAGGTATGGTCATCACAGTGCTTGGTTTCTATTTTCTTTTGACATATTCCCAAGCATATCTTTAGGGCCAGGATTCTCCTTTCTGTGCTTGTGAGATTTCATGACTCAAATTCTGCATACCGTCAGAAGCTTAGCATGAAACCTGTCTACGAGGCAGGGCAAGTGATTTTCAGCACTCTGACCAAGCCTCTTGAAGACCTAGTTTTGACGGCTGGAATTATTAGGTGGTTAGAGTTCATTTTGTAAATATCACGCCGTCTATCTGGCTATACTGATATCTTGTAAAACCCTATCGTTTGTCCAGGTAAAGGTCGGGTGGATGCTGCCAAGCTGCGAGTGAGGGCGTCCCGTCTCTATTAGGTGATGGGTTTGCGTCAGCAACTGCCATAATCTTTCTTCAGAGGAGGAGAGGTTGGGGGCTCCTCTGCCTGTCTGCTTCATTCTCTACTATGTTGAAGTCTCCATCCACTATCCATCTTTGTGTTGCAACTCGTCTCAGTTTTTGATTATTGAGGTCCAGAGCTCTATCCTTTCTGCTGGGGTGTTATGTGCATAGACATTGATCAGTCCTAATGGTTTGGGGTCACATGGAAAACCAAGGATGCCAAACTGGATGCTTCCTGAGTGCCATATCTCATCTTGGATGACCAGATGTTTGGAGGACTGGATTGTAACACAATGACAATTTCTCTCTTTGTTGTGATATAGCTGTAAGAGGCGGCCAAAGGTTGCCACTAATAGGATGCCCAAGCTTTGTCTGAAGGATGATTGGATCACTCATGATTTAAGCTGTCTATACATGGCTGTTTTGGAAACATGGCTACTAAGAAGGCCATTTGGTGTTTTTCAGAGAAGAGTCCAAGAGCATGAGAAGGGCATAAGCATACAAACGAGGTCCTTTGGCTTGGGGATTGGTCACCCCGCGATGGGTGAAAACAACACTAGCTGCCTCGACAACAATTCCAGAACAATCTGCTAATGGGGTCAACAGAAACTCCTCTGGCGCTGGCGAGGATGTGAGGACTTCCATTTGTCTCTTGCAGGTGTGCGTGAAAATTGAAAACCTGGAAATGGGAATGTTCACATCATCAAAAGTTTATTCAAGCCAAACATTTTTCTCCTCGATACACTCGTCAACATGTATGCCAAGTGCAGGAGCATGATGGATGCACGACTGGTGTGTGAACAAAACTGTTTACATGGACTATAATGGTGTCAGGATATGTAAAGCATGGATGTGGTAGGGAGGCTTTCAAGGTGTATGAGCAAATGATTTGCCAAGGGGCAATGCCAAGTTCACCTCAAAAATATCTGAGCAAGCCTTTGTTGTACAGGATGCCAACCCATTTCACCACTTCCAAGATGGGGTTTGGTCGTGGGGATTACTGGTGAAACAAGCAAATGGCAACGAATGAATTTGTGCTGCTCCAACAAGAATGCCTAAGGTCTTAAATTCATCATAAGCAAGGAGCTGAATGAAATGGTGTGTCGGCTGCGTGGAATCCAACAGTCCATACTGCACTTGCTGTTGGTTCTGCATGGTGCTTACTACACAAGACATCTGAAGAGCAGTGGAGTCCGAGTCCATAAGGCTGTTGTTCGCATTGTACCTTTTTCAGATGCTCAACACGAACTATGATGCCCACCAGGCATCCACTAAAAGCAGCCATGCCTTGGAGATTGGAGATCACTTTCCTGCCCATCCTGTTGTGTGGCTCAGACTGGAACGAATCAACACCGAAATCTCATCCTTTCCGGCCCTCTTCCTCTCTGTTGCCAAAGTACGAGTTATTCATTGATCAAATGAATGCAGACACACATTCATCTTGTGAGGATAATCAGGGGGCGCTGATGGATGGGTTTCTAAGAATGTCGGATTATCTGGATGGGTAAGCAAAACGTGGAAGATGTGGCGGACCCACCGAGTCCAGATTCACATACCTACTTACTCTCACTCAAGATTCACACATCCGATCTCATCCGGGCCCACGATCCAAGGTGAAGGAGTGTGGAGTGGCACAAGAAGGCAACAGGGCAGCAAATCAAACTGTCGAGACAGAAGAAGGCAGTAACTTAGAGCAGCACATGCAAAGGCGGTAGGGCAATGAATGCTATGCAATTTCCATCCGGGCGCGCAGCTCAAACCGTCCCTTGGCGAACAAGAAAGTGATGGCGAAGAAGACAGTGGAAATGCTTCGGTGGACCGACAAGAGCAGCGCTAAGTGACTCATTGCCAGAGCGATATTGTGGTCTCCGCCAGAGGCAGGTCATTTTGGAGCAGACGACCGGAAGAGCTCTGGTGGCACTATCACCGCTTTCAGGATGACTTGCGTCTTCCAGCTTGTCACCATAGGTCGATACTCTATGCATCTGTTTTTATGGGGATTGGTCCGAATTCATGTTTCAAGTAGCGTCGGGACCATGGGCTTCCTTCCCCTTGTAGAAATTCACAGATAATGATGGGTGTGAGGTGTTGCAAGCCGGCTCTGGCTAAATCTCGGCAGCCTTTCTTTCATAGCTTCCAAGATTGTCGTTAGACTGTCTCTGACTACCTGCTCTTATTTCTGATGGTATGCATCAACCAATTTTCATATTGACTTGTGCGCACGACATTCGGCCATACATCAGAAAACATTTGTCGGGGAGATGCAACGTGTGTCTAGCTCACATTCTTGCCAACTGGGAGATTGAAAAACTAACTCGGTTTATTGGCAATTGCAAAACGCAGAAGTCTGCCTCCGTGGTTATGGCTTTTCTAATTTGAAACGGTTCACCCCTAGCGACTTTTGCGTGCCTTGGAATCCAGTTTGGTCGACCTACTGGTGCCATATAGGGCCTCTGATCAGGCTCTTACTGTAGGGAGTGTATGAACTAGCTTAGCTTTATGATCATTCTCAAAAACCTCGTTCTATGGAGAATTTTGGTGGATATTCCATGCAGTTAGTGGAAACTATAGCATCGACATTGTTTTGAGTTGGTTGTGGTTGTTAATCCATGGAAGGGTACATATCTCTGGTGCTCAGGCATTTCCAATCCCTCATCACGTTATTGAATTTGTGATGTGTGGGTGGTGACTGTTTGTTTGGAGGTGCCAGGCGTATCACATTATTGCGAAAAGGTATAATTGTACACTCCAATGGCTGTATGTTTTAGTTCAATCCACCTCCATCTTCTGTGGATCCATTAGAACTTGAAATGTTGTAGATCATGTGAAAGTGGAATGTGTACTGAGGAAGCAAGACCGGATAAGAGAAAGAAAGGAATGGAATGGAATGGTATTTTATAACGTCTGCAGGAAGCTCAAAGAGCTATGGGGCGAAAGGAAAGAAAGGAAGAAAGAAAGAAATTCACTACAGCTAGGCCTGTGCAAGAGAGGGGAGAGCAGCTGAAATAATCTGGGATGGATTTGACAGGCACGATGGGCGTTGGATAGGGCAGGCGTGATATACACTGAGACAAAACATGTAGTGCTGTTACACATGCTTTTCACCAGGTGTGTGGTTTCCTCCTAGGTCACAATTGTGGCTGTTTCTTGCCTCAAGATGAAGCATGGCTAGAGGAATCAATTAATGAAGTTCACCCCATACTTGTGCTCAAGCTTCTTTCTTACATTTTGTTGGATTCCCTTTTCTGGTGTGGAACATACTCACTTAGTAGTTTTGTACAGCTGTGTTGAGAAAATGCATTCCCCCATAAGTACACACTTTTTTGTTCCAAGAGACTCAATCTTAGGAAACTACCTGCTACCAAGTTTTCAGGAAGCTCAGTAATGACGTGATTCTCAAAGCACTATCCCTACTACAAACTTTGACTCTTGAGGTCAAGGCACTTCAATGATGGTAGATAATACATTTCCATAAACTCTTTTGAGTAAAGTTCCTGCTCACAAATCGTACAATTTGATGGACATAAGGATGCAGGACAGTTATCTCATCTTTCCACCTGTCAGTAGCAAATTGATTGTTTTGTGTGTGTAGGGCACTGGGAGCAGAGACCAGTTGCCCAAAGCTGGTGATGGGAAGACGGTCTGAGAGGGTGGTGCTACAGGAATCGTCCGACATTTTGAGATTTGCAGACAAAAATATCCGAGATGAAGAGGATCGGCTTTATCCAGTTAATCATGAGATGCAGAAGCTTGTCCAATCTTGGGGTGTGTTGAAAAAGTCTCTCCCTAGTCATGTTAAATGTAATGTTGGCACCACAATACCTTAGATGAGTATCAAGTGAGGGGGTTTTGCATTTGTACTTCCATGGGCGTTGCTATAGGATGTAGAGGCCCACTAGATTTCTAACCCCCAGGCAGTGGACTGAAAGTATGCATAGAGCTCTTTGCAGAAGAGCTCTCCATTTGCCTGACCGGTTAGCTTTTACTAATTTTTCCCTCAGGATTTATGTTCAAATTTGCCGGACGGTCGAGGTAGAACTAGTCGCTAAAGCAGAGGTTAGATTTTTATCTTATCTTCGGAGTTCCCCCTTAGATGAAATAACATCTGTCCACAGTTTTGAAGGGTTTGTGGGAGTGCAGAGGGATTGAGACTCATCAAGACAATCAACCTATGTAGATATCTGCATGCCTAAGGAGAGAATGTCACACATGCAGACACTTTGAGAACCTTGTCCATATTGATGATTGAGGAGCCGTTTCATTTTCATTCATGGCACTTCGGTGTTCAACTTGACACTGTCTACAATGAAATAGTTAGGTCTTGCACTACCATGTAAATGGACGCCAGCTTGTAAAGTCTGCCAGCATACTTGGCCATTTGAGTCAACACGCAACACATGTAAATTGAAGGAGGGTAGAGGATCTCAAAGATCGAGTTTGGATATTACTGGGTGTGGAGCTGGCAGAATCCAGATTTGACAAGCAGCTGGGCGTTCATGTGCGGCGGTGGGCGTACTCCTACATGCTCTTTGACTCATGCAGCTACCGTTTGCTCACTCAAGGTGACAAATGCCCTGTCTCACTCCTCGTTTTAATAGTAGTGAGGTACTATGAAGTAATAGAAGACTCTGGCCTTTTATATTATGTGATGTACAGACTACAATTCTCTGTGACTGAAAATTCTAGATTTCCAATAGCAAATGTCTTCTGAACGTGTTTTGTGACATTTCAATATATTTTAGATTCCTAAGTTGTCTTTTTTCATTCACTTCTATGAATCACAATGTAAGCTGTTGAGCTACAACTCACATAGATTGCTTAGGATGGTGCCACAAATATTTGTCCTCATAGTTGGCAAGCCTTTAATAAGGACTGTGTCATGGCATTGATGTTGCAGGAGTACCACTCCTGGAGAGGGTTTTGGCATGGTTTCTGCTACCATTATTTCAAAGAGTGATGACGAAGGGCTTGTCCTTGGATAACCCTGGGACAAGGGAACAGTCTCTTGCAGTAGTGGAAGGCTTTTTTGGGGAGGTACTTTCCTCCCCTTTTCAAGAATCCATTCCAGCATTTTTCTGGTTTGAACTGCAGTGCTCCATTTGCTCTTTTGTCAGCTTGGATGGTTCTCCTTCTGCAAAGTAGCTTATGTCAGTCTCTGCCGAGTTCATTCTCATTTCACCTGTTCTGGTTGGAAAGGTGGATAGGCTGCTAGAAGATGGCCGACCTTTCATATGTGGGAACAGGATAACAGCTGCCGATATTACCTTTGCTGCTCTATGTGGTCCTATGGTCAGTCCTCCAGAGTACGCATTTCTTTTCCTTGCCACTTTGTCAGGAATCAACGTTTCAGATTCTCTCAGTACGTTTTGAAATCTCCGATTCCACATCCTTGAGAGATTCCCCAGCATGGAGAGATCCTCTCTCCATGATTTCAAATTTCTTCCTTACAAGGACAGAAATGCTTGGCAGCTTACGTGCATGAAGCATTCACTCTTACACAATCCATTGTGCTCTAGTTTCCTTTGGACTGTTTGTGGCCCCTCTCTCTTTGTTGTTTCTTGTTCCCTTAGGCAATCCCTTGAGCAGTAGTTGCTTTTGGGCTGCTTTTGACTCTCTTTGAGTGGTTTTGTCTCACTCTTTTTTCTTCTTTTTTGTTTTGTCCCATAAGCTCTTTGAGCTTTCTGCGGACGTTATAAAGTATAATTTCATTTCATTTCTTCCTCGTCCCATAAGCTCTTTGAGCTTCCTGCGGACGTCATAAAATACCACCATTTCGTTTCGTTTCATTTCTTTCTTTCTCTCTTTTCCATAGACAAGAAAATTGTTTTTTCTTCTTCTCTCTTCGGAGACTGCTCAATCCCTGTCAGGGGTATTTGGTTACGACCAAATTATATGCTTTGCATCTAACCTTTGTGAGGGGCTAGATCTTTGTGCCTGTTTTCTAGTGCTTTCTTTCCTGTCCACAGTTCTCTGGACTTTATGTGGCTGGTTTAGAGTTTGTTCCGTTTTCACATCACTTTTTCCATGTGTTGGTCCTTCTATCCATCTCTTTCCATAAAGAAGGAATTTGCTTTGGCGTAGTCCTCCCAAACAGATTGAAACTATCTACCGTTCACAAGGCTTTATACTAGTGGGGGTTCAGCTGATGTTGAGTTTCGGGGGTGGATGGGTGGGTAGATATGGTGCATGGTTGCCTTCCCCTGAGGAATGTCCTCCAGAAATGGCGTTGACAATGCAACGTCTCAGAAAGACAGCAGCTGGCAGAGTGAGTGATTTTCGCTTTCTTCTTCCTTGAGAAGGCAAAACCTCCACCTTTTTGACACTGAAAGACAACTCCCAAACCTGTTGTGCCGGTTAGACTGACTGATAGTGAATTCTGGTAGATCAATCATATGGTCAAGGTCTTTCTGGAGGATGTTTAGGAGTGCCCAGTTCCTGTACAATTTTGTGATCATGAGAGCCTTTTGAGCCTCGAATCTCTTCCCTCCATTTCTTAGTCGCTTCTTCCAGATTATGTATAACACTGGGATGAGTACATTCTTGTGTATCAAAGCATGGCTTGCTAGTAATCATGCATGTCTGAAGTTCCTTTGTGGGCATGCAGCATATCTTGAAGATGTACAAAACCAGGCAATACAAGGCTGGACAGAGACGCTCTACTCTCGTCAACTAAACTCCTTGGTTACCAATTATTCTAAGTACACGTAGTGTTGTTTTGTTTTTGAAAATAACTCGTTGTTTTGTTTTGTATGTCATTATTCCTACAGTTTCAGGGACATCTTGTTTGCAGGATTGGAGATTGGAGATTGCCTGCTCCTCGTGAATAAGATCCTGTTACTATTTACTGTAACAAATTGAGCATCAGGGGCCGCACAGGTAGCTACTTGCTGCCAGGAAAACCTGGATTGCATGTAGTTTCTACAAATTCAATCAGTCGAGGCTGCACACTCACTTAACCTGGCGTGTCTGCCTCACACACTTCAACTTTGAATATATGTCGATACATTGAGTTCGCATGATAGTCAACAGACAGCCCGGTAATTGGTCATTTACATATTGAGGTCATGCAAACGACCTTTGAAGAGATTCTCCCAGCTGCCTTCAGAGTATGAACGGTTGAGTAGTTTACAAGCCTTCAATCCAACCTGCTCGAGCAAGATACGACATCTGCGTTGTAAATCCACATTCATAATGTAACTCAGCACATCATTGAGGCTGTCCAATCCAGCTTTCTAAGCGCTTCCGAAATCTGCGTGTTTAAGCGCCGCATTCTCGTCTCAGATTTATCCTTCAACGCAGACAAGAGGCTCTCCTCCTCCTTTCCCCTGCAAGAATCCATACAATGCAACTTACAAAAATAAGAAGGATTAGCGACGCCATACCTTCTCTTTGATCGTAATGTTCTCAAAAGATGTCTTTGCCCCAAGCTTAGCCGAAACTCTCCAGCCCCTGCACTTTCCTCTCTTGAAGAATATGGAAGCAGCTTATGGTTTGAGTGCACTTTGACCTAATGATCTCTCTCTTTTACTGCTCTCTTCTTTTTTAGGTCGCACGTAGACAAAATACGTGAGTCTGCGCGAGGAAGGAGAACAATGGCCTCATCCAAATATCATCCGTCCATTCTTCATCCGAAGACAGGCTTTGGCCCATACAGAGGACATTTGCTACATCTATTAGCTTTGGGCATGCATATCATCACAGTTGACATCCCTCTAGATCTTTGCTCCCCATCTCAATTCACCTTTGGCATGCTATGGGCTGTGTGTCGAATGTGAATTGCATTCATCACATGCAGTAGCTTTGAAAAACGGCAAGGATACAAATGTCAGTACCTGCTCCCCGGTCCCAATATGGATGTGGCTTGATTTTATTGCAAGCGTGTGAGATGACGTGTGAGCTGACGGGTACGGTCCGCGAGGGACATCAGGGGAACCCCCCTCTGGCAGCCTCGTCGGCGAGCAGGACGCCCCATGTCAAATCATCCCCACCCCCCTCCGACCCCTCCGCCCGTAGCCCCGCCCCCGCCCGCCCGGGACCCCTGACCCCCCGCCCCACCGCTGGCCGCGCGGCGCCCCACAACACCGCCCGATCTCCAGCCACGTGGCGGCCCCCCGCTGTGGATCCCCTCACTGGGTTGATCCCCCTTCCAGTGCCGGAGTGATCCCCCACCCCCATCTCCAGCCACGTGGCGCTACCCCGAACCGTCGATCCCCTCCCCATCCATCCAACCTCAATTGAATGGATGACGGCCGGATGAAGGCCCCATGACGCGCCCATCGCCACGTGGCGCTCCCGCCGCCGTCGATCCCCTCCTCCCATCCACGGCGCGCTCCCCCGAGACGTCGCCGCTCCCCGACGTGCCTTGATCCCCCTTCTGGACCAGGAGTGATCCCCCAACCATAATCGCCCGCCACGTGCGGATCCCCCGGACCGTCGATCCCCTGCGCATCCATCGGACCTCACAAACAATGGATGTTGTGTGTCATCCGCCCCTCATCCCCCCGCCATCCTCCCACTCCCCCCGCCGTCGATCCCCTCTTCCCATCGACGGCCCGATCCCCCAACACGTCGCCGCCCCGCCCCCCCCCCCCCCATTCATCCCCGTCCAATGCGGTGACTGATCCCCCTCCACCCATCGGACGGCACGTGGCGCTCCCCCCGCTGTCGATCCCCTCTTCCCAACCACGGCGCGATCCCCCGACACGTCGCCGCTCCCCCCGACTTGGCTTGATCCCCACTCCGGACCCGCAGTGATCCCCCACCCCTAATCGCCCGCCACGTGCTGCTCCCTCGAACCGTCGATCCTCTGCTCATCCATCCAACCTCAAAACAATGGATGTTCTGGGTCATCCGCCCCTCATCCCCCCGCCATCCTCCCGCGCAGTGGATGGACGACGGCCGGATGAAGGCCCCATGGCACGCCCACCGCCACGTGGCGCTCCCCCCGCCGTCGATCCCCTCATCCCATCGGAGGCGTGATCCCCCGCAACTGGGTTGATCCCCCGTCCAGGGCGAGAGTGATCCCCCACTCCCAATCGTGCGCCACGTGATTCTCCTCGAACCGTTGATCCCCTGCACATCAATCTTACTTACAAGCACTGCCGTTCACAGTGACACGCCGCCACGTCGCAATCCCCTCCGCCGTCGATCCCTCCAACGGTTAGAGGCCTGATCCCCCGAGCCCAGGCGCGGTCCCCCGGGCCTTCGACCATGGACGGCGCAATCCCCGCATTGTCGCTCCCCCCGCCTCGATTGATCCCCTCCTCCAATTCGGGGACTGATCCCCCTCCCCACATTTTCCGCCACGTGCTGCTCCACGGTGCCCTCCATGACACGTGGGCCACATCGCGGTCCCCTCGTCGTTGATCCCCCCCCCTCATCGCGCCGTCCATCCCCCTCGACCGCGTGCCGGCACCCCCAATGTCCATCCGTTCCCGATCCCCTGCTCCCCCTAGGGACTCATCCCCTTTGGCCCTCTTCAACGTGATGTGGCCGTCCCCCCGCCATCCGATTTTGCGCGATGGTCCACTGCGTGGCGCTCCCCCGGTCGTCCATCCCCCTCCCTGGTCTTGCCGCCGATCTCCTGCTTTGATCCCCCTTCGACCGATCCCCCAATCCCTTCCATTTCCAACGGTGGGTATCGCACCACACGGACCTGCATGTGCTGTTCACTTCGTCGTGGAGGTAGGGTTCTCCATCTGGATTGAGCGAGGGTTTCCAGCTGTCGTGCTTGTTCGTGCTCCTGCTTCGATGGGCTTGGGCTGACCTGCCAGGGCCTCAATCGTGTGCGCTCTACGGCGTTTGTGATTCTCTTGCGACTCACGTCTTGCATACAATGCGTACAAGGTGTTTTCTTCTCTTCTTCTTCTTCTCGTTCTTCTTTTGTTGTTCTTTCTTGTTTGCCTCTTTCTTGTTTGTTGTGTTGAAAGCTGACATGATTGGCGTAGGCTGACCCAAATCCCATGTGCAGGGGGATGAGGATCTGTAACTATAGTACCTTTTGCATATTAAACTTCAGCCTCAACTTCATGTTTGTTTTTTCATACTACTTACCTTGCTAGATTCAAATGTGAACATCTGTGTGTTGCAGAATCAAACATGGTTGGGTATCGAGCAACTGAATAGGATTGATGGCGGTTGGAGAGTCCAAGATGGTTGTATACCGGCCAGCTCATAATCCTGAGGGGTGCACTCTTTATAAAATGTCCGTATCACGTGCGTTCGCCACCTAATAAAAAAAACCCCTGTATACGGGTCTTTGGATCATTTATACCCCCTCTGTACATATATTTTGAAGATTATAAAACCCCCTCCTGTAAATATATAGAAATTTGTAATTTAAAAAAAATACCCCCTTCTGTATGTATATTTCCCTTTTCAATAATTAAAAAATGCCCTCAAATATGTATATGTATGTTTTAATATTATATCAAGTTTATTAATTTAAAAATAGAATAAAATCTAATTAATTAATTAAAAAAATTGTTTGCCCTCGATAAAACTTGTTGTGGAATCTCACTTTGAACAATAATCAGATGCCGAGAGGAAAGGGACATTGTCAATGCCCTATGTGCAAGAGGCCTGAAGAAAGTTTCTATTTTCTGATATGCACTCCTGGGTATTTCATCAGAGAGTGACCCTCTTGAAGACCAAGACCTAGTCACTGCACCTCTGTTCATCAACTAGGACAGTTTCTGAACTTGTTCTACAGTTTCAACCTTCGCAAGGTCCAATTATGTTCAAAACCTACTGTTGAGAATTCCTCTCCAGAAAGAGATTTCGTGCGCCTTTGCTGCCACTGTTGGAGTCCAACCTGACTCGCAGTTGACAGAGTTCAATACATTCAATTAGATGACAAGCATTTCATTTCACCAATACTCCCCACAAGAACAAACACCATTTTGGAAGTGGTGAAAGCGGTTTGCATCCCGTACAACAATCTCTTGCTTAGCTATCTTTGAGATGAATTTGGTGGTTGTGTGGCAATCACCACACATCCAAAGATTCTTGATGATCCCTAAAGACATCCCAGAGGGTGTGTTGATAAGCCCAAAAACAATGGCCAGCTTCTCATTGTGGTGACAAAGAGACGATTCTTTAAGCTCTTCCTCAACATCATGCAATGCAAAGTGCGGGCTTCACCCCTTCGCACATCATTTGCTTATAGGCCTCCAAAGCCTCCATCCCGCGCCCTTGCTGTGCATATCCTGCAATCATCGCACTCCACAACAGCACATCTCGTTCAACCATACCGTCGAACACTCCCTTCATACATGTCCACGAGGGTACTGTTCAGAATGACATTTGATACAATTGCAGATCTAACAATGTCGCCATGGACCTCTTTGCCCTTTTCCAAAGCTGACAGACTTACACACGCATTGCAAATGTACACAAACGTGATGTGGTCGGGCTTCACCCCTTCCCCCATCATTTGATCATAGGTCTCCAAAGCCTCCATACCACGTCCTTGCTGTGCATACCCTGCAAGCATCGCACTCCACGACACCACATCTCGTTCAGCCATGGAAACTCCCTTCGCATCCTTAATGCACCCACATTTGGCATACATGTCCACCAGGGGAGTGTTCAGAATGACATCTGGTACAAATCCAGCTTTGACAATGTCACCATGGACCTCATTCCCCTTTTCCAGAGCTCCCAGGCTTGCACACGCATTGCATCCTGCTAACATTATATTCCACGTGATCAAAGATCGTTGAGGCATTCTGTTGAACACTTGGTGAGCATCAATGATGCTCCCGCACATAACATACATGTTGACAAGGGTGTTGAGAAGAAAAACATTTGACGTTAATCCATTTTGGATGATGTGAGTATGCACCTGTTTTCCAACTTCCAGACCAGTGTTGGACTGGTATCATGTCATGTCAAAGTCATTCCAAACTATCCTAGATTCACTCAACCAGCTAACTTGCATAATTCAACATGAAAATTTAGGGCCGATTATGATAGGAGGGGAAAACAGGGTGAAATGTGTTGAAGAAGGTGCCTTCATCAGCAGTGCCTAATTTTATCAATTGTGCCGCTACTGCAATCTGAAGACAGTATTCATTTTCTGATACACTGTCCGGGGTTCTCTCATTGATAACAGGTGTACGTTGAAGGTTGCAATGACCAAAAGTGCTTCTAATAGAGTCCCACATCAATTCAATCTCAAAGAAGTTCGTCCCTTGACTGGCTGGAGAGCGGTCTTACACATTGGTGATTCAATGGGGCGCGCTCTAGGAAGACAACCAAGGGCAAGGACTTCAACTGTAGGTGACCAAGTGCAGTGGACTCGTGAGAAATCTCAAACCCTAAATGTTCTATTGTGGACTATATCATAATGGACAAAAATTTGTTCCCCCAGTGTGCCAATGTGTTGATCGACAGAACTGATATTGGTACCTCTAACCACTTCTTGGTTTGGACTGAGTTCAAAAGGTGTTTTCCCAACACCAGAGTAGAAAAGATTCTCAAGGACCTGCACCTGGATCCGCAAGTCTTGACCCTGCTGGATAAATCCGACTTAGAGGTTGCAGTGTCCAAAGCCATGTCTGTTGCTATGAGATTGTCTGATGAAAATGAAGTTAGGCAGAAAACTTCCCTGAACTTGTTTCCAGTCAGTGACATGGGGGAGGACATCTTGGATGACCTCAAGGGTCCACCCACTCTCGGCACTAGACTGAAATTTAAACTCAGGACAGCCAGCCTACCTTTGAACAGCAAACAGAAGCAGAGAGGAAAGGGAGAGCGCACTTCCCATTGTGTGGACAATCTGAAGACAGTATTCATTTTATGATACACTGTCCGGGGTTCTCTCATTGATAACAGGTGTACGTTGAAGGTTGCAATGACCAAAAGTGCTTCTAATAGAGTCCCACATCAATTCAATCTCAAAGAAGTTCATCCCTTGACTGGCTAGAGAGCGGTCTTACACATTGGTGATTCAATGGGGCGCTCTAGGAAGACAACCAAGGGCAAGGACTTCAACTGTAGGTGACCAAGTGCAGTGGAATCGTGAGAAATCCCAAACCCTAAACGTTCCATTGTGGACTATATCATAATGGACAAAAATTTGTTCCCCCAGTGTGCCAATGTGTTGATCGACAGAACTGATATTGGTACCTCTGACCACTTCCTGGTTTGGACTGAGATCAAAAGAGGACCTCTTGTGTGTGTATACTTGTCTGTAGTCAGGTAACGACGGATTGGTCAGTGAGAACCACCACGGTGCAGCTGAGCACGGCCTGCTTAGAACAAGCTGACTCTCCCAAGAACCTTGTAAACATCTGGAAGAATACCAAATCAAGTACTAACAGGAAGCAAGAGCCCGCAATAGCAGGATGGAAAAAAATCTTCACATCGTACCTTAAGAAAACACCACACCTTGCAATTGCAATTGTCCCACCATTGTCAATCTTCTAAAAACTCATGCCAGGTCTGCTCAGTGCTGCAAATTCAGGGCCGACTCTGTTGAGAGGGCAAGACAGTCTGAAATAGGTCGAAGAAGAAGGTGCCCTCACCACATTGTCCTTGACCTTGTGTCATGACCCATGGAGGATTTGCCATCCCATCAACCCAAAAGGATCACGCGGTTGTGGGTTCAATCCCCGGAGTGGTGTCACAAAGTTGTGTCCTTTGGGACCATAATTTACACCTCCAAAAGGAGACGTCATATATTATTATTATGCCATATCCCACATATCCATGCTACAGTGATCTACCCTTGAGGCATATTACTATTCTTAACATGTTTAAAGAATTGATATTGAAAAATAGAAAATGGAACTCAAACTTAATTTAATTCCTTTATTCATGGTATACATATTCATATTCATGGTATATTTTAAAGGAATGTCTCTTAAAATAAAATTCATTATTAGGATTTAAAGTTTTTTCCAGCCAAAAATAATTTTATCCCTAATTAATCTTAATTTTCTACTTTATTTAATCAATAAATTAGGACCCGGATCCGAACCTGTGAACCCGCTAATATTTCCCAACAACTACCCGGACCCTAACGCCGAGTCCGTGTTGACAAACCCGGACCCGAACCTGGACCCGGATTTTTCCAAATTTCAAAAACCCAAATCTGGACCCGGACTTGGCTCCGAAAAAAAAAACCCGCACCCGGACCCGGCGGGTTCCTTAAAAAGGCAGAACCTGCACAACACTGGTATATACATAGATATAGATGCTCTTACATTAAAAGTGTATGCTTATCTTTTGACACGTCTTCAGGTGAAAAAGCTTACAAATGATTCAAATGGAATATATATTAATCTTCCTTAAAGTTAATAATATATGTATTAACTAGGGAAGGGGGATCCAAACCCTCACCACCTAATGAAGGTATATCTGGAGGCTTATCCATTCAGCCTACCTCCATTACTCGCACCCTATACCCGCTCAAAAGGAGTCCCCACAATGCCTCTATCCCAAGTAAATTGGGACAGAGCCAACAAATACAACTTCACACAAATTTTAGTAATGAATAAAAAGGTGGCCAAGGGTGCAGATTTTGCAATGAAGGGTGGAAAAAGCTGCAGGGCACTCTTCCCCATTTCCCCTTATAAAAAGAATTCCCATTGTAAACCCCTCACCGGTTATTCTTTCCATGTCCTTTTAATACATATCCAGGGCCCAGCTGTTCAAAAAAAAAAGAAAAAGAATTTAGAAAAATTCACATCCATACAAAGCCAAGTTTTCTAGCCTTGGTGAGTCACCAGGAAAAGTTCTTCACACATACATACACATATACATACTACATCCATAGAGCATACATGGATGTCCCTGCCCGTGGATGGGTGTTCTGTATAATGTAACGGACGCAAGTAGAATATGTGTTATGGTTGAGATTCCTGCCGTCTGATCCAGTTGAAGCTTGCATGCTTCGTTAGTAGCCAAGCATTGAGGTACACGGAACGGCAATCAGGAACTGATTCTCATTTGGGACCTTGGGGAAGCGATGGAGGTCTTCACGAGATCACAGTCTGACAAGTCTGTACAGCATATGTCTACCATCTGATAAATGGGATGCTGAATGCTTTGGGTCATGAAGACACAGAGTATCCAGCCTGGCCAACTTGACTTAATCTTGAGCGAGACCTACATTGTCATCAATTCTGGGCAGCCCGAAAGGCAGAAGCTGCAAGCTTCAGGATCACGAGGAGCCTTCTTTCTTCAGGCATGGATGCAACTACAGCTCATCAAAGTGTGCTATGGTGGATTAAAAGGACAGAGACACACTTCCTCGAATGAATGAAGGAAACCTAAATTCATGAAGTTCGGACGCTGGCAACAGCAGCATGAGAAAAGGATGGCCTACAGGGTCACCTGGATCTACCAGGATTGCGGAGCCTTCTGCATGTGTGCGGGCACCGTCTGTAGGTGGTGCATCCCACCATTTGTACACCAGCCTCAAACCCTCGGAACGGAGGCTGCACCGGCACCTGGAGGGCTTGCACGCCCGCGCCAGGGAGGTGATTGCGGCATCCCACAGGGCATGCAACGCTGGTCGAAAGTCTCTGACGCCTGGTATCCGCTATAGCCTTCAAAAGCAGTCCCGGACACCTTCAGGTGGGCACTCTGGTCTCGTTTGCTTCATCATTTTGGGGGTCTCTCTACGAGTCACAGCTTTTGCAAACAGGGATGCTTGAATGGTGATCACTATCTAATTTGCTCACATTGCAGGAATCTTGCAATCAATGCAAGGCAAGGTACGATAAGCATGGCCAATCAGTTGCATGCTCACACACCCACAAATCATCCTTTCCAGCCCTCTCTTCATCCTCTGCCCTCTAGTTGTGCAGTCAGATGTGAAGCCTGCTGATTACTTTGACCTATTCTTGTTCAATCTCACTGATTTTTTGCATTATGGGAATGACAAAATAAACAGCGTTGTATGACTTGGAGAGCTCGGGCAGAAAGCCACCAACCCAGAGCGTGCTCGCAATCTCAGAGGCGAGGGCACTGTTGGAGCTTGTCAGGGAAGGCACGGGATCACATTTGATGCGGGTGGCACATGGACAACTCCCAGATAACACAAAGACCATGGAAGAACCAGTTATGATCTCTGGCAAATCCGGCATTCATATCAGGCTCCGTAGGCCTCCAAGTAAGCTAAACTGCTCTAGGGCTGCTCTTTTCATTAACTGCTGTATCTTTCACTAACTCACTTGCTCATGCCCTTGAGCAATTGTTGTGAATGCAACCCCATGAAAGAGTGAATAAAATCTCTTAAATACCCTCTGTGTCTGGCAGCTTGCTTCATTCCAGAATTTCTCGTAGGTAAGTCCCCCATTTCATTCTTACATGCGGGTACATACCTCCACCGCAATCATGCACAATTTCCTAATTTTATTTTGACAAAGTAGGATGCATCTGTTCAACTTATGCACTTGGATATCTTCATGAATTTGATGAAGGTGAAGGAGACTTGCAAAAAAAACATGCGAGTCCACATAAACGCAGAATTTCATTTGGAAGACACACGGAGTTGGGCTATGGTGGCCGGCCTATATCAGTGACGACTGAGGGAGGCCGGAGGTTAACGAAGGAGGAGTCAGCTGCTGCGTTGCAAGAGCTTAAGAGTGCACATAATCAAAGCCTCGAAGGGTTCCAGAGTAAGTTTGTGCTTTGCCACACAAGAGGGAAAGAAAGGAGAAAAATTTAAGAAAGAACGTAAAGAAACTGTATTAAATCCACCAAACCCAGAAAGCTCATGGAACGACAAAGAAACAACTACCCAGAATGTCTGTGTGACCAAAAGAAACAAACTTAAAGAATGTACTCATGTTGCTCCCTGTGAACGTTGGCTTGCCATAGCCTTACGGCCATTGGCCCCACGGGAAACTAATCCCTCCTGGAGCCTTTTGTGGGGTTCACACCCGCCAGGATTTAGCTTATCCTCGCAGTCAGCTGCAGGTATAAACTTGTTTCACCGCAACTGTCATTAAGGCGGCACTGGTCCGCCGACAGCCCGGTTGCAGGGTTAGAACAAACTTAAAGAGAAAGCGAACAGAAAAAAACAGAGGGACGCAGAAAATATACATATTCATGCCATCACAGGAGGCCCATGGACCCAGTAGAACAAAAGAAACAGTAGCCTCGTGGTCATAGACCCTGCATCTGCAGAACTGAAAGGTGGGGACGGGGTGAGAAAATAGCAGAATGCAGGTCACCAACTTTGCTGAAAACTCTCACGAGTAATAGTGTCCCTCCTTTGTGGATGAAATAAATTATGCACTTGAGGATCCATTTACTCAGTTCTTTATCATTGGATCAATTTGGTACGAAATAGACCTCATCATTTATATTGGTTGGGAGACCAACCCTCCAACACTAGGGACTACAGGAGCCCTAGAAAGAGAGAAGAAAGAAAGGAAGCTCTAATGTCTACAGCATAAAGAGAGAAGGAGAGAAATTTGCCATGTCAACAGGAGGGTCAGAGGGCTTACGTGAGAGTATCATCAACCTGGTTTTGGTTGGGAGAATGTACTCATAAGACTGTCTGCTGTAGCTTGGGAGAGAGAGTTAGAAGAAAAAGAAATGCATCATTTCCACAGGAGTCCTAGGGGGACCTTGGACACTGTAAACGGGTGGGTTGATGTTTGAGTGAATTGTCGAAGGATTCCCTTTTATATTTCCACTGAAACTCAACTTGCAATTTCTAAGACGTCGTGTTATTGTTGGTTTGCCCTACAGATCGTAGACAGGACCTGCAAAACAAAATCAAACAATACAGAGAAAACTCGCAAGCTCGACTGGAGTTGGCCGACCGTGTTGGTATGACGAGCCTCTTGTTGTTTCCATCTATGTCAAGATTAATTTATGGTCTTTGTATTAGCAGTTTCTCTGGCTTCTACACAAAGCTGGTTAGATGATTCAGGATGTAGGAAAGAAGTTGGCTTACCTAGGTCAGGGCAGTTGACCAGAACAGACAGTGAGACTGGACTTTGCTCCCTTCCAAGCAAAAGCGAGGACTGTTAGCTTCAGCGAAGCAAGCATGAGTGTGGTTTTATTCCACTTTACACTTGAGTTCTCGTTCAACAGCCAAATTCGACAAAATGGTATCTCATTTTGGGTTGTCAAGAGTGCCACATGCAGGAATGTCCAAAATCAATGACAACCCAACCTCTTCTGTGTACAGTGCCAGGCACCAAGTGAAAACCCAAGCTTGAAGAGTATGGCGCTACAGGAAGAGTGTGTGTCAGGCAGGGCGATGTCAGGAGCGCCTCAGGTGTCATTGACAAATGTTAGGTTGAAATTGAGAACCCAGAGCTGGGTTCTCATTATGTGCTGACTGGCTGCCAACAGGGCTTGGGTTTTCATTTGCGCCCTAGTGTGAAGCCTCAAAAGCCCTATTTACAAACAAATGCATTTCAATCTGGTTTGTCAATTGGGCTGTAGTATGAAGTGGGCCCTAAATCATTTCTGTACTATAATCACTAAAGTTGGCAAAGACAGCTAGTTTCTTATGTAACTTGGCATCCTTTCTGTGGTATATTGCAGAGGAGTACAAGATAGAGAAGCAGAAAGGCAAGGGAAGCATGAAAAGGCCAACAACTTTTTGATTGACAAGTATGGGAGACATCTCCTTGTTAGACTATTCGTTGGTGGCCATAGAACCACGTGCTCAGTTGATAATTTGAGAGGGGCACAAGAGAAAAGTTGAATGAGCGTTACTACTATCGCTGGAGCCTTGCTCTGATATAGTCTTCTGCACATCTGTGAATCTTCCCATGCAATTCCAGAAGTTTCTGCCAACCAGCATCGGGAATGAGTCCAAAGTGATTCTGGTCTACGTTTTTCTCCAGAAAACCTCCTTACACTTGCATGAACTTGACGTGAAATGTCATTTCACATTTCAGACCCAAGGAAGAACGCAGCTCCTGAGAGGAGGAGAACACTAGCCCCCTCCAACATAGATTGCGGTCTCTTCACCCGATAAGAGTAATGCCTACTTTTGCTGGTGCTCTCAACGACTGAGGGGAAGAGCACCCTTTCTTCAAACCACTGTCTAGTACACAACTTGTGTGCACATTTGGTCTGTGTTGTAACGCTCAACTAACAGCCAGCAATAGGAGCCGAGGCACCAGCAGGAACTGAAAGCCAACCTGGAAAGTGGGAAGCATCTAATCTGGGCATTCCCCAACTTATAAAGAAAGAAGAGATTTAGACTTTTGCTTGCCGCAGTCCCCCTTTGCTGAGAATGGATGCAGTAGACAAGAGAGGAATGTTTGCTGGGAATTTACAGAGCCTACACACTGCCCCTTGAGCGCCGGTCGATGACTGGGAGAACATTTTAAAGGTTTGAACGGAGGATCACCCTGGTTATGCACAGGCAAGGAAGGACCACCCACAACAACTGGGCAGCCTGCTCAAGTGGAAGAGAGGCCACCCTCATGGTTGCCATGGTCAAAACGGCTTCATCTATTTCCATGTGGTGCGCATTCATTTTGGGTCAGGCATACCATAACTGGAAAGAGGGATCCCGACAAGAGTCTTGTTGCTTATCTTTCACCATGTCTCCTGCTATGAAATTGACCCTGCTGCTGTTGTGGCATTTGTCGTTTTAGTGTTTGAGCTCGTCGGTGGCTCTAGATAGTGGTCAACATGGCAAGCTTGGTATCCTTATGGCACCGTCCAGTACTGCATACATCCATGAGAACAAGAATTGGGTAAGAATGACAGCATATGATGCTTGAATATCATCTTGTAATCTGCCGTGATGGTCAGCTTGAACATTGTTCGTCAATTCTTTTGAACAAAGTCACCAATTGAGGAGGCTATGGCGTTCCTTTCCGATTTGGTAGTTTCTTCATGATGAACTTTGTACGTACACACGCAGTCTCATATACAGTTTTCTCACATTAATTCAAAAGAGCAGATTGAGCGAACATACTCGTATTTTGCCATCTTCGGAACCACTGTACAGTACGTCTTCATACAGCAAGAGTGTCGTAACTTTGCTGCCCACTGTCAACTGCGAGACTTTCACCAGTTTCTCTTGTAGCCACATCTGCATTTGTTATGGCCAATCGTTTGTCGATGTTCTTTTAAAACCTCATACCGCATGGTTTGTACAACATTGAAGCATACAGTTTCTCGATCAATAAGTACCCAACAACATTGGTGATAGAAAGTTTGAAGAGTTTCTCGATCAATGTACTAATTGTGGACTTCACGTTGTTCCAATTCGACAAAGCGGTGGTACAACAAGTATGCACATCGAATTCAAGATCCAGTGACCCAAATTCAAACCAACTTCAGTAGCACTCGTGGGTGGAAGAGATGCTCCGAAGATGGTCGAGTTATGGTTGATACCTCAATGATACCGCTGCTTAGGCCAAGATAAATCAAGTCATCGCTGACCGCAATAGCTCCGACTTCTGCTGTTGTAGAGATTGAGCCCACCATGGATTTGTCCAGTCGGTTCCACACCTTCTCATTCAATCACCGAAGTATTAGAAGCTCAGCATGCAAGAGGATATATTCGTGAACTTTGGACCCTTTGGAAGGACTTCAATCGACCATTGGTGTTGTTAATGGGTCTGCTGTTTCCAGTGTATAAAAGAATGAAATGAAATGGTGCTTTATAACGTTCGCGGAAAGCTCCTAGAGCTTATCGGACAAATGGAAGAAAACATGAGAGAGGAACAAATCCAGAACCAAAGAATAAGAACTAATGTTCTAGCGATTGTCTAAGGGTGAAGGCCTCGTGCAGGTAGGCCGCCAAGCATTCATAGTGGAAGACATCAGTGAGAGTTTGGGTTCCACTGAATAAACAGTGGAATCTCCCACTTTGCAAGCTGGGCGGTCCTCCCGTTGCAGGTTTTCCCATATGCCAGTCTCTATCCGTAGGTTGTGGGAACCCATCCTGAACCGCCCCAATGCCCTCAGGAGAGAAGGAGATAAGGATGCTGAAAGGTAATTTGGTCTCAAGATTGTATCATCTCGGAGCACCAAGAATGTCTCTCGATAGAAGTGGAGCTTTGTCGTGAGATTGGGTAGCTTCCAAGTTCTCTTGACATGTAATTCCATAAGCTCTCTCCTAATGAGTCCGTTGCGGTCATGTCTGGATGTGATGTCCACCTCATCTGGATTCATTGGTAATAGGGAAGCAGTAGAGAGTCCGTTGCGTTGAAATAAACTGTCCACTCGAGCATACCAGGAGTTCCTCAAACCTGCAGCTTTGAGCCTCATAGATGTTGCGAGGGCCCTTGCCACGATCCCCTGGGTGGAAGGGCCTGTAATCTATGGAGAAAGATTGTAAGCCGGAAGAGGGCCCGGATTGCAATGGTACACATGCGAACGCACCTAGGATCTGAGATGGAGTTGTGCTTCTGGCGCCAAGCATTGCTTGGAGAAAAGATGACTGCAATGGTTCCAGATTCTTTTCCCACCAGGAGACAGGGACACCAGGTGCCCAGAACTCACAACCATAGATGGTAGCAGGGCTGACGACGGTGTCAAACAGCCACTTTTTGGTTGGGGGATGACGCAGATGTATTTGCTTGCATTTGGCCTGAAGGCGGACGGAGGCCACCTTACCTTTAGTCAATCTGTCCAGTGCAGTGGCTGCAAAGTGAAACTTGGGGGAGTGGATAACCAGACCCAGGTACCGGTATGATTTCACAATCTCAATTTCCTGCTGGTTGAAGATGAATCTACGATCAGCCTGGCCATTGAAGACCATGATCTTGGTCTTGCTAAGATTGACTTGCATCTCATAGTTGGAGAACTGTTCCAAAATGTGGAGATGGCGTTGCAGGAAGACCGGGGATTGTGCCAAAAGGGCAACATCAAAGAAAGGAATAATGAACGAGCGAAATCCAGCGTATGGGACTCCTCTCAAATGCATGTGATGAATCTTCCATGCTGCTGAATTCTCCTATATAGATCTACAGTGGATTTGGTCAAAATACCTTGGCAACGACACCATCCGAAATGGATCCTGCGGAGTACAGTAAGTCCTTGTGGACTTGGAGGGCATAGATCACCTTTCTCGATGCAAGCAAGGTTTTCACACCTGGTTGAATAGTCACCACTGGACTTCCGGAAGGATCCAATTCCTGCAAGTTTGCTCACGTCAATTGGCACAATGTCCAAACTCTGTTCACCACTTCGTTGCATGCTGTGGAAGTCAATGCATACGAGGCACCATGATAAAATAGTCGACAAAATAGTTAAAAGGAATCTGACCTGAATGCTGTTATCAGTGCAGCCACAGTAGATTTTTCCATCAGCAGCAATGGCTAGGCTTTGCACATGCTTGTTCACATTAAGGTGCCTAGTAGAAATGTCATCATAGTGCACCTGCAATGATCCACAACCCATGTTCAAGCGTCGATGTCTCCTCTCTCTATTTGATGCACGGATCATATACAAAGCAATTTTCGAATATTTTGACAATGTTCTTACTTTTCCTAGGCCTGCCAATTGCATGGCACTTGATTAGCTCAAGGACAGCTCAAGGACAGTCGTGCGCGGTAGAGGCAAAAAGGGATGTCCAGACAACATTGCATCGGTAACTTGGTCTTATATAGATAAGTCCCGAGACACAGAACTGATTTCCTCGTCCTACAGGTTATGAGGATTGCACATAACACACCTTAAGGATGCCGGGCCCTTGTGGAATAATGCACGCCATAGGCCCACGAACGACAAGCCCTTGTACCCCATCCTTGATATCGAAATGAGCAACACAAGCAATATTCTGATCCGATCCCGATCCCACTGCCCAGACCTGCCTTAAAATAAAAATTTATATGTGTACACGAGTTTTAGTACTTCAATTTTATAAGCAACGGCCTGTGTGAAGTCAAATGACAGGCTACCAAGTATATGATCCATCTGAGAGCTGATATTCACTCGAGTGTGCTGTCTGTGTGTGTGGTATTCATTCTAATGAAAACTGTAGAGATGTCAAATTGCATATAATTACCCGGATAGATCTGTCAAGGGAGCCACTGTAAAGCCTCTCTGCCGTCGTCGAGACTGCCAAACATGTCACGGCTTTTGTGTGCTCCTTTACCTCTTGCATGGGATTCGGTAGCCTCGTCCTCGCATTCCACACCTTCACATTGAACAGATCGATTACCATAAATAAGGGTAAGTCTCCTTCGCAGTCCCCGGCCCAATGGATACATACACAAATTAGTATAGCATTCTGCGCAAACAATATGGGGATTCAACGTTTGAGTGCACCTTAAGAGAGCCATCTGCATGGCCAGTGAATAGCCGACCTTTGCCAAGAGCAAATGTGCGCACATCACCATTACTTCCAGACGAATGCACTGTTGTGACTTCTCCATGCGTCCATAGCATCGGCTGCAAGTTCAATTCAGACTCCAATGATCCAAATTAGACACTCGTAGGAGACTCGTCACTTTATCACTGACCGTCTGCTGATCTGTCTCTCATGAGCATGACGCGATATTCGACGAAGGGAACTTCAACCTCACAGGTCTACAGATCACAATGCCACAAGGTGCCATCTGGATGCTTATGTCTAAGTTGTTTAGAATGTCCGAAGAGTCCACAGAACTCCTCTACTGGTCAGCACTTGAGAAAATTTCATGAAATACAGAAATAAAGATCACTTGAGCGTGAATCTATACCGTAAGTGAGCAGTTAACATTGGCAAGTGCACGTAGGATCTTTTTGGCTGTCCACGTTGATTTCCGGATCTCTCTCAGTGATCCACAGATGTCTTTGGCGACGGCCTCAAGCTGCTTCACCCCCCCTGTACATCTCAGCAAGTCAGCCCTTACTTTCAGCCACAAAGTGCTGATCATCAATATGCAAATGACTACCCTACTCACGCTGCCAAATATAACAAAGATCATCGTGTGAATGATAGAGTTTTCACCTGGATCTGCGATGAAGCTGTGTAGAGCCAGGCCTGCCAGGACCTTATCCTGCAGGTCGCTGGCAGATTCTAGAATTTTTACAAACGGAGTGAGCAACCAGTGGCGCGCAGTTTGGCGGGCCCCTGTGTCGACCAGTTGAAGCAGCATGTGACAGAGCCAAGTTGCGGCAATCATGCAAGGCCTTGACACCTCCTTCTTTTTGCTTTGCAAGCCCTGGCCTAGCGCCTCCACTATCACACCACATTCATACTCTACCAGCGCCTCTGCCACTCTTTTCTCCCACAGTGTTGCAGCCTTCTCCTCTTCCTCCTACATGATCAAGTCATGCCATCGCATTATAAAAGCTAGAAGCGAAGCTGCAGTTCGTAATTAAGAGTTCGTAGAACTTGTATTGTTCTCTGTCAAATAACCTTGTGATACGAGATCTTCTGAGCTGATTCCGCTGTGAAATAGAGCTCTGGGCAAGCTACACATAAACCTTGCACTTACCAGATCTTCAGGGGCGACCTGTCCGTTGTTCGGACCGTGGTCGAGTTCTCTTAGACAGGCTTCAGAGCTTTCCTCCAGTCCTGCAGTCTTCAGGAGCCATGCCTCGGTTAGGGATTCTCCAGACGAAGAGAACCGACCCGGGAGAGCCATCAATGTGTTTGCTGCTTTCTCTTGTGAACCATCGATCTCTTTGCAAGTCATCACTTCTAGAAACGTCTCCACTGCCTCCTCTCGGTATATGCTGCCCTTTCGGGGTTCAACCTGTCATGAGACAGGCAGTTGCTCATCACCTCGTGCAAAAAGATCAGTTTCGATTGGACAACAATTTAAGACAATGCCGAAAAACTAGATAGAGCAGATCAATGGTACAACAAGGACTTCACGTTTGCTCAAATTCAAAGCTTCTTTAGGGTGAGCTACCTTGGAACAAGAGTTCACTGTCTGTTGGACCTCCCACATATAATCTCTTTTGCAATTGGGATTTGGGGCTTGGTACGTTAAAGTTGCATGTCATGCCTTGTTTTCTTCCTCCTCGGAGGGTTCTTGGTTCTATTGAGTAAATCTCATCCTTCCCCTGCGGGGCGAAAAGAAGAGAATATCCGGGGACTCCGTACAGCCAATCCTTCATGTGCAGCTATAAGGTGTTTCACTATGGACATAGAAATGCCTGGCGGCATATCGAAGTGAGGTCTCCACCTTCCAAGGAGAATCTCTAGCAGTTGAATCGTATTTTCCAGTTCAAGTTGCTTCTTGGGGGCCCCACTTCTTTTCCCTTGTATCATGCTTTCCTTAATCGGATCAGGACTCATGAGCTTTTCAATGAGCTTCTTGTCCACGGACGTTATAAAGGTTCTTTCTTTCTTTCTCCCCACTGAACCCTTCTAGCTGACTGATGTATAAGCCATGTCCAGCACTCGACTTCATTGAGGGAAATTCCCTAGCAACCTCCCGGGAAAGAAATGTCGTACCAGAAGGTCAAGCTGCAGTAACAGACCGGCAGCCACTGGACGTTGCTCCAATGGGGCCGATTGGAGATGAACTAGCAACGCATGCCTGCTGCTCAGAAGTCCTCCGGTTTTCACCAACTGTAAGAGCTCGTTGTTCAAAGACCTCCTGAACATTCCAAAATTAAAATCACACAGGTCTGCAATTTGCATAACATCTTCATACCTCTGAAGACTAATTAAAATCTTAGCAAGTGCTAGTTAACTCTTTCGCCTTCTAAAATGGAGCCTGATGGGTTGGGTGATGGTGGTGTTCGACATCAGGCCTGAGCATTTTTGCTATTGCAGTTGACTGCCTGGGGATCCAACAGCAGTGCACGGTGGGTCACAAATTACAGCTCCTGATCAGAAACATAATGTAATCTGTTCAGAGATGGGCAATCAAAGTGTCCATAATATGTGAAGTCTTGGTTTGTAAACCTAGTTAATGTCGAGTGGTGGATAGATTGTGCATGAACTCTTCATCTACAGTAATGTTCAACTTACCTGCTGAGATGGGTAAGTTCTGACAGAAAGGAAATGGTGACAATGCGGGCCCTTTTGTTCCCATTGTGGAGAAGCTCCATAACAGAGGCCAGCTTTGTGGAACGGGCTACGAGATTGCGGCAGTGGCCCTCTGCTTGGATGCAACAAAGCAGGAGCGAGACTGTGCTTAGCCTCTCCTCCATATCTTGGGAATCCATCCTGTCAATGAGGCCGGACACGGCATCGAGCGAAATGAGAGTGAGAGAGGTTGTAATTCTGGTCGTGGTATCGCCGTCCCCTGTTACCAGATGGTCCAGTAGAATCACCGCAGCTGCCTTGGGCTTCATCACCAGCTACACATCAATGAACATAAATTTGTCATAAAAAATGTACTTAGCTAAGTTACTAAACATAGTCTTGCACCTGTTTTCACCAACTTTTGAAAAACTCGAGGCTGAGCCTGCAGCCCTGAGCCCTGGCACTGTTGGGGTTTAATTGCTTGGCAGCTCACACACAGCAGATTGATGCTTGTGTGAAGGGAGCTACCAGCCTAACCCAGGGTACCAATTTTGTTTTGACTGTCAATCAATTCCCTTCTTTTGGGCTGGAGATTCTACAGGAAATCTGGAATGCCCGGGAACCAATTGTTATACCAGGTACAAGTCCCACTACTGGAGCACTTGAGCCTCACGAAGGTCCCTCTTCCTTTGAACAACAAATTCGTTGTCATACTCCAGCTTGTCAAAGAAGCTCTTTGGGATTCGGGCCGTGGACATAATTTGAAGTTTCTTTCTTTCTCTCTTTCCGCGGACATTATATAGCACCATTTCATTTCATTTCATTTCATTTCTCTCTCCGGAGGGCATGAGAACATTTGTTAGACTCTCCGCTCTCGGGTCTTACCTCTAGCTCAGGGTCGATGAATCTACTAGCAGAATCTTTCACCACAATAGCGACAAGAGGAGCCAGCAAACCAAGGGGTGCAAGCTGCCCAATAGAGAGGTTGAGTTGGTATAAAACGACAGCAGCAGACTCCAGTCCCCTTCGAAGAAGTCCCACCAGGCATTCTAATTTTGGGTCTGCCTGGATGTACGCCCGCCCAGCGAAATCGTCCTTGGTCATCAACTCAGAGACCACATAGATTGAAGCCTTCAGCACCTCTGTTTCGTTTGATCTTGACATCACCTGATATTGTCCACAGATAGCTAGATCAGAAACCTGGATTCGGACATTCACCAAGATACTACACAAGACTAGCTACATAAACTAGTTGAGCAGGAGCGAGCAGCAAAAGTGTCCATGGCAGGTGGAGTTAATGGCCTCATCACCTCTATTAATCCCTCGATCACATCAACATTTGACAGAAGATTTTCCACGTTGTTATTCCCCTTGGTTTCCTGCCACACATTTGCTATAGTTATCACTGCAGCTTCACACTCCCTCAAGTCTTCAATGGGACATAGGGTGGAAATCGCAGGAGACAGCTGAGACACCAACAGGGCATCAAGGGGCGCTAGGAGAGCATCTTTGGGGCGTTGGCCGAAAAGGCGACAGTCAAATGACTTCGTCGGTAATCCTTTGCTAGCATCGGAATTGAATGATCTAGTACTGCGAGTGTTGCTTGTCGGCGATGTGTGAGAAGGAGATAATTCACTTTCCGATCGTACCTCTTCGCCAGGGTGTGTAAGCACCTCGTATTCGTTTGGTGTTTCTGGGTAGTCATCTTTCCAGCTTGCCACTAGAATTCGGAGAGCATAGTTCGTGTTTGGCAACTTTTTGCTTTTCAGTTTTTTGCGTGTGATAGGGCAGGTGGTGTTTCCACGGTCTAGCCACTCTTGAATAGCCCTTCGTTCGTATGTCTGCCCCGTCTCAAGGGTCACTGGATCGTTGAAGAGCTGGCTTGTGATGGGGCAGACGAAGTCCTTAGGAGGCTTTGAAGTGTTGCTCTCAACCATTTCAGCCCACTGAGAAATTTCGGCAACAGGGCCAGCATCTGAAGTGTGAGGCAACTGTCTGGATTCTTTGGCTTGGTCCTCGTCTAGATGCGCTGCATCCAGGACTGATTCACTGTAGTCGGTGGGAGAGCTGCAATCACAAAGGAAACGATTTTAGGACCCAGTTAACGGCCTGAGCTTCGGACCAACTAAGTTTGCTATATATGGAGCAAGTGTTCGAAGGAACAACCTGAGTAGGAAGTCCTACTTTTAGCACCCATTTGTTGTAGATGTTGCATGATATCTCCGTTACATGGATCATCATTTCATACTCACCGAGTCTGGTTCACCTATTCCAAATTTAGTCTAGGTAAACTGTCTATGTACAAACCCACAAGAGCATTACAACTGGTATCCAGAATTTACTTTTCAAATTTTGGCCTGAACCCTGCACGTATGGATCCTACTTGATGTTAGAGGGCATAATACCTGCATTGTAAGGATCCAGGGCCAGACTTTGCAGCGATAGCAAAGGTGCTGGTGACGTCAGCTTCAGGGCTGATCATTTGGAAAGGGTGTTGAGCTGCTACCTCTAAAAATTGAGGACCCTCTAGTCTTGGTAATTCTGGAGATACTGGATTGATATGAGTGATTGGGCGCGCTAATTCTTCAGACGCTTCTGGGAGCAGAACAACGTGTTTTTCTTGCACGCAATCTTCCTGTATTCATGACCACAGATCTAACGCCACTTATCAGCTCTACACCAGAAAATCAGCTTCGTCCCCGAGAGAATGCTGTGTCTGTAGTAACAACAGGGTCAGCTACTGGCACCGTGACTTGTTGTGGTGTTGGTGGCACTGGCTCTTGCAACCAATTAGATGTATCTAGATTTTTAGTGAGCCCGGCTCCATGGGCACAGGTTTGAACAAGTTGTAAAAAGTAGTTAGAACACGATCTAAATTGCACGTAAACCTCTTCTGGAACCTATAGCTAATTAACTGTTCTAATTGTCGAATCCATGTTGCACTAGAAACTACTAGTTGTGCAGATGCTTACCTCAACCTCTCCTTTCCAGACAGATTCGGACGTTCTTGTCTCCACTATAGCAGACCGGACCGAGTCATCCGGGGAATTATAGTCGGCCATAGGCCGCGCGGCAGACGCTAATGGACATCTGTGAGGGTCTAAGTTGCGATGGTCAGTATATAGCCGCTTATCACTCAATTTCCTTTCTGGGGGTTCAGCCACCCTTAGCTTCTCCGACTTGGAGGGGTCCAGCAGATCAGAGACTTTGGCGACTTCTGTTGGAGGTCCCAATGTAGTGCTCCAATTGAACCCTTTTTCGAGCGAAAGATGAAGAGTACCTGATCCAGCTAAGTCATTGTCAAAAACTACTCGAGCTTGAACAGCATCTGGGCTTTCAAATTTGTCGGATATCGGACTTTTGGCAAATGGGTGAGCAACAGCGCCTGTGGTGCTGGTGACGCTTGATGGGGCTTCCTCCCAAACGGGCTGTAAAAGAACACATCAGAAGGCTGGGGAAGGATCAGTTCTAGGGACCTTGTATTAAAACACTTTACTATTCATCTGCTTCAAATTCTAACAGTTAGAGACAACAGACTTGGATCCCAAACTTTAAAAACATGCCCGAATAAAAGCGACTTGAACTCATTCCGACTGCTGCCACTATCTCTAGCTGGTGCTCAATCTCAGACCCTGTCGAACTAGATCCCATTTCTATGCCTGAGGTGTCATGAGGAATGCCTATTATAGTACACTGCCTGAAATGTTCCGAGCTTATTAAAATACTTAGTACGAGCTCATGGCAGTTGATGTATAACTGCGAATACAAGTTACTTATATAGCCCGAAACTGTACTGTTAGTACCATGGATATGTTCTGTACATGTGCGTGCAAGTTCTATGCTTACACTTCAGATCAATATTGCACACATACATGTTTTCTCGAGAATGTTTTGCCCCTGGACGAGCACCCATCTGTACAACTCTCCAGCAAGAAGAGGTGTTACCATAAATTAGAGATATACATAATACACATATATAGACTCTAGTCTCTAGATCGATGGACTTGGGTGGTGCTTCGAGGCTCATACATTATTACAACTTTGCAGAAAGCTGACAGTAGTACTGTTGTCACTGGCTCTCCCACTTGAAGGAAGCAACAATGGGCTTTGCCTGCATCAATCAGAAGCTCAAACCTACTTAGCAGTTTATGTAGACCCAACTCGTGGGTTGTAAAATCACACTTAGGACGATTTACTTGAACGCAGCCTGAGCATGCAGTAGGTTGTGGACTGCTGACTGGCACTAAGTCTAGCGCAGACCTTCCTGTGGGCCGGATTGTGAGGCCGAATAGTTATATGAATGGAGTTGAGAAGATCCAATGCGCAAAGCCTTTCTGACCTCTCGAAATGTATTTCTAGGTCAAGCAGGTGGTGAATTCTCGAGTGAGTTACACAAATTAATGAAATTCTAGATAATCGAGAATGTCGATCCTTGGTGAGATTACTCACCCCAGCTTAGATGGCGCCTCGGGCTCTTTCGACGAAGACCCGTTTGAATCTCTGAGAATAATTGGCGAGGGGGAGCTAGTCGAAGAAAAGGAGGTGCCGTGATTGGTGACTGGTGGCTCCCTCATAGGGTACGGACCTGTCGATCTGTCGATCGCTCGAATGCCTCGAAAGAGGTCAGAGACATTTTGAATTTCATGCACTGGAGTCATGGGCGGCTCGGCAATCGGCATGAGAGGCATGCCCATTCCCCGTGAACTCTTATTGTAGCCGAGATCAGAGTGCAACCAATCCTTGTAGTAGCGTGCATACTGGCGCGTATTTTCGTCCAAAGAATCCAGATACAGCTTTTCCAGCTCTTGGAGCATTGTGGCTTTCTCCCCGCTCATAAGATTCAAGTTCTTGGCATTCATTTCTGGGTATGGATCATCCATGGAGAAACGGTCACCATCCGGTCCCTGACGAGTCTGTTCTTGCGTAACTGAAGTCCCTCGCAAAACAACTAGCCGCTGCTCAGAGTACCACGCTAGAATACTTGTAAGATGAGGAAGGAAGAGGTGTTCCCACAACCTGGGAGCAAGGTCCACACGAGAGCACGAAGGGTCCACTAGAAACATCTCGAGTATGTGCTTGGTAGCCTGCTGATCATTGTTACGGAGCTTCCACACAAAGGCCAGGTTAAGGTGTGCCCACGCTGAGAGGTAGCAATTGGATACTCCTGCAGTTGTTGACCGACTGTCTAAAAGTACGCACACCTAGGTAGATCAACCCACCAAATTTGATCAAGAGATTTGCAGAACAACTGAGTTACTGTACATATATAACTTAGTTCAATTCCTGAGATCAGCGACCGACTTCCGCCGCTTGCAGAGCGATGATCAGACTTGCTTCTACACATCACCCATCCAGCGCAGATTAGACTGCACTCGAGCTTCCATCTTGGGCGCTAATTAAATCAAGCTACCTCAAGAAGAGGGGAGTGTACAGATTGAGCTGGGCAGAGTGTAATCACCTGAAGCATCTTTTGAGCGTACTCAAGGCGTGCACTCCGTGTCTCTGGATCTGAGGAGTTGATAGCTTCCTCCACTGAATCGATGCCCCAATCTAGGTTCGCCAGAATAGCCTGTTCTGCGTACTCTACTTCATGTCTGTCATGCAGTCTCAGCCGCTCCGCACACTGCTCCTTATGCTGGGCCCGTTGGTCTTTATTTAACAACATATCAAGTGTGTAGCTTCCCACCACAGAAACCATAGCCCCGACCGCCGCAGTTTCTACAGCAGCGGCGTACATGGGGAGCGACATTTCGGATTCTCCAATTCCCTGCTGGAGGCAGCTTTCTTTGGACGGATTCCAGATTATTCCAGCTCTATGAATTTCATGTCGGGCGTTCTTGAGATCACGCTCCACAATCCACGAAGGGTCGCTTCTGATCACGAAGATATCTCCGCGTCAGAGCAAGTTCGTGTACATGTTTTTGGAAGGTGTAATTCAAGTTTTCGAATTCATCGACCGGTACTCAAAACAACCCCAGATTAGCAACCTTGTCTCGAGCTCCACGTTTCGAGTGACCCGACCATGTAGCTTGCAATCAACCACAACCCTCTTTGCATCCCGTCTTCATGGCCCTGCACCACCCAGCAATTGTAGAGTCTGCAAAGCTTTCTGGATGAAAACACCCCTCTCCACGCACCCTACACTTTCCTTGCACCTTCTCTCTCATTATGATTACACCTATCCACCTCTCTCATCCGCGACAAAGCAGGTTAACTATGGGAACTATGTTCTACCTCCTCTCAGGACACGATGGAACATGCGTATGTGTACTTCTGGATTCCAAATTTGACCTAGAGCTGCAAACATGCTTGATCGAAGAAAGTTCTAGTTGTGGCGGCAGGCTCAGGCCGGCTGTCTGAAGCACGGTAAACCATAAGTTCTTGAGCATCCTTGAGCACCACAGAAATGGACAGAATCAGAAATGTGGTGACTGGATCCGAATGGATACGTTGACCCACAAGATTCTGCATCCTTAAATAGCATCCAAGGAGATTATAGCGGCAATCTATTGTTTACAAGCCCTAGACGTGAAGAGTCCCAACTTCTCACATCAAATTCCGAGATCGTAAGCGAAAGATACATGATTGTCAAGCATGATAAGATCTACTTGATGCCCTTGAGAACTAATTTCAGAAAGTTTAGTTGGAAGGGCCAAAAAAAAACACATGGAAACAGAATTGCGTGGCTGGCAAACATGTCGTTTATATTACGGTAATCCTCCTGCACTTGATTGCAAGTATCTATGTTTGTCTTATCCTGTTGACTGCTCTTTAAATACGTCTCAACCAGTGGAACGTTGGCAACGACACACAAATGGTCACCAAAGTTATACAAGTCTAGAGCTAAAAAGAGATGAATGATTCATCAAGCAATAGGATCACAAACTCGCTTGTGCAGTACTACTGTGCACTTCACTTCAGATCTTCTATCCTCTCCCAATGTATAGAGTACCTCCACAAAGGATTGCCCAGATGGTACTGAGCGTCGTCCAATCAGGTGATCCAAAAAATGAACTAGAAGCAGATACTAAACTGACAGAGGTTTGCAAGAAAGTTGCGCTGCTGCAATGGTTGCGTGATTGCAGCATAATGCACATATGATTGCCTGCTGCCAGTAGGTTGAGCTTGTGGCCCCTCTCCGAGTGTGGAGGTAATTAACCGCACGGGTGTTGTATGGCATATGGACCCACTGCACGGGTCTCTCTCACTGATCGATCCCATGATGGCTATAACGCAGCGCCAGCTTGTTGCCCTCATACACGCTCGTCGCTTTCTATGGGGCCCGCCGCCGTTCTCCTCCCCCTATGCACAGCGTGCACTCTCCTCTCGCAGGCGCCCAGGATTCGGACACTTCGTGTGCTCTCTCTTTCAAGGTCTATCCATCCTTTGGTGTGAAAGTTTGCATTGTGCAGTAGGTGCGTGGAAGCTGAAGAAGTGGGGTCGAGACAAATGAGGGATTCGACATTTGTAGAAGTATGAAGGAGTTCAGATGGAGGGGGGATGGAGCTTGACGGTGGAAAGAAATTTGTTACAAGGATGAGATTACATGAGACTGTAGTGCAAGTAATCGGATCTTGGGTTCAGGGGGTTTCTGCTCTTACGAGCTTCTCTGACACTAGGATAATTCGTCGACCCCGGTGCAAAATGCTTAGCCGTTCAAGCACATTGGCAGGTGAGATTTTGACGTCTCCAAGGACACACTAGCGCGCGGTCTCACGTACCACGTGAAGAGTCATTCCAACGCCCTGACCACCCAGAATGCAATGGTGCCTAGGACAGCTTGCGACCTCGTCGTCCTCGTTCCAAGATCCCCCTAGGTACAGGTAGCAATTTTTTCACTAAAAATCGGGTACATATGACGCCTCAAATTTTCGCAGCGGAGATTGATAAAGCAGCTGTGGAGGCAATGGTACAGATGGTGGGACGATATGCATTGGACGCCTTGCTAGACACGGGCCATCGCAAACAGCATAAGGAGCAATACGCAGATCGTGTGGCCAAGTTGCAGAAACCAAAGTCCCGACCCCCCTACGTTGAGCGGGCAATTCTCTCCAATCTGAACTGGGGCATTGATGCTGTGGAGGGAGCTCTTGCCGCCACGGACATAATGGAGAGGTCCATTCGGCTGGACTACGCAGAGAAGTTGCTCCAAGTTTGTGCAGAGCTCCATAGTCAGGGGAGCTCCAGCACAGCAGGACTGCCCAGTTCTTATCTCGCAGCATGGGCGCACCTCAATCTCGCCTTTGTGTGCAAGCTTCGCGACCACGACCGCGAGACCACTAGGTATTCTCCTCTTTATATCACACCATGCGCTCCCAAGGAATTTCTCGTGAATTCTGTACGCGTCCTGGCACGTTTAAATTCGACTTGCGGACTTGCACCACAGGTTCTTCTTGTCAATGAATTTGTTGTACCTTATCCGAATCCTCACGGCTATCTAGATCTGAAGTAATATGGCCCGTAAATTCTTGTGAACCAGACACATACTGGACATGTTCATGGTGGATCCAGCTTCCTCTCGTTTGGAGTTCGCACCAGCTCTGTGGGAGCACCTCTTTTTCCCACATCTCAGGGAACTTATGGCCTGGTACTCGCAACAGCGGCAATCCATTGTACCCAACCCCGTTGAACAATACACTGCAGATCAGAACTGGGCTGAAAGCGACATAAGTCTATCTGCCAATGGTGCATCAAATGTGAGCCCAGAACAAGAGAACCAGTTGCAGCGGCTGGACAAGATGTACGAGGTCGCCATTGATAACAACACAAGGCAGTATGCACAATTCTACAAGGATTGGTTGAAGTTCCATTCCACAAACAGATGAGGCACGCCCATGTCCCTAGCACTGCTGCTGAATCTCTCCAGTAGCCGCCTGCTGGAATACAGCCGCCATCACTGCTCCAATCCTCCATCATCTGCACGATTCTGACCTGGGCCCTTTGGATTTATGTGAGCAGATATCACACAGGCTGTGTTAGAATTTGTGAGATAGCCGAGGCAGTTCTCTGATTGTGTCGGATTGATAGATGCGCACAGAAATGCAATAACTGGAAAACCCACAAAGTCCTCGCCCAACATCACCATCATTATTTTCTCCGAATGAACAAGCAAGTTATAAATATATCTTGTATTTTTCTCGATAAATTTATCTATGATGACATAACCTTAATGCACATGTCCCGTTTCTGGCATGTCAAATCTTTCCCTCCCTCTCAGGGAACTAAATGGAGTGTAACTCCAGTTGGAGTGACAATGGGTTACACAGGAGGGAGTGTAAACTCCACTCGGGGTTACACGGGAGGGAGTGGGAGTGTAACCCCAATCTCACACTTGGTCTTGAAATTGGAGTAAGTATGCAATCTAGTAAGAGGAGTTACACAAGATGGGGTGACACTTTTGTTTGAACTCTGCCATGAGGATGCGGAATGAGCAACCGAGTCTATTTTCTAGGGAGAATTAAATTTGTCATTTTCTTCTTCAATCTAGTCAAATTCGATTCCTTGCAGGTTGTCTAGTGCCCAAATATTTGAGCAGTATCAACGGGTCTCGATTGCAGCCAAGTAAGTTAGGCCCCAGCAAGTGTGGGCACAAGTTCATCAATTGTCAACAGTTAATTGTGCATTTGTTTAGGAGAAAGATTTTGCATGTCTTTGACAAAAGTCAGTGGCAAAACCTTTGTAGTCAATTTTTGCAGCTGTAGCCATTCTTTTTAAATCCGTCCAAAAGATTCACCCAATTTGACAATTTGCTAGTTGTTGGACTTTCACCTTCAATGATAATCTTTTGCTGTTTTTGGCCACGATAAAAACTAGTAATTGATACTTTCAGTATCAATGCTCATTGCAATGTAATGAGTGCAGAGAAGAAGAAATTTCCTACCAAAGCAGACATAACTTAATATGGTGTCACTTCACCCACTGCCTACCATTACGTAATAGAATTAATTGGTCAGAACATGAGCAATTGAATCATATTAATCCTTAACTGCTTTATACGCAACCGAGTTCGGGTCAAGCAATTCAAGATTTTTTGGGTATATATTTTTCAGATGTGACTCAAATAAGCTGGTTTTCTAAAAATCATGCTTCCAATTTGGGGCGGTAAATTGGATGCTTTTATAGGGAAGACAATAGGAATAATGTAAGAACCTCAATGGACGCCTGTGATCTGACAATACTTTCGCCATATTCCGGCAACCTGGGCTCCTCTGGCGGGGCCCCTGTCAAATCCTCCCCACCCCCTCTTACCTCGGTTTCACTATTAAATACTTAAGAATCCGAGTGGGTTGCAAGTTGTCGTGGGTAGGGTGGTGGTAAGGTGATAGCATTGCAGGCGGCGAGGTTCATCGATCAACTCTTGATGAGAGGCTCTTGTAGGGTAACCCCGGTCGTTGTAACCCTCCAATTGGTGTAACCCTCTGTAACCCTGGTTTCTCATGTAACTCTGGTTAGTCCATTTTATACTTAGCGGATTTAGTCAAATTTCGAGACCTAGTGTGGGTTACACCGACCGAAGTTACACTCCATTCTGTGTAACCCCGAGTGGAGTTACACACCTCGTCGTGCACGTGTAACCCAGTGTAACCCCGACTGGATTTGACATTCCTTAGGTTCCATGTCACTCTCAAGAGAAGGTGGGGAAGATTTGACATGCCGGAAACCGGCGTACCATCCTGTCAGAGGTTGCACGTGTGCATTAAGTTCTTACATTATTCCTATTAGGACGACGTTACCACGTGAGCGTCGCGTGTGAGCATACGCTCACGCAATGGTAATATGGCGTGAGCGTACACTCACACCAGTTGATGTGGCGTGAGCGTAGGGTCACGCTGACGTTGCGTGAGCGTGAAGCTGATGTGGCAAGAGCCTGCTGACATGGCGTTAGCCTGCTGGGAAGGGTTGTTGGCGCAGTTTGGCGGGACGTTGAAAGACGTGTTGAAGGCAGCTAATGCTACTTCCACTAAGGCAAAGTTTAAGGTGAAGCCTAATGAACCCGACACCTTCGAGGGCGTCCGAAATCGGAAGGCACTCAACACCTGGCTCTTGGAACTAGAGCAGTACTTCCGGGCGGCCAAGTTGAGTGACGAGGATCGGGTAGAAGTGGCTCCCATCTATTTAAGGGGCTATCTCAACAATGGTGGCAGAAACGCCTTCACAACCGAGGTCCAAACCCGGAAACCTTTGACTGGAGTGAGTTCAAGGAACTGATGAAGAGACAGTTTGTGCCCCTCAACGCGTCCTGGCTCGCCCGGAACAAGATGAGGAATTTGAAGCAAATAAATTAACATTCGGGGATATGTTCAGGCTTTCAATGTGCTATTGCTTGAAGTCGCGGACAAGGCAGAACCAGAAATGGTCTTCAACTTTGTGGCGGGACTAGCCCCATGGGCCAGGTGGAAGTTGGAGGAGAAGCCACCTAAGACTTTGAACTAGACAATTGAGAGGGCTGAATGCTTCTCGAATGTCCCTAGGGGCGAAAAACAAGGCCGTACAGAGCTGAACCACAAGAAGACCCGGCGGGAGGGTGACTCCTTCCGATCGGAAAAGAAGTGGGATAGGCCACGTAGCGACAATAGCACATGGAAATCAAAGGGAGGGCCCTCACACGTCAAGACGGCACCCGGTGCCCCGAAAGGAAAACCTGGTGCGACAGCTTATGGCGGGCAGAAGGCGACCTTCGATGGAGTGTGCTTTAATTGCGGGAAACCCGAGCATATGACAAAAAAGTGCGCGAAACCCCGACAATTGAACATGACTCAGGCAACCACGGAGTCGTCCGAGGATTCCATTAGCCGCTTGGTGGAGGCAGTGGTCGCCAAGACTTGCAAGATAGGCAACTACTTTTGTGAGTTGTATCAGGAAACTAGCGCCTTGCGTAAAGGGAGTCAGTTAATGTTTGTGAGTGGGATAATCTCCGGAACTAACGTGTCGTTGTTGGTGGACACAGGAGCGCCGCACTCCTTCACGACGCCGGCAACGGCACGGAAGCTGGGACTCCCGACAAGTGATGTGGGGGCCTCTATTGAGGTGCGTTCTGCCAAAGGAGAACCACAATTGGCTTCGATGTTCCTCTTCAACTGGGGAGTTGGGAGGGACGTGAGAACTTCACCATTTGCGACATCGATGGAGTGGATCTCATTTTGGGGATGACCTTTTTGAGCAGATCCGGAGCGGTCATAGATGGCCGCAAGAGAGTAGTTACGCTACCGTGTGGGAATGGTGGCGAAGTTTTATGAGTGTCGGAAACGCCCAACCCCGTGGGAGGGCGAATAAACTTTCTGTCAGCAAGGGAGTGGGCCGTGGAGGAGTCACACGAGCCCCAGTTTTTGCTTTATGTAAGACAAGTGAAGGGAGAAGGCGATAGGGAGCCGAGCCCAGATTGGATCAAGGGGATTTTGGAGAAATACCAGGATGTGATGCCGGAGGACTTACCAAGCGGCTTGCCACCGTGAAAAGGAGTTGACCACAAGATTGAGGTGATACCGGGATCGGAGCCGCCTGCCAAGGCGCCCTACCGGTTGAGCCACAGAGAGTTGGTCGAGCTGAAGACTCAGCTCAAGGATCTAATATCAAAGGGGTACATCCGGCCGAATAAGTCACCTTACGGAGCCCCGGTGCTATTCGCAGACAAGAAGGATGGGACGCTGCGGATGTGTGTCGATTACAGGGCTCTAAATAAGGTGACTATAAAAAACCGGTACCTTTTGCCAAGGATCGACGACATTTTTGATCGGTTGGCAGGAGCGAAGTATTTCAGCCGGATCGATTTGCGCTCCGGCTACCATCAAATTCAAGTGGCAGAAGGAGACAAGGAGAAGACCGCGTGCAGGACAAAGTATGGTTCATATGAGTTCTTGGTGATGCCTTTTGGGCTCACCAACGCACCCGCGACCTTTAGCACGCTAATGAACAGCCTTTTCCAGGAGTGGTTGGATGACTTTGTGATCGTGTACATCGACGACATCTTGGTGTACTCGAAAACAAAGGAAGAGCACCTGGAGCACCTAAAAAGGGTGTTCCAGAAATTGCGGGAAGGGAAGCTGTATGCCAAAGCTTCAAAGTGCGAATTCAGGGTCACAAAAGTGGAGTTCCTGGGGCATGTGATTACACATGATGGGATAAAAATGGATGACAGAAAGGTGAGGGCGATCTTGGACTGGGAGCCTCCGACTTCGGTCCCGGGAGTGCGATCCTTCCTAGGACTCGCCTCCTACTACCGTAAGTATATGAGAAATTTCGCCAAGATCGCGGGGCCGTTGTCAGACCTTCTGTGTAAATCCAAAGTCTGGGTATGGAACACCTTTTGTGGCCAAGCTTTTGCTGAGTTGAAGCAGTGGATGGCGGAAGCTCCAGTCCTCAAAATCCCGGAATTCGACCGTCCATTTGATATTCATACAGATGCGTCGGACTTCGCAATTGGGGGTGTACTCATGCAGGATAGACGTCCAGTGGCTTACAAAAGTAAGAAACTGAATGAAGTGGAGTGACGGTGGCCTACGTACGAGAAAGAAATGAAGGCGGTGGTGCATTGCCTTGAGCTTTGGCGCCACTATATTGGTTCCAACCCGGTGAAGGTGTTCACGGACAATATCACAGTGAAGTATTTTGCCACGCAACCTAAGTTGTTCCCAAAACAAATTAGGTGGCAAAACACTTTGGCACTGTTCGACGTGGATATCCAGTACAAACCGGGACGAGACAATGTGGTGGCCAATGCTTTAAGTAGAAAGCAGCAGCTCATGATGGTGTACAGGGGCGAGACGGCGCTCCGGAAGGCTTACCGGAAGGCTTACCGGAAGGATGAGATGGCGGAGTCCGTGATGCGGGACTTGAGGATGGGGGTTAAATCGCAGTTCCACTTGCAAAATGGACTGCTCCGGTATAAGCAAAAACGTCTCTATGTGCCGAAGGGAGGGATCAAAGATAGTCTCTTGAGAGAATGCCATGATGACCCGCTTGCGGGCCATGGCGGAGCCAAACGCACCGCGACACTCTTGAAGAAAGAGTATTTTTGGCCCAAACTGAGGGAGGAGGCCGATAAGTATGTTATTTATAATTTATAATTATTAAATTAATATTTTATTTTTAAAAACAAGGGGATACCAGCTTGGAAATTTTTATTAAATGGTATTATTGTTTAATTTAATAATGTTATATAAAATAAAATAGATTAAATGATTTAAATTCTTCATTACATGGTGAAATTCCGATATAAAAACATAATGGACCCCTCTTGCATACTAGCAACCACAATGACAGTCAAAATATACAAGTACAGGGGAATACACGCCCTGTAAATTATATTACAAAAATCCAAATGAGACCACTGTCCCAATGGATACCTCAAAGGCCACAAGGTCCAAAAATCCATGCCTGAAAAGGCCGAGTATGCAAAAAATAAGCAAGCCCACATACATGGGTTGTAGTACTAATTTGTTCTGGTGCTAGTAGAATCAAGGACCATGTTAAACAGTGCAATATTTCTTGATACGGTCGATTCTGATAAGAGAGAAAAACAGGGTGAAATGTGTTGAAGAAGGTGCCTTGATTAACAGTGCCTGATTTGATCAATTGTGCCGCTGTTGCTGCGGCTTCCAGTTGACCATCGACCCATACAGGTTTCTTGTACCTATCTTTCCACAGGGAATCATAGGTAATCTGGAGCTTGAAATCCGGCCCTCTTGGATGAATCTGGACCCACACTCTATCCCTGCTCCTTCAGTTATCCATGCCCCTGCACAAATCATGCATACATCCTCGCCTTGCTGGTAACAGCTGAGAATGATAGCCTAGAATTGCTTGAGCAAACACACCAACCCTACTTATCACACTAGTTCCTATGCTGACTTACGTCTGTTTCCAAAAAACATTCACCTTTTGTCTCGATTGTTCCACCATTGACTGAGGTCGGAAACGTATTCATTCCAGAGCTTCTCCTCGAGTCTCTGTTATTTATTTTTCGATACTTTCCTGTCGACCACATTGGCAGTAACATGTCAAAATCACTCCAAAACCACCATAGATCCACCAATGAGCTAACTTGCAGAATTCAACATGAAAATTTAGGGACGACTCTGATAGCAGGGAAAACAGGGTGAAATACGTTGAAGAAGGTACCTTCATTAGCAGCACCTTATTCTATGAATTGTGCTGCTGCCGCTGCTGTTTCCAGTTGACCATCTACCCACTTGTAGCGCTATGCTATTGAAGAACGAGCCCCCTTCCCCCATCATTTGCTCATAGGTCTCCAAAGCCTCCATCCCGCACCCCCTACCTTGCAAGCATCGCACTCCACGACACCACGTCTCCTTCAGCCATAGTGTTGAACACTCCCTTGGCATCCTCGATGCACCCACATTTGGCATACATGTCCACCAGGGCAGGGGCAGTGATCAGAATCTAAACCGTGCACAAAGGTTGAGTATTGGAGGTTGGCAAAGTCTGAGTATAGGTAGTAACAGTACTGTGGGCTTTGCCAGTCTTCTCGCAAGAAAACGTCACCAATTTGATGGTACGTACAGGTTCTACCAGAGCACCAATGATCACCAGCATATACGTCAGTCATGCTTTGGCTGCGCCGCCATGCTGTCACTTGGTCTGCAACCGATGTATCCACCACCACAAGATCATCATGTACCTGAGAACCAAAAAAAACCACAAAACCATCTAGATCTTTAGCTCTGTTGACCAGCAGAGGCAGCCGAGATCAGAAGCATAAATGCCATGATCATAGCCCTAGACAGCAAAACCAAGGGGACAAAATGCTTTGGAAGGAAAACTTACAGCTTGCACCAAAGGGCCTCATCAGGTGCAATGCTTCGTAGAAACTGGCACACACTTGAACATGTAGAAAGATCTTGCACAAAGATGCAATCCCAACCAGGTCACACAACCTCCAAAATATGAAAAGTTCATTACTTTTACAGCGGAAAGCCAGATTTTCAGCACTGCCCTGCATGTCAGCCCAAGACAACAGGGCCTCGGGTCGCAACATGACTGGTGATCAAAATCATGACAGACATTCACCTTTTTGGCTCGGTTGTCCCACCATTGACTGGGGTCAAAAAAGTATTCATTCCACAACTTCTCCTCATCTTTGTTACCTCTTTTTGGATACTTTCATGTTGTCACATTGGCAGGTTCATGTCAAAGTCATTCCAAACTATCCCATGTTCACTCAACCAGCTAACTTGCAGAATTCAACATGAAAATTTAGGGCCGATTCTGATAAGGAAAAACAGGGTGAAATGTGTTGAAGAAGGTGTTGTCATTAGCAGACCATCTTCTCATTAGCAGATGTCTTGCAGCTGTTGATCCACAGGGAATCAGAAGTAATCTTGTGTTTGAAATCCGGCCTTCTTGGATGAATCTGGACCTCTATCCCTGGTCCTTCAGCTATCCCTGCCTGTGTACAAATCATGAATACTTGATGTAAGCAGCTGACACTGACGCCGTGAAGTTCTTCCAGCAAACACCCCAACCCTAATTATTACAGTAGTTCCAATTCTGAATTGCATCTGCTTCTCTCTAGTATAGTCCAACAGGCATTGTCTCCATTGTCCCGCCATTGACTGGGGTCGGAAAAGTGTTCATTCCAAAGCTTCTCCTCATCTCTGTTACTTATTTTTGGATACTTTCCTGCTGCTGCATCGGCAGCAACTTGTCAAAGTCACTCTAAACCACCACAGATCCGCCCAACAAGCTAACTTACAGGATTCAATATGCATCTCAGGGCGAGTCTGATGAGAGGGCAAAACAGGCTGAAACAGGTTGAAGAAGAAGGTGCCCTCACCACATTGTTCTTGACCTTGTGTCATGACCCATGGAGGATTTGACGGACCATCAACCCAAAAGGACCTCTTGTGTGTGCTGCTTGTGTCTGTAGTCAGGTGATGTCAGATTGGTATGTGAGATCGAACCACCACGGTGCACCTGAGCAGGCAGAGATTGAAACACGGCCTGCTAAGACCAAGCTGACTCTCCCAAGAACGGCGAGCTTCTCCTCGTCTCGTCTCTCTCCCAAAAACGGCGATCTCGCAAGAATATTGGGAGCTTCTCCTCCTCGACGAGATGACGAGAGATGTCGGATGATGTCGGAGTTGTCTCGTCTCATCCTCCTCCTCTCCTTCATTTGTTCAAGAGTGGGTAGGTCTGCAAAGCCTCTATCCCACGCTCCAGCATCATCACGTTCCATGACACAACATCTCTCGCAGGCACAGGAGAAAAAAAAAAGCCCAAGTCCCAGGCCTTTGTTCAGGGAACCCTATAAGCAATTTTTTGATTTTTTTAAACCTTTTGCAAACCCTATAAGCAACTTTTTGAAAAAAAATTAACTTTTTGCACTTTGATTAATTCTAGTGGTCATAGGCTAAAATCCTACTACCATCATCATCCCCTTCTATTGTTGCATCTGCCAAAACTCTCAGCCCAGACTTAAGCGAATTTGCTCATGAAGTTCGATATACCTAATCTTAAACCGTTAGATCTTAAACAATCTAGACCGTTAGATCTTATACAATCTATCGATTCAAAATAATCTCCATGTACAACCATGACCATTGCGTATCTTAATCTCATATATCTTGCGATGCTTGTTAAGCCACGTCCATCCAGATCCAATTTATTGAACAGATATCAACTCCCCACACATATTCAAAGCTGATAGGAATTTGTGGTAAACATGGATGGATGAGCTCATCATCCAATGGATGGATCCATTCATGTATATGCCTTCAAAATGACACGTGTAGTAATAGAATCATATAAATGCCTTTAAAATGACACGTGTAGTGATGTAGTCATATTTATAGGTTATGAAACAACCTGCACTTAGGCAGTCATAAGTTTACATGCCATGTCATGTTGTGGATGAACTCATCCAATGGATGAATACATTCGTGTATGTGGCTTCAAAATGACACGTGTAGTGATGTAGTCATATAATTAGAGCTGTGAAACCATCTTCAATCATGGAGTCATAAGATTCCATGAAACGTCGTCCACGTGTAGTCAAACATATCACACTAGTCATATAAACCATCCCTGTCATCGTGGTCAAAAATGTTTGACCAATGCTCCCTAACTTTCCAGAGTCATGTAGTGATATCCATTACTACAGAGCGATAAAACTATGATTGCAACGCATTTCAGCGGTCTGTAGTCGTATACCTAGTGCAGTTTTTATGACTCTGCCAAAGCCGTAGTCCTAAAAACGCTCATCTCTTGTGGTGTAGATCAAGAGGCCGGGTGCAAGAGTTGCCCCATCGTTAGTCGCCGTCTTGCAACCTGTGAACTTGAGCTTGGGATCTCATGTATTGACTCCTATGAGCTTGGCCTCCCATGTCTTGTTAGTTGCCTCCAGTCATGTCCACTGCCACTATCCCAAGCAGTGTGGACACAACCAATCTCCGTCAGGAACCTTCTCAAAAGGTGGTGTCAAGCATCCCATATGCCAACCCCTTGAGCATCGATCACACACCAGCATGGTGGCTGCCCCTTTGGCAGATCCACAGAGCATGCACCTCAAACCTGCAGGTACCACTGCCAAGTTTGGGTCAACTTTGCCATCGACATTGGGAAGGTGACATGGCGCACAATTACGCACATGGTCCTTCCAAATCATGCAATCCCGACCCTCCAAGATCAGGACCCCTGAGGGCAACACCTCTCGAACCCTCAGAATAACACGCCCTGCAGTAACATCCAGAGTTGTAGGAGCAGTCTGCTGCAAATAAACATAGTCACCAGGGCTAAACCTCCGAACCCCAGGACGATATCCTCCATCACGTATAGTGGCATACCTCAACGTATCACGGTGTTGTGCAATGGCAAGGTTCTCAAAAGCCATGGGCATGACTTTCTTGAACAACTTTGCACGCTGATCACATGCACGTACCCACACGTCCGGATCGTCAAGGTTAAGGACTTGAGTAGTGTCCCTACGAATGGCTGCGGGCAAATCCGGCTCTCGGCCAAAGAGAAGGAAATATGGTGAGAAGGAGGCAAGTGATGCTTGTTTGCTGAACCTGTAGCCCATGGCTAACCAAGACCAATCTCCTAGGTGTCATTTCTGCAAGCCATACTTGCGCAAACCCCTCTTCACCGTCTGAACAATTCTCTCTGCTAAGCCATCGGCCTCAGGATGATCCCGAGAAGTGGTGCGGTGGTCTATCAAGGCTTTATCACACAAAGCCTGAAACTCCCCCAAGAACTCTCTCCCTTGGTCCGTGAGTACCTCAGCTGGAGCACCAAATCGGCTAAGCACACGATCCAAGAATGCATACGCAGCCCCCTCACTAGCCTTGTCAGGCAATGGAACCAACTCAATCAACTTGGAGAAGTGCTCCACCATCACCAACACATATCTGTGGTGGCGCATAGTCAGTGGCAACGGTCCTGCGAAGTCAAAATTCCACCTGTAGCCCAATCCCATGATTGATAAAGGATGCAACTGTGGTGTAGGGGTGTTGAATGAAGCACGCACCCTGTCACACACCATGCACCTAGCCACGAACTGTTGCACCTCTGTATGCATACCACGCCACCAATACTGCCCTTGCAGTAAACTGTGAGTGCGTCGCACTCCAAAATGCCCCAACTCCTCATGGGCATGCCGCACTAACCATGCACGCTGTGTGGGGTGAGGCACAATCCTCACCCGACCATCCTCCCACATTCGAAGTAGATGTATCCCCTCCCACTTGAACCTCTTGGCTCGTTGCAGGATCCGATCCCTCTCCCTGGCAGTCACAGTGGCTGCCGTGTCTCCCGTGCGGAGGTAGTCCAACACAGCCGAATCCTCATGTATATCTCTGGCACCACCTGGCTCATCACTAGCCTCAGGGTCCTCAGACACTCCGTCTACAGTCATCCCTGTTGTAGGTCCAACTTGACCTCCCGATGCCAAGATACACAAAAATGCAGATGCGTGCCATCCCGACACCATTTCCTCGTCCGTCTCACCATGCCACCGAGCTCCAGTGTCATCCTGCTGGCTCATGCATGGATTCAACTCAATCCATCCGCATCCCGATTGACCAAACCCGGTCGATGCACAATCTGAAAGTCATACTCCTGGAGGATGAGTGCCCACCGTGCAAGCTTCCCCGTAAGCTTGTCTGACTCCATCAACCACTTGAGTGGCTGGTGATCCGTGACAAGCCCCAACATGCTCCAATCCGTATGCAGCTGAAAGGGATGCCCCCTGATAGGTCGTCTCAGGATAGGCGTCGAGGTCAACCTCACCTTGAGCTCTTGAAAAGCTCGTTCCTGCTTATCTTCTCACTGCCACTCCTGGTCCACCTTGGTCAACTTGGTTAGAGCCTTTGCAATGGTATTAAATCCCTTGACAAACCGTCTATAATAGTTTGATAACCCCATGAAAGCTCGAACTCGGCTCACATCCGTGGGGCGTGGAATTTGTGCAATGGCCTCTTGTGGCTGAAGCATACTCTCCACTAGAGAGCTCCACCAAACTTGCCTCCCAGAGATCTTGAGTCCTCATCTGAATCAAAGACCTCTCCATGTCACTGTATCTATAGGGTCTCCGAAAGATTGGCGTGTCAGTGGCCAACTCAATACGGATCTCTTGACCCTTCAGTGCTCCCAAGTCCTTCAAACTGAAGGCAAAGCAATTCCTGTAAGCCCTCAGGAACCGCCGTATACGTCGTCTCTCTCCTCCGGTGACAATGGGTCCAATGTCAGGCTCCCAATTGTCCTCCGTAACTGCAACCTTAAGTCCAGTGGGCTTAGAGGTTGAGGACGCGTCCAGTGGTTGCTATGTTACAACCTCTTGAGCAGTACTCCCTACCTACTCAGTCAGTGACAAGGCCTCATCCTGCCCCATCATCTCATCCTCAAGGACTTCCTCCACCCGAGAAAAATCCCCAACCTCATCTTTCATCGCCACCTTGGCTGCCAACTCCATCTGAACCTCGAGCACCTCCCACGTGTGCCATGGATGTCTGCACCCCGTGGTCCTCACATGCTCGCCCCCACTCACTGCCTATACCGTCTCGGTAGGCAGAGAGACCATCGAGGGAAGTGTACTCCGCACTCTGCGTTGCTCAGCCATAGCCAAGCTGATAATCCAGGTCAAGCAATTGAGATCCATTGCTTGCCCCAACACTTGACAACGTGATGCCTCAGAAAGAGACGACACCGTCGTGGTACCAGTGGTAAAACCCATTGCCCGCACATGCTCGTCAGCATTAGGCTCCACTAACTGCTGCAACTGATCATCCCACAGGAGGCCAGGTCCACTATCCCGGAAAGCATGCGATCCTGGGAAGCTGAGCAGTGTAGGTAATGCTGCTCGTGGTTGACCCATCTTGTTGACCACTGCCAAAGGCGAACGGTCATCGTGTCTCACACGCTGAGACTGCCTCCCTGTGTCCAGAATGCTATCCACTGTGAGATGTGCTGGCCGCTGCACCCCATCAAATGCACGCTTGAGCAGTGCGGGTGGCATCAAGTTAGTCCACCATAGCCACGGACGATGAGCCCGTGACCCCACTGTAGCTGCATCTAGCAACACTGCTGACCCAAGCCACGACCAGACTTGATGCACACTGGCCATTTCCCTGGTCCGAGAATCGCCCATCAGTGGCACATTCTCCAAGATGTATGCTGGAAATACAGCTTGATGAAGCTGCAAGTGGCGCAAAACCCGCACCATCTCCCAAAATAGACCCGACCTCGAGTCTCGCAATCCATTGCCATGCCCGGCTGATGAATGCCCTTGGCAGCCACTACCAGATCAATGGAGCCAACCCGCTCCAAATCCTGCGCCCCCAGCAACGAAATGTCTGCTGACAAGGCCTGCTGATATCCACAAATTGCAGACATCGACAACAACTCAGGGTACCGCTGCACCAACTGAGCAACATGACGAAGTGAAATGGGTCGTGCAGTCTCATCCCTCTCCACATACAGGTAACGCCGAACTCGTACACCTGCCTGTAACACAGCAGCCAATCCGGTGCTGATCCCGCCAAACAAGTCCAGAAGACAAATGTCTTCATCCGGATACTGCCACACAATAGGTGTGGTGTCCAATGGAGACAACTGAGGTGGTCCTGGTGCAATCCCCGCACTCTCCTCCTCTCCTGACGGTACAAAAGCCTCCACCTAGGCTTGTTGCACCCGTCGATCAGCATCCCGCAGCAAATCCTTGCTCGTGCCCCACAATGGAATCTGAGCAACCATGCTAGGCAACTCTGCCATACCATACATGTCATCAGGCTCTCCCGGAGGTGGTACATCCTCTGAATGAGCGTTGCCCTCAAGCAACTCTCTAGGCCAACTCACTGCCGATGTGAATGCTGCTAGTGTCGGCATCTTGCCTCGTTGGGCAACCGTAACTCCTCCTATGAACGTCACAGGGAGGTGCACACGCCGGCCCTCCCCTGACTGCCATGCAGGCCTATAGGAAGTTGACTCCTCCCAAAAATCCAGGGTGAAGCCCATGGGGTACAGCACTGCCCCACCAACCAGGACATCTATGAGACCGCGTCTGTCACAATGGCCTTGGCTCGCATCACTGAGCCATCTATAGGGTGATCCGGCCGTAGTCTGATAGCCAACTCACGCCGTGTCATGCCCCGAGCCTGCTCCGATCCTCCTAGAGACGTCTGTATCTGGAAAAGACAAGGCTCCATATCCGCCTCCGTGAGGCCCTAGCCTGCAATAGCAGCTCTGCCCAGCATCAATGGCTGAGCTCCCGAGTCCAACAAGACCCGCAGTGGCCGGTACCTCTTGCCTGCCGGTCCACTCAAACAGAAAATGCCATCCTGGTTGTCTAACATGACAACTCCAGGTGTCACCATGGCGCGCTCAATGGCTGGCCTAGCTGGTAGCTCCATCAACCTGGCAGCTGCAACTTGCCATGGTGCCGCCATGGCAGTCTTGACCCTCAAATCCGAGGATCCCTCCGGCACTACACCTCCCACTATCTCCGTAGAAGATGAAGTAACCTCCCCACTCTCACAGAGTGTAGCTGCCAGCCTGAACACCTCAGCTGGTCTTACCCCCGGCGTCGCAATCATGGTAGCCGAGAACAATGGAGCCTGGCACACAGATGTGGCCGCTTCTAGCAGCACACTAGCTGTCGTAGCCTTGGCAACACTAGGTAGTGGTGCTACCCGTGTAGCTCTCCCCAATGGCATAGTAACCTCCGCCTCGGTAACAGTCGGGCGAGAACTAGGTGCCATGGATGGCGTCGACACTGTCTCCGCCAATGTGAATGATTGAGGAAGCCTCGCCTGACGGCTTGCCTCCCCTCGCTGTGGATCCGATTCCACCTCTGCACCTTGTGGCTCAGGAACTCGTGCTGCTCCTCGAGTCACGACTGCAGCAGACTCCACCTGCTCTAATGGTAGTGTTGTTCTGCACATGAATCCCATGCCTCCCATATCTCCTCCCTCAGGAGCAGGAGGTGGACCATCCTGCTTGGGAGCCGGTACCACCTGAGCTGTAGCCATGGCAGCGAGCCTCTGCTCTAGCTGCTGAAGCCGGTTGGCCATGCCTTGGTCAACATCCTAACCTCCGCGTCCTTGGCCATGTTGAGCTTGCCCTTGGCCTACACCTCGTGCCCGGCCACCTCGTCCTCTCTGGGCTGGTCCACCTCGCCCCCGGCCACCATTGTTCCCTTGGAACTGGTCTGGGCGCAACTCAGGATGCAAGTCATAACACTGGGCCTCTCCATGCCTATGCTTGCCACAATGCCCACACTGCAACTGTGCAGGCTATGCATGTACCGGCCCTTTGCCTCCCTCTGGGCAATCCTTCTTGATATGGGGTCCTCCACATGTCCAGCACACCATATCCGCCCGTTGTTGGCCAGCAAATGAAGGGAGAGACCCCTGCATCTGAGGTCCTCTCTGCCCTTCCCTGAGCTTCACCTGAGCCCCCTTGTTGCCTTGAGCACGTTGGCTAGGGTAGTGGTTGGCTAGGAGCACCACTACCCCGTGGTGTCTCCTTAGCAAATCCCACCATGATCACTCGTTCCTCCACCTTGTTAAGCTCTATCCGCTCTGCCAGCAAAAACACATTTGCTAAGGTGGGTTGGGCCGCTTGTAGGAGAGTTGCATCCCGCACCCTTCTCCTCAGCTCCTTGTCCAATATCCCATACCAGAATTGGACTGCCTAAGCTTCCGTAACCCCTTGGGTTACATTTATCAAGCGCCTCATGCGAGTGAAAGCCTCCCTCAAGCTCTCGGTCGGCTTCCGTTGGAACTCTTGCAAGCTCCGCAACTTCTCTGTCCTCACCCCTTGGTAGTTCCCTCTCAACTCTTCGAAGAACTCCACAACAAGATTGAAGGCAGGCACGGGTGCTGGTGCGGTAGTGGCTTGGGTGGACGTCGTAGCTACTGTACCACCAGTCCCACTAGTCCCTCTGCTACTTGCTGAAGCTGCCGGTGCAGCGGCAGGTGTAGCCACTGCCCTCATGCTCTAGTGCCCCTAGTGATGGAGACATAGTCGGGTGACCAGTACATCCTCCACTCCTCGATCTCAACCTCATGCCCCCGCCTGAACTCATGGTAATCATCCATAGGCGGCCCCTCAAGGTGTTGAAACAGCCCCTTCCATGCCATGAAAGGCGTAAATAGTTGTGGATTGCGCATTTGCTGCAAATCACACCAACTATCAAACTCTTGGATAAAATCATCCAACTTGATGGTGCCCACCGCCCCAGAGTACCTTCGTGGCCCTTGGTAGCTCCATACATCTCCTCCATTGTGTCCCACAACAATGGCAAGGAAACAACTTTTACCGCCGGTATGAGTCCTCCTGATTCACAATCCGAATCAGAACCTTCCGTAGAAGACACATGAGGTGAAGCTGGCCTAAACCGCACACCTCGTCTCGTGTATCCACTAGTATCGCTAGTGCTCGAACCGGCACTGTCCCCAGCAACTAGTGGCACCTCCGTGTTGACACTCAACCAGTCATGAACCCTAACCCCCTCTCCACAAGGTAACCAGGTAGAGAACCTGTTGCGGCTTATGGTTTGGAATACTAAGTTCCTAACATAGCCTACACCTGTACCTGCATCCACCGCAAGCACTCCTATGGTTGGCTGGTCATCACCTCCAACCTCACCACAGGAGAAACAATGATGGTCTGGCTGGTCATCACCCCAGCCTCACCATCGACAACATACTCTAGGACTGGCCGGTGATCAAATCCGGACCAATCACCTATAAAAACAAGCGCCCACACAAAACTAGCATGGCGCACAGTCTGTCACAGCCCTACACAGGTCGCAGGGGTCACAGCCCCAAAGGCCACAGCCCCTCACAGCCTGTCACAGCCCCACAGGCCAAAGTCAGCCTGTCACAGCCCGTCACAGCCCATCACAGCCCCACAGGCCACAGGCCACAGCCCGTCACAGCCCGTCACAGCTCGCCACAGCCCGTCACAGCCCCACAGGCCATAGGGCACAGCCCCTCACAGCCCCACAGGCCACTGGGCTTAGCCTGTCACAGCCCGCCACAGCCTGTCACAACCCCTCACAGCCCGTCACAGCTCGCCACAGCCTGTTACAAGCCCGTCACAGCCCCACAGGGCCACAGGGCACAGCCTGTCACAGCCCCTCACAGCCCCTCATAGCCCCACAGGCCACTGGGCTTAGCCTGTCACAGCCCGCCACAGCCTGTCACAACCCCTCACAGCCCGTCACAGCTCGCCACAGCCCGTCACAGCTCCCCACAACCCGTCACAGCTCGCCACAACCTGTCACAGCCCGTCACAGCCCCACAGGCCACATGGCACAGCCTGGCACAGCCTGTCACAGCCCCACAGGCCACAGGGCACAGCCTGGCACAGCCTGTCACAGCCCACACAGCCTGTCATAGCCCAACAGGCCACAGGGCACAGCCTGTCACAGCCCATCACAGCCTGTCACAGCCCCACAGGCCACATGGCACAGCCGGTCACAGCCCATCACAGCCCGTCATAGCCCCACAGGCACATGGCACAGCCTGTCACAGCCCATCACAGCCCGTCATAGCCCCACAGGCCACAGGGCACAGCCTGTCACAGCCCGTCACAGCCCCACAGGCCACTCAGGACAGTTTAGCCATTTCTCCAAGGGGTCTAGCCACGCCAAGCTAGGGTTTGTGTCTCTTGGACTCTAGGCTTCTTTGCACTGAGCTATGGCGGCTGTGAAGAAATCAGCAAGGTATTCTTGCTCTTTCGGCTCCCACACACCACCAATAGTAGCTCTAAGCCATGAGGAAGATGGTTGCCACAAACCAAGCCTTCTTTCTCACTTAGACTCCCCAAACACGCCACTAAACTCAATGGCAAACAACCAAGCCTTGCTGGTTTCCAGCCCTTGTGAGCACTCATTCAAGCGCTTCCCTTGGCTATAACATCTGTCTTAGAGCCTATTCTAGCCCCCTACACCTGCCACTTCAAGAGCCATGCTCTATCTAGGCTTGAGGTTGAAACCCCAACTCAAAACACGCTCTACAAGTGTCGGACTGTCACATAAGAGCAGATCAGCCCCTTACCTTCTCTTCTAGTTCTCTAAAGCTTGAAGACAAAAGCCCAATGGACTGAAGGCATGCTCCACACATGCCCCACTCTCACCACCAGAGCATAAGCCCTTTGCTTTCTTTCTTGCACCCACCAACCTAAAATTACACGCTTCAGCGGGCTGGAATCATGCTCCACACATGCCCTACAGGGAAACCAGTCCCTTCCTTCCTTTCTTGCACTCCCAAACCTGAAAGTACAAACCTTCAACAGGCTGAAAGCATGCTCCACACATGCATTGCTCTCACATAAGGGAAGTCAGCCCTTCCCTCTTCCTTGCTTGCCCTCCAAGCTTGAAGATGGAAGCTTCAATGAGCTGAATACATGCTCCACACATGCAACCTCTTCACACAAGAGGTATCAGCCCCCTATCTTGGCTCCTTGGCTCCTTGATGCTCCCTAAGACAAGACTAAGCACTCCACAGCCTTTGCCAAGCTCCTGAAACCCTAAGGCTTACATTTCCAGCCACAAGACACTCCTTTTGTGGTGCAAGAGCTCTTCTTCCAAGCTCTGAAACCCTAGGTGCACATTCAATGGCCTTGCCGCACCTCTTAGATCCTGTTCCAGCCCTGCTCTTGCCATGACAAGAGCCCTCTCAATGCTGAAGCTCAAGATTGAAACCCACTCTCAACATACTCCACAAAGTGCACTGATTTGCCCCAAGCCAAATCAGCCCTTTTGCTTGGTCTTGCAATCCTTCACACAATGAAAGCTCGCATTCCCAAGTCTAGTTCTCAGCTTTGCCACCAAAGCCACTATAACCTGCTCTTGACTGGTCCTCTTCCCAATCGTGCTTGCTCATGCATGTACACAATCTAAAACCATCAAGGTGCTCTGGAATTACCTGCAGTATGGTGCTTTCATCTCTGAAGCTGAAGATCGAATGCCAAGGTTTACCACCTCGTAACCCACATCGCCTCCGCTTCTAACAACCAAGAGCTCCACGGTGCTCATTGCATAACAACCTGGTTTCTCTCATTCTCAAGCAAAAACCACAAGTGCTACAACTAACTCGTATCTGACACTCATAGATACGAGCTGATCTTTCTCGAGTGATAAAGAAGAAGAATACAAGCACAAGCTCATGCGAGCTCACAAAGCTGAAGCATAAACTCATGTCATCACTCAAATACAAGTCAAGCCAAGTGCACCCCACGCCATGGGGAATCCACACTACGGCGCCATAGCTAGGCGCGGTGAGGCTCAACTTGAGAAAGATGAGCCTCCTGCGCTTGCCGTGAAGATAACCACTCCAGGGCCTAAATCTACCTTGACCCCTGGATTGACACTTGGGCCAATCCCAAATGTCAATATGTAAAAGCTAGCTATTTCCTAGCTAGTTTCACACTAGTGGTAAAATAACTTAACAACCGCCTTCCGACCTACAACAGACGGCCTAACAGAAAGGGTGAATTCCGTAGTGAAACAGATCTTGCGGAATTATGTGTCGGCGGACCAATCGGACTGGGTGAAGCACTTGGACGCGACAGAGTTCTGTTATAATAACACAAAACACTCCGCAACGGGTGTTTTCCCTTTCGTATTGGTCTATGGAAAAGCACCTCTAGTGCCGACAAGTTGGGCCGCCCAAGACGTAGAGGAACCGGCAGCAACAGCGGTGTTGGAGGAACGCGAGCGCTTGTTGAAGCTCGCAAAGTACAACATCGCCAAAGCTAGGAAACGGTATGAACGACAAGCAAATCGGAAACGGAGGGAAGTCAAGTTTGAGGCAGGCACGGAGGTCTGGTTGAACATCAAGAATTTTCGACTACCTCCGGAAGTGAGTCCGAAGTTCGTACCTCCGTATGCGGGACCATTTCGCATCTGGAAGGTTATGAATGAGGACGTGTATGAGTTGGAGCTGCCGCCAAACAGCAAAGTGCATCCGGTATTCCACGTCTCCCTTTTTAAGCCTTACTTCAAAGATGAAGCGCGTCCGAATCGGCCTCAAGTGTTGCGTCCGCCACCTGTGCTGTTAGATCATGAAAATGAACATGAGTACGAGGTGGAGACAGTGCTTAAGTCGAGGAGGTTCAAGAATCAAGAAACGGAGTAAGGGTTATCATCATGTGGAGGCATCTTGGGTGCGTGCCTCAGAAATGGGGAACGCATCCGAGGCGGTTGCAGCTTTCGAAGGGCGACCTCAAAAGTGGAAGAAACGTTGATGGGGACATCAACCTTGGAGCGTGGGGGAGGAAATGCATGCTTAGCCCGGCTTAGCTAGCTCAGGAATCCGATTGCAAAAACTTGTATTGTACAAATTTTGGTATAAATGAAATGGTTCCCAAATGTTGTGCTTCCTATTTTGTTTGGAATGGTGATGCATGGTATGGTTGGCTAGTGTGTAGAATGCATACTAGCTCACAAAAGTGGGAGAGGTAAATTGGGTTAATCGTGTGTTTGTGCAGTGCCGAAATCGGGTGACTCCCATCCAAGGGACAAGGAAACTTGCACCTTCTTTAGGAGTTCACGTGCTAGTGCGCACCTGGCGCGTGCGCGTACTATAACTGCGCTACCGAGGGGGTTGCTTTGTAGTGCGGGCTAACGCGGAAGACGTGCTTCTGTTCACGTACTATAATCGTGTAGCCTCAGGACGAAGCCGTAGTGCAGCTTCGGCGTGATCCCGTACCTCAGGCCATCATTCCAAGGCGGACCCAATTGTAGTAATTGGGGCGCACGGTTGGTTCAAGGTTATCTTCCTAGTCAAAAAGGGTTCAAGGTGAACCCTTGCTCAAGGTGATGCCAAAAGCGGCATCATGAGCGGTCGCAAGCAATGTTGTTGCAGTAAGGCGATTCGATCCTCAGGGAGGATCGTTCCTTGGCCTTGAAGTAGGCCAAGAAGAGTGCACTGGGAGGAGCTTGAGAGGCCCCACCCTTGGCGTTGACTTGGAGGAAGTCGGCCGAACTAGCTAGTGGAGAGTAGAGTCAAGTGGGGGTTTGGTTCTTAGCCATTGGACGCCATGGTGCGGAAACAAACTCCTTGATGTGGGACGCCACAACTTGGATGTTCGTTTCTACAAAATGGACAAGTCGATAAGGACATCGACTCCCTGTTGGTAGGGGTGTGTGTCGCGGCCCTTTGCCTTGAGGGCAGGGGGTCGGGACGCAAAGGGGCTGCCCCTGTGGTGGGGGCGGTGGCAGCAATAGGTACGGGGGGCTGCAGCACCCTTGAGTGCCCAAGGCACTCAAGGAGGCGGAGGCGCTCACTAGGTGGAGCCCCGCACACTGGGTTGCGGTGGAGGTGGCTCCACAAGGGGGTGGTGGTAGGTTAGTGGGGCTTAGTGGGGGTGGCATAGGACTCACCATGGGGCGGAGACCTGGTGGTGGGAGTCATGGGGAGTCTTGGGAATCACCACGATCCAATGGGGCCGTGGTGGGTAGGCCAAGACTCACCGCGACTCATCACCGAGAATTGAGGGTCTTCGTGGTGGTTCGCCATAAAATGGCATGGTTGTTTGTGAAACCCCAACGGACAGTCATAGAAGTATATACAGGGAGTAGTAACCCCGAGAACGGTGCAAGCCCGTTGGTGACCAAAAACTAGTGAGTAAGCGAGCGAGCCGGAAAGCGACCAAGGAGTGGGGAGCTATTCCGGACTGCCATCTACCAAAAGGGAATTTCCCAAATCGGTGGAGGGTTTGTTGGGGAAAGAAAGGGGGACCGTTATGTCCCGGTGAGCAGCCGAAGCTCCGAGTTGGCCCGGCGGCCAGGTTGGGAGTTAGGCGCGCGCATCAAAGCGAGTAACTATGACTTGAAGGGGGAGTTTACCGAAGTGAGGTGCGCGACTTCTGTCCTCATCTTCACAAACCAAACGCTTGGTGGAGAAGGTTTCATGACCACCAATGGTCGCACAGTCCCACACACGCATCTACCACAGTCGTCAGCGCATAACCATAATTTGTGGTTCTTTGCCTCTGTTTTCCCGTATGGGCAAAACAAACCAGAGAAAGTCGGAGGCAAAGTCCATGCACTAGCTCTGGATATGAATGACGTGCACTTTTCAAATGTGGTGGCCCAGAGCACCGAACATTTCACTTGAGACCCAGCACCAAATGTCATCGGGGCACATGGACTCCATCACATTGGGGAGCATGTTCTTCTCCCGCAGTACCATTACATTGATAGTGGGAGATGTAGGGGTTTGGCGCTGTGACAAAGGTTCCTCCGTAGTGGACGTTCTGGAAATTGATCTTTGATGGAAGGAAACACGCGGCATGGAAAAGTTGTCCGGTCCCTGGACCAGGAGGGGTGTTCAATTTCGCTTACAAGAGCCGAATCTCTCCTCGCCTTTCAGATGCGGAACACAAGACACGAGAGGGGTTACATCGGCACACATGCTGACCGCCCCAGCTATCTTGGTCGGATCCTCCAACCTTCCTACAGCTCGCAACATCAACTTACTCTTGTCGAGACCCTTGCCACCAACCCCACCCCGCAAGAACTCCTGGTATTTGGTTTGTTGCTGCAGAGCACGTGTCAGATCATCGGCCGTCACCACATACGAATCTCTTCCTTATTTTCCAGATTATTGCAATCATGCATTGTGCACTATCTCCGCCAGATTGCAAGATGGCATGTCCGCCATCTCCTCAATGGACAATGTGTTGATCTGCAGAATGGGTTGGTGCTTGGAGGTCTTTCCCTAGGCTTGAATGGGTTGTCCGTGACACCCTTCCATTCGCCCTGGTTCTGAACTCCAAGGAGAAGGAAATGTCTGCCATTCAAATTCTCGCACCTCACGTGCCCATTGCAAACCGTTATCTTGAATACGAGGTTGTCATGATTTTGAATATTGGATGTTTTATTTTACACCATGGGTGTCCATTTGCCTTGCATTAGACTGGAAATAGCTCCAACTCGCCCAGGTGGAGGCAGCACAAAGAGGATATCCCCATCAAATGTCTCCGGCAAGAACTCGACACGTTCAATATTGAAAGTGTCCCAGTCAATTCCCCATAATTCACTCTTGAAACCGGCCATCCCTCCCATTGACTTCAGCTTTGGAATAATACTGCAGATGTCTTTAACTTCCATTTCTACAACTAATGGTGGATGCACCACAGATGGAAATTCAAAGACGTCCTCCTCCGACGAGTCCGAGAGCTCAACGATTGGGGTGGAGGTTGTTGTCTCCATTTTCACCACCACATCCTTTTTGTCTTGAACCACCGAAGCTGCAGTTCCCTGTGTGATATATGAGCCAACGGACTGCCGGTAGGGAGCTCCGAGGACCCTGTATCTTCCTGGAGGAACTCTCCACTGACTAATATACGCAATTTCATCAGGTTTTTGGAATGCATATTTGACCAACTTCCCGACAACACTGTACATCTCTCTCTCGAGGAAGATAGTGCCATTGTCGAGTTGAAAGCGTGTTGCTAGGACATGTTCTTGCACAACTGCAAAACCATTGTCATCCGCCTCTTTCGAGAAGAAAGAGAAGAAGGAGATGCATTGGCGAGTGCTCCTAAAAAATGACTGAAGGTAATCTGTCTGTGCTTGTTTGATTTTTGGCTGTGGAGAGGTTACGAAAAGTGAGTGTGTTGACGCACTCAATTTTCAGGGGTGCCATTTTATTCTCTTTTCCGGCAATCACGGACAGAAATAGAACCATCATGTGAGGATTCAAAAATTGGAGACAACCCAAGACCTCCAGAAATTGAGTGTGTCGACGCACACAGTTTCTAGGGGTGTTCTCCTCCATTTATCGAAATAGGTCAGCAGATAGAACATCATTCAAAGAGAGAGGAGATGGAAGAGAATAATATTGTCCAAAGAGCCCCAGTTTCACTGAGTGCGGGGGGGATTCCACACCATGAATTCTTTATGTGTATCCATTGTGCACAAAGAGGAACTTGAAGAGAACCCTTCACAGTTGGTGTCGAAAAACTGAGTGCGTTTACGGAGCTCCTTTATGAGTGAAGAAATTGGGTGCGTTGACGCACTCAGTTCTAGGCAGGAAAGAAGGGAGAACCCAAAGAACCTGAAAAAAATAAAAAAAATAAAAAAATCCACTTGTGGCCCTCCAAAATTGAGTGCGTTGACGCACACAGTTTTAGAGGGCCACAAGCGCAACTGTGGTTCGTCCCCCTTGAGTCATGCTTCTGGTTTTGGATGGTAGTTCATGTTTGCTGCCTATCTGGGCATGACAAATGGTAATCATCCACTCCGATAAATGGTAGCATTCTTCTCTTGTCTGCTTCATTCATTTTTCTGTTCACCCCTCCAGAATTGAGTGCGTCAACGTACTCAATTTGAAGGGGTGAAGTTGCACTGTTTTTTTTGTCCTTTTGTATGCATTTGCTCATTTGTAACATCTTAGTAACACAACTGTGTCTTGCAGGAGCTTCGTACCATGCTTGCAACGCAGCGGGCCGACATTTGTTGGGTATGGAAGGGGATGTGACCATTTTTACTGACCTCCTCCAAGAGTTGCAAGGGCCAATGCTTGCCGCCAAAGAGCAAGAGGCTGTAGTGCATGTTGATATCAACGAGGGAGACGACAAGGACCTCGACGACGATTTCACATGTGAGTAAGTTCGTTTGGTATTCGCTTCCCAGTTATAGCATGTTGTAGCCCCCCCCACCCTTGTCTTTCACATTAGCTAATGCAGTACATGTAATTTGGGTTTGCACGACGTCTTTGTTTTTCAGAGTGACTTGTGGTGCAACCCTCCTTGTTCATACATCCTCCCTAACTACGCGGAGGCCATTGCTCGTCAGCAGAGTGTTACGATGTCTCCCCCAACTGCCTGTCGGCCTGCTCGGAAGCCCAACAAGCACCTCAGAGCTCGGGTTTTTGTCGATGACAGTGCCCAAGTTTCGGGGGATATTAGTTGTAGTGACTGAAATGCAAACTTCATTTTATTTTTTTATTGTGGTGATGTGGCGAGCCGCGAGTGTAACACATTTTGTGTCCCTACGCAACTTCATAATACCATGGTTGCATTGGAAAGTGGGTTCGTGGTAATGTAGTTATAGGATGGTATCACATTTTGCTTGTTCTCAATTGTTAATCATGATTGCCTGCTTGTTGGCTGCACAGTTCATGGCTTGTATGCATTGACAACAATGTACTCCAAGCAGTTAGTCATTACAGTCTGGATTTCACATGATTCTAGAAAGCTGCATGAGCAAAGTTAACATGCATGCTCAGCCTCATATGTTCAATGGCGCCACACTGATGCCTAACATTGGTTATGGGTCAAACAAGAAGACAAAGCATGTGCTGCCTAGTGGTTTCGTCATTTGAATTTTTGGTGCACAATGTGAAAGACCTAGAACTCCTCCTCATGCACAACCGGTAGCCAAATTCATCTTCTAATATGTTGTTACAACTAATGGGTATGCTTACAACTAAAGAATAAGCTTGAAAATTTCAGTGCTCTCAGATGAGCAGATTGTACCTCACTGGCAAGGCCACTAGGTCGCATTTTCAGTCGAGTGCCAGTTTAGGGTGGTGATAAGGTGCGTTGCAGGAAGTATGGTGCTGCAATGGCTCACAATGTGTCGACACTGAAGAGGAAAACGAAAGTGGAGCGTGTTGCACAGTGGAATGTTGTAATAACCAGTGGGAGAAAATCAAAGAATCAAAGATCTGTTTCACATTTACTGTGTTGTCTTATTCTACGTTGCTTTCATCAGTCTACCTTTCCCCAAATGGCAGACATTGATTAAATCTTATCATGTGCTTCATGAGGGATTTTCTCCAATTTGTAATGTTTGTGCAAACGACATTGATCATTGTGCTTGGTTTAGATAAATGTTATAATGACATCCTCGTTCAACATTCATCCACGATATTTCATCCATAACTTTTCATCCACATTCATCCATATTCGAAGCGTGCCATCCACATTGACTCTCCTTCATCCTCATTAATTCATCCACACCATTCTTCTATATTCGGTCTCTGCAAACACAATCATTAAGCAACATTTAGTATAAGCTCTTTTCTGCACTTCGCCTCGTCGCCCACATATGGTTCCTTATGTACCGAATGCGCTATGAAAGGAGAAACTCCTCTGGACGGAAATGCAGCACCGCATTTCCGTCTGGATAGGCATCCACACTAACACCTACGTGTAACGACTGAGAAAGGGCAAAGGTGGATGAAAGTCGGGATGGAAATGCCGCATTCCCGTCCCGACTGCCATTTCCCATGGCACTTTGTTCCTCTAAAGGAGGGAGGATGACTGTTCATGTGGACGGAAATGCAGCACCGCATTTCCATCTGGAATTTCCGTCACCACATTTCCATTTGGACAAGCATCCACACTGGTACCTACGTGGAACGTCCGAGAAAGGGCATCCGAAAGGGCATGGACGGATGACAGCAATGCGGCGCCGCATTGCCGTCCCGACTGCCATTCACCCTGGCACATTGTTCCTCTCTGGGGTAAAGGAGGGAGGCTGACCGATCCTGTAAGAGATGATGCTAAAGGAATCTGTTGCTGGAGGTGCCGTTAAAATTATGCGAGGAAGCTTGGGAGGCCGATGGAGTCCGAAAAATAGGCTGGATTTACTCGTCAAAGCTTGAAAACCACATCGTAAGCTTCCCTGATCGAAGGTTAATCCCGTCATGTGCTGATCAGCATTTGAATCACAGACAAGAGAGACGATGAGGCAATTGAATGTTCCTCACCGCAAACTGCAGAGCACCAGGGACTCACATTTTGTTCTCATTATTATCTGTAGTGTGATGAAAATATCATGGTCAGCCCCCCATTTCTCACGATATCATATACTCAACCCTACCTATTACACCCAGAATGACTGAGCATAACAATCCCGTACAACCTACATATCTTTCAGTATACTCTTGGTTTAACCTTTTGGATATACAGAAGGTAAATCTTTACACTTGCGCTCATGGATATATTGGCTTTGCCCTTTACCGGAAGGATAAATAAATCATCAAATTTGCATTTACCCTTACCCCGAGGATATATAATCTTCTCACTTCTATTTACTCTTATCTGGAGGGTAAACAAAAATCTATTTACCCCCACAACACTTGACCCCAAGACCAGAACAGGCACATGGACACACCCATGCAGGGGTAGAAAGGGGCTTCTGAGCCCATGGACCCAGCCAAGGCTTTCAAGACTGTCCAGCCACATGTAAACCCACTCTTTTCTCCTCCATAAGCCATTCCAATATGGCAGGCCTGATTGAATGAGAATCTCTGTTAGCACTTAGAATTCATCAGAGAAGTTTGAAAGGCAGACAGAGACAGCTGAAGGACCAATGACCACCCATCTAAACTCAACTCAACCATCTAAACTGCTTCTTACAAGAACAAATTATGTTCGACCATTTATCCACGAGTGATCAATTTACACACCCAATCTTGGCCCATTGTTACTACATGTAATATATTAGGCACTGCCTTAGTCTTCCTCTTCACTATCACTAACAACAACACGCCGACGTTGCACAGCTTTTTTCAGAGGTGAAGGCTCACGCTCCTCTCTCTCTCTCTTTCGCTTCCTGTCATCATCATCTCTATCTGCACGTCTCTTCTCCTGCCATAGCCACCACCCCAGAAGATTGAAATTGAAGGTTGAATCCCCCTCAGACACAGCAAACACTTGAGGACTGGAGTCTCGGATTATATCAGCTGATTCAAACAGTACAAAGTAAAAGCCTAACAATTGGAAATTCTCAAAGAGTCTGTTAGTTGCTCAAGAGCAAATGGAGACAGTTTGTTGCACTCCTTCCAACTGAGCCGTTGTTCAGATAAGATGATCAGATTTGGTCCAGCAAGCAAGAAGAGAACCGAACAACATGGTCTTAAGTCTCACCTCGCGCTCCCTTGATATGCCCCGATCTGCCAATGTCCTATTGCCCTCATCCTCATCCTCCTCTCCTCTTCGATCAATCATGCCAACATCATCATCGTCATCTTGGTGATCACTACCATATGCCGACAGCTCCCGCTCGCTTGCCTCTGACAAAGAGTCTTCTATGAGGTCACGCTTTGGCAGTGGGGCCCGCCTGTCCTTCGGTCTCCTCAGTGGTTCTCTTGCTGGGGGTTGCTGCATAACAAACCAGTACATTACAACAAATTCAGCATTTTGGACAGAACAGAATTGTCAATAGCCAGGTATCATCATGTATGTCGTTGAAACCCGGAAATTTAAAGAGCACCAGGGGATGGATTTGTATTAAAATGACGAGCTATTTAGATGTGCTTGATGTAGCCCTACGGCCATGGTCCTCACATTCCTTAGGCAGAAAGGGGGTAAAGGAGAGTTGGGCATAATGGGGGCCACAAGGGCTCAAACCAGTACTAAAAGCTCGGTAATAATATTCTCATGAAACTGTCTTGCTGGTGTGACTGCTAGGATCAAAGTTGGGAAAGAGGGCGAGAAGGTCCTATCTGCTGATTACCTGCTGATTACCTTTCCTACATGGGAAGCTAGTCATCCCAAACTTCACTTCCAAGGAGCAACTCACATAAACATATGGACATAAGAGGGTTGGTAAATAACCCAAGAATGGAGTGACTCTGATGGGTAGTGCAACCAACTATTATTATTCCATACATGTTATCAAGATGCACATACAGAAATCGACTTTCACAATAATGGCAATGGAAAAAGTGAGATACCCTTTTGGCAGACATGATTCTCCTTTCGGCACGCTCCTCGGCCTCCAATTGCTCCTCAAACCTTCGCGACTCTCTCCTCTCTGTATACTCCTCTACTTCATCCTCCTGGACACCCGTTACAACCTCACACCAATGTCATAGCCTCTCTCTATATTTTCTGTTACCTTTTTACCCTTCATCTATACTTGCTAAGTTATTTTGTCGCAATTTTATTCTGAAGAGTTCTAGAGGGCCAAACCCCATAAGGACGCCATGAAGGGGGTTTAGTACTATTTGAAGTGCAGCTTTATCAGAGATTGTAAAGCTACAGAATTGCGTTGACACGGAGCAAGAGTGTACTTTACTGCTGTAACAAAAATCTGAATAGATAGTTGGAATCCTCAAAACAGTGCACACATTACCTCATCCAAGGCACCCTCCAGATAACCAGGTGACAGCTGCTGATGGAGCTCACGGTCGCGTACAACTTGAGACGGGTACTTGCGTGTCATCTTCTCCTGCTTGCGTTGCAAGTCCTCCTTACTCCGTATACGCTGCTCTGCAGCCTTTTAACAAAAACCCACACCTTTCCTTTGCTGTCAGTTCCTGCCCATTTTCTACAAGTTCCTTATTATGACTTCAAGCGGGTGACGTGATTGATTATGGCCAAATTTCTCAGGATCCCCTGAACTTTGTAAAACAGATCTATCTGTTACCTGTAAGGAGTGAAAATTATTGGCTACGAGCATAACAACAACCTGAATCTCACGTGGGTATCATCACCGCTCCTCACATATGGCATGGACCGCCACACCTATGTCAGAGGGAGAGAAAAGAGAAGATAAGACAGGGAGAGAGAGGTGTGTCTACCTTCTCCTTCTCCTCCTTTTCTTTTTCAGGGTCCATGGTGGTAATCACATTCTTGACTTTGAAGACCTTCTTATGGCGTGAGTCCACCAGCGCTGTGAGCAAGCGATGTGACTTGGATGTAAGGGATGACGGCATGAACTTCATTTTATGCACCAGCCGCCCTTGCGATTGCAATACACTCTGTCCATAGCCCACCTCAAGACCCTCAATACAAACAAACAACCTGCAGCTTTGGGTGGCTGGCTGCTTTACCAATGCCAACAGTACAAGACGTAATTTTCCAAATAGAGGGAAAACACACACACACATACTCTCTCTCTCTCTCTCTCTCTCTTCCTTGAGTTGTTCCCGCTCAAACTGGGAGCGGGGTCAATGGCCACAAGGCTACGGCAAACAACGTCTTATGAGTACAATCTCTTCCTTGAGTGCTGCAATTTGAAAGTCAACAAAGAATTGTGGGCTACGTACTACCAGATCCGCAAAGACATCAATCAGCTTGTAAGGTCTCAGACGAAATTATATTGGGACACGTTATAACAGTGAAATAAACTCAAACCACCTTGGTGGTAATGACAAGAGATTCTGGTTGGCCCTTCAACGTCTGTACAATCCGAAGAATTGTCAGCAAGAACAAGCGCTGAGGACTACTACGGGTGCAGTGGTGACTTCAACGGTTGACATCGGGTTATAGTATTAGGATGCGTCTGGAGGTTTTTAATTCGAAGGTACCCTCCTTTATTGTCAAAACCTTTGTAACTCACTACAGTACCCTTGGCAGAAATTCTAGGTCTAACAGTGAGGGGTCTTCTAGAGAATGGAAGGACAGTTGAAAAGACTATTCCTATGACTCAAGACAGCCCTGATAAACTGGAGTATATTTCAAAGGGTTACAACGCTCCCATTAGTTTTTCTGAGATTATGGAAGTAATTGAGCATTTAAATGGATATAAAGCTGGCGGACCTGATGGCATCGTCAACGAGCTTATCAAGCACGGTGGCAACCCCATGATAGAGGCCCTTGTACTTCTCTTTAATCTTATCTGGAGGACTGAAATCATCCCCTTTCGCTGGCGACAGGGGGTTCATTGTCAATCTACACAAGAAAGGTGCTCAAGGATGTACCCTCTCCCCTCTGCTCTTCAACGTTTTCAACAATCAACTACTCGAGGATGTGGGCCAGCACCTCCAAGCAAAACTAGAAGCTCTTCCCAGGAAGGATATGAAAACCTATCTAACAATACATGCTGAACAAATTGTACAACGTTACAATGACAACAAAATACAGACAAACAAAGAACAAATAGACATCACTTCAGCCTGATATCAATCATAGGTACAAGACAATTAAACATTTAGTGAATAGTAATGACTAGCCACTAACACTCTCCACTGATTATATGGGTGGAAAAGACCTTAGCATGGCGGAGGAAGAGGTGGGATTGATCGTGGCGGGCATCTTGTACAGACAGGTCCAAGACTTCACTGCCAAGCAACAGCTGTGTACTACCGTCCGACCACTTCACAAACCGTGCATTACTCTCATACTGCACAGACGACACACATTTGCGCGACGACAACGAAATTCGTCATGACAACTAACAATGTGGAGAAGATTCAACAATTCCAGAACAACTTGCTCTCCAGTTCTTCCAGAGTGATATCTGCGTGCTAAAAATATGACCATGTACTACAACTTTTGGCACCTACATCTCTATCCCACTGTCTCTACACTCCAACTTGCAACAATTGAGTACAACCCTATACGCTAACCAAGGGGAACGGGAGAGTGTTGCCACACGCTCCAGCAAGTGCGGTCTAAACACTCTCTTCTTCAGCTAGAAATGGTCCGTGTTAGTTTCATCAAGTTTTGAAGCTCTTAGCAGGGGAACTGACCAAGTGGGAGCCTTCCCGGTTGCGGACAGCACGCCAACGCACTACATTTTCTTCCAGGCGCAGCCGTTGCTTGCGGCCAGTGACTTCATCTGTCACAAACATCTCCTCAGCCTCATATGTCTTGGGATCAAATGGCTTGGTATCTATGTCCATTATGTTGGACACTCGCACCAGATTCATCTACAATGCCACCCCCACCCAGCCGCCTCAGTGTACTTCTCAACCTCGTTATCAGTGGCCCATGCCACAGCCCCAAGACATTCAACCCCCACACCTCCTCTGTGGCCAAATTAGTGTCTATAGCAGCAAAATTGTGCTTTCTAGCCTGAAGTCTAAATTAGCTTGTATATCATGCAATTCAACAATCTGGCATTAGCAGTTGCCCAAGCACTATGGCCAGTTTGGGATGAGTCTCGTATACCCTGCTGGACTGAAACCCCTTGTCACTTATGACAGGAGGTCTAGCCATCAATGTTTGGTTGGCTGTCCTTGATTAGCTCAGTGAGCTGCCTTTTATTTCCAGGTTCAGTAAGGATTTGTGCTTTCACATTAGATCAACCTTGACAGAGCAACACACCCTCTTTATACCCTTTCTGTCAGAACAAGATAAACACACTACTGATACTCAAACCCAGCATTTCTTAAAAGCAATGCATGCCTGATCAGGCCTGCCTGGCGGGCGACGTAAGGGCAACTCCAGCACCAAAGGGGGTCCTGTAGGCTTCTCACGCTTACGCTCCACTTGTTGTTCCTCATCTGACTCATACCGCACATCCTCATCCTCGTCATTGCCTACTATGTCATCGGGCCTAACACCCTCTCCCTCACTTCCCTTCTCTGAGCGAGCCTGCTGACCCAAAAAAATCCCAAGTTGGCCCTCCACATTGACACAATGCCACCTCACTTCACGAAACACTACATTAAAGACCCCAGGTCTGCACGACAAGATACAAACAGAATTGTGACCAAACGCTTACCATACCATGAAAGAAGAGAGGCCAACTGCTTCCTAGACGAGACTTCCCATAGTATCACAATTGCCGGGACATCAGCAGGTGAGACTGTTGCCACTCTGGCCCTATACAAACATAGCCTTAAGCTGTATGGTTGGGAAGCTCTCTTGTGCCCTTATGTGAGGCCTGATAGTTCTACTACCACCAAAGGGGTGTATTACAAGAGTTTGGGAGAAAGCCCCATCCCACGGACTGCTATCTTGAGCACAAACTCTGTCATGATGTAGACTAGGTCAGGGAGTCAAATAGAGAACACGTGTGACCATTGCCAAAAGACCAAACCCAACACTGAGGCAGATCTGGAACACAAAACAGAACTTCAACGTGAGAAGGGACGTTACCTCAGGACTGGCCTGCAAGCTCTCTTCGCTACGCCGTTCCAGAACCTCATGTTCCTGATCCTCATCTTCATCTGATTCCCCAAAAACCTCACGAGCCTCTGCCACCTCCACTCTTTCCCTTGACCCCTGTTGCTCATCTTCCCCTCCCTCACTGCCCTCACGAGGATGGAAAGAGTGGAGGTGAAAGCGGGTGAAGTTCACCAACTTCAGTCAGCAGAATGAAGTCACACAACAGACATGGAGCAATGTGCAGCTCAGTGATGGCTGGTAAATGCCTAGGAAGCACTAGGAAGCACTACCCAGCCATTGTCACTCAGTGCCAGTTCAAGTAGTAGCTCAACTTTCTTTGCTGCACTACTCAACATCTTCGTGAATTAGTGTGCCCCTTCCACACACCTTCCCATGAACCTACTGTGTTCTGATGTAACTACAGGATTCTACACAAATGTAGAGATGCAAGCGAAGTAAAAGTCTTGCTCCATGGTGAGGTTAACTTTCAATGCTGAGATTGTTGTTGGCAGAAAGGTTTGAAGATGATGCCAGTACCTTGCCTCCCTAAGTCCCCGAACATCCTCCTCCTCACCGTCCTCCACAGCCCGAGCATGATCTGAGTGCTCTGATCCGCTGGCACTCACTTCAACCTCCCTTTCAGCATCACTCTCTCCCTCTCCGGCCCTGTCATTGTCAGCACGATCCTCACCCTCACTTCGCCCTGGTTCAGCTTCGCTCTCCACTTCCGCCTCCCCATCTCCATCTCCCTCCTCATCATCTCCTTCATCCTGAAGCTGTGCTTAGTTATTGTTCACACCGAAAGAAAAAGCTTAAAACTACACGACATGGTTAGAAAGATGCACACACAACTAGAGTGAGTGTTTGAGCAAGTCAATTTCTGTTTGTTGTGGCAGAGAATATTCTTCCAAATTATCTCCCACATGACTGGCATCCATGAAAAAGGTTGCTAAAGAAAGCATAAGAAAATAAGTGAGATCTCTGGCAGATTCAGTTCAAGGAGCCTGGAAGCCAGAAGACGAGAGGAAAAGAGGAGAAAGGCAGGGTTGAGATAATGTCTTCACTGATAGTGAGAGGCAGTACAACTGAAGAAAAAAGATCAGAACACATTTACTGACAAACAACACTACTGGCAAGCATAAAGAGAGCAACACTGAGGAGGCAAGGGCAGAGACATGCAGACATGCTTGTCCACACACTTTCTGACCTTTGAATTCACTTCTATGGACCTGCCCTCCGATTAATGGGAGGGCACACAAGCTCTCCTTCCAATTAGAGACCATAACCCAATTGTTTGGTTGACAAGAAAAGGAACATGACACACAATTACTCTACCAGCAACAAGGAAGAATCACGGTAGACAACAAAGGGCAACAGAGTGGAGGAATAGAACACTACCTCGCCCCTTCTCCTTACCTCCCTCTATGTCCTATACTTGTCAATTCTTTGAACCACTTCCATATGTAGCTATAAGACAAGATGAAAAAAAAAACCTATGTTAGCTTAACAATAGCAAAACCCCTGGAAAGCGTACATGCGTGTGTATGAGAGCGAGACAGAATATACACGTTACACATAGAGCCAACCTGCAGTACCCCGCAAGGAGCAGAAGCTCTTATTTACGCTAACTTCGGTTGGCGTCATCTCTCTCTCTACAGGCTACACATAAATCATACTCACATATTGAAATGAGGCAGCAGCGCGTGCCACCTCAGGCTCGTCGTCCGAGTCCTCAGACTCCGCGCCGAACAAAGTCGCCATCATCTCATGTCGCTTCTCCTCCCCCATTTTCTTCCTGTCTCTTTTTCACTCTCTTCTAGTGTTGTCGCACTGTTTTCCTCGCATCAAACCTCCTGCCTCCTCTTATGCCCTAGCGACCAATCCACCTGCGAGCGTGGATCCTCGGTAAAGAGGAGAGTGCCCCTCTCCAACACCTCCCAGAACTCCGTCCTCTAACCCTAAACCTAAACCACGCATTTCTTTAAGCTATGCAAATTGTCCGAAGAGAAAACCGCACTTCGTCGGACGTACCTGCTCGTGACTAGTCCTGTTGTTTGTTGCTTTGTTTAGTTTACGAATTTGAACTCACGGCCTGCATCTAGATCTCCGTGAAGACTGCGTGGAAACAAACGTGGGGAATGCAAATGTGAGAGATGAGGGAATGAGGGAGATGAGAGAATGTAAGTTAGTGGTGCGAGGGATTGAGGCTTCGAATCAATCCTAGGGTTGAAGGCTTAGGAAAGAATGCATTGCTTTGCTCTACACAGAGATTACTGAGGGAGTGAGGGAGTTTGTTGAATAGTTGGAGCCATGGATGCGGAGCTCCGAGAGTTGCAGAAGCTGTTTGAGCAAGCACAGGAAGTTAAGGCGAGTTTGCGGTTGTCGGAGCGCAATGTAGTTGAGCTCGTCAGTAAGCTGCAGGAGCTAGGTCTCCTGGACGCTGATCTGCTGCACACCGTCTCTGGGAAAGAATACATCACCCAGGTCTGTTCGTGGCCTGTTCATTCTCTGCTCGTTCTCAGCGTTCTTTTTTGACAGATTGGGTCAGGACGTTCCGATTTGGAAAATGGATTCTTTCAGTCTGTGATTTGAGGTTTTCATACGATATGGGGCGTAGGGTTTTCGACTCACCAGGCATGGCAAGAGCAATATTATTATTGGGAGAATGATACATGTTTCAAAATCCCATACCTAGGCAATGCTGCAAGTTTCTCTCTTCCAAACGGCTTGATCTGGCGTAATTTTTCTCTCTAGAGAGGATTGGGAATGGAAATGCCGTTTAAATCCTACACCTTTCTACAGCTGCATTTGTTTCTTGCATACTTGATCTGAGACCATTTTCTTACGATGGGTGGATTGGGGATACAAGTGGGCCATTTTTCATAATCACAACTTGGGTTGGAAATATCAGTTGGAGCTCTATGCAATTTTTGTATGGTGTGGAAATTGTAATCTTGCTTAATACGTTGAATGCAGGAGCGATTGAAACAAGAAGTGGAAGATGAGGTCCGGCGCGTGGGCCGTCTGTCTTTGGTTGACCTGGCCACCACCCTTGGAGTGGAACTCGTTCATTGTGAGAAGCAAGCACAACAAATTGTAGAGAGCAATCCGGATCTGACACTAGTACAAGGGGAAATTTTGGCTTCGAGGTACTGGGATTCAGTGGCTGAAGAGATTAATGAGACCTTGCAAGAGGCGGGGCAACTCTCTCTGGCGGAGATTGCACGGCGTTTTGGTGTTGGGGCTGAGTTATTGACTGGGGCTTTGGAATCCCGGCTTGGAACTTTGGTAGGATATTTCCTAATCTACAAGTTCCCCGTTGTTGTTAAACTGTGGGAGAAAGTAAGTATGAGGGAGGCTCAAATGAGAGAGAGAGAGAGAGAGAGAGAGAGAGAGAGAGAGAGAGAGAGAGAGAGAGAGAGAGAGAATGTACTCATAAGATGTTGTTTGCCGTATCCTTTTGTCCGTAAGGTCCGTGCCCAGTTTGGGCCGAACGAAAGGGAACAGACACTATCTTTATGAGGGGCTCACTCGAGTGGTGGGACTTCCGTTGATATAGACAATTTGTTCGGGGCTTTCCAGATTCCCTCCAGGAAGCCCTTCACACAAGCATCAACTGGCTGTGTGATCTGCCCAACAGTGATATCGCAAGAGGACCAGGGCTTTAGGCTCAGTCTTGAGATTTTGAAAGTTGGTGAACAGAGGTGGATTTAGCTGCCTTCACATTGGGCATTGGCAAACTCCCTTTCCTCTCTGCATCTGCTTAATGTTCATCGGCACCCGTGCACAATTGCCAAGAGGAATGCGATTCAGACCATGGAGGTTCGACAGAGTGCTTATCCATGTGACAGACTGGAAACAAGTTCAGGGACGCTCTACACCTAACTTCCTTTGTGAGAGAGAAAATGTACTCATGCCGTTCCCTGGGAACATAGGCTTGCCATGCTTACGGCCATTGACCCCGCCGGAAACTTGCCCTCCAGTAGCCTTTTGTGGGGTTTGCATCCACCAGGATTTACTCATAAGACGTTGTTTGTCGTAGCCTTGTGGCAATAGACCCTGTGCCCAGTTTGGGTGGACTAAGAGGGAACAGATACTACCTTTGTGAGGGGCTCACTCAGGTAGTGTGACTTACCATGATGAAGACAAGTAGTTCTTGTTGTCCAGATATCCTCTAGAAAGCCCTTCACACAAGCATTAACTTGCTGTGTGTGAGGTGCCCAGCAATTAGACACCAACAGGGCCCGGGCTTTAGGCTAGCCTCAAGATTTTCAAAGTTGGTGAACAGAGGTGCGGGACAATTTTCTTGATGTTCCTGAGGAGAGTCACTCTCTGGTGAGAATATCCCAGACAATGTATCAGAGCTTGGATATTGTCTTCGGGCTGCCTGCACGTTGGGCCATCACACTCTCCCCTTCCTCTCTCTTCCACCAGGGTTTAGAGAGAATGTACTCATGACACGTTCTTTGTTGTAGCTTTGTGGCCATGGACCCTGCGCCCAGTTTGGATGGAACGACAGGGAACAGATACTACCTTTGTGAGGGCCTCTCTCTGGTAGTGTGACTCACCTTGATAGAGACAATTGGTCGGGTTTTCCAGATATCCTGTAGATACTGCTGTGTGTGAGCTGCCCAGCAATTAGACCCCATCAGGGCCAGGGCTTTAGGCTCAGCTTCAAGATTTTGGAAGTTGGCGAACAGAGGTGCAGAGCAATGGTCTTGATCATCCTGAAGACGGTCACTCTCTGGTGAGAAGATCCCTGACAATGTATCAGGAAATGGATATTGTCTTCAGGCTGCCCGCACATCGGACAATTACAATCCCCTCTTCCTCTGTGTACCAGAGAATGTACTCATAAGATGTTGTTTGCCGTAGCCTTGTGGCCATTGTATCGGAGAGAGAGAGAGAGGGAGACAGCACAGGAAGCTCAAAGAGAGAAGGGGACAAAGAAACATGGGCCCCAACAAACCAGTCCCCAGCTCAACATTATACCATTGTAAACCAAACCCTACGCTACTAATGATCAGAGAGACAGTTTTTCACCACAGGGTTCTGATGTAGGATAGATCCATGGGAAACTTGAAGGAGGCCAGCTGTATACACCAGCTTTTGTTGCACGCATTCGGGCTATGGTGCGGGGTGCAGTGCGAGCTCTGATGGTTCCCACCCCTCTCTCCACTCTCTGGACCTCTCTCCAGCAGCAGTTACGTGAGGGAGATGACGTGATGGTTGTGGGGGCTAGTGGAGAGGGGGGCCTATTTCAAACAGTGCTGAATCAGTTGATTGCAAGTGAGGAGGTCAAGGGCTCTCTTCGTGGTGGAAATGCTATTTGGACACCAGCGGTGAGCAACTCATTGCTTTCATTAGGGTTGGGACCATGAGAAGGAATGAAAAGAAGGAAGATACTTTTATAATTTAAGCTGTCTGTCCTGACACATGTTGGTTCCATGTATTCAGCACTCTTGTGCTAGTGATCAAATGCGGGAGGAATGAGTGTGGTTGAGGAAACAATCTTTTTCTCTAGTTGATTTTTGACAAGGGTTGACGTCACAGTTAGAGGAAGGGAGGCTGTCTCTAAAACTGTAATGGGTTAGTCAGTCCTCTATGCCCAGGGGTTTTCTATATGGATGTAGTACGCATGAAGGTAACATTCGCTTGGGCATAACACTCATTTGTTGAAAATGCAGGTGTTTGCTGTTGCTCAGCGTGAGAGTGTGGAGGCATTTTTCTCACAGGTTTGTTGTTGTTTTCCATTTTTTGAAGTGATCGAAGGAGTAAATAAGTGGTCTGTGAAGCCGAAAACCCTGAACTAAAAATATTCAAAATTGGCAGAAGTGACATGCTCAAGGCTTGCCGAAATGCATTAGTCACTCATCCGTCTGCCATTTTTATATTTGCATTTTCAGAGCATTTTCTGAAGCTTCTAATGGTTGCTCATGGGCTCAAGAGATAGCTTTCAACTTTCTTTGGTCTGAAATAAAGTGGTCTGCAGAATGGGTACATAACATATGATGCAGTTCGCAAGTTGACTGTGCCACAGCCCAAACAGTACCTACAGGTTAGACCCTCCCCCTTTGCTTCTCTCTCCCTCTTTGCAATGGCAAGCAGAATCCAATTTGCACATCTTGTGGTGGGAAGAACTCTGATTCCACTTCCCCTTGCTTACTAGCAGAGTTGGTGAGTTCCATACCTTATATATAATAAATCCATGCCCTGTACCCACTTTTCTGGTTTCCGGGTTTTCTTGTATTTGAGAAAAATTCGCCTTGGAATTGGTGTACAGGCTAAATACAAGGACGGGATTCCCTTGGATACAGTGTTTGTGCATCCCTCGATTGTAAGTCAGTTGGATGCAGCAGCAGAAGAAACTATTGCTGGAAATACCTGGTAATCTACCTGCATAAAAGCATGGAGGTCTTTTGAGTGACGAGGACCTGCTTTTCTTGAAGGAATGGCACACAAGTCGGGTGTTCTTTTTCCATGGTGCTTGTGCATGATTCTCATTATTCTCAAGGTTTTTAGGTACATTTACATCATCACCTTGGTGCTGTTTGTCAATTCCTTTTTGCAGGGTGGATGCATTGCCTTTAGTTCCACCATCATTTGGGGTCTCAGATGCAGCCAAGCTTGTGGCTCTCTGCCCTTCTGTCCAGAGAGCTGTGAAAGTAAGAATCAGACCAGCTTTGCTGAAATCAAAACTTGTTCTATGCTGCCATTAATATGGATGATGTAGGCAGTTTTCCCAGTGTTGCTGGTTCCATAAGTGTTGGGTTCTGAACTTAGTCTGTTATGAGGCCAACTGGGTGTATTGTGTTTCCACTGTCCACCAAGGTTCCCTGGCCTAGTTTGTAGAAAGCTGAGGGTTTTAGTGGAGTGACCTAATGTGGCAAGTCCTGAATTGGTATCGGCAGGGAGGAGTGGCAGTGGTATTAGCAGAGACATGTATGGTGAGCAATGCGTTTATCAAGGTAAGGGGTATGTGAGTATCCACTTTCATGGCAGGGGGTGTCTGTCATTTTAAAAGATGCTTCTAAAGTTCCTGTCAGCTAATTTTGTTAATGAATGCTTGTCCAAGATTTCAATAAATTGGCTGTAAGAGAGGATGGATTTTGGTGAAGGGCACGGCTGTTTCATCTACGTTAGCTTAGTAGCAGACCTGTTTGTTTAAAGGGTTTGAGAGTCACTAATCACTTGAATGTCATTTATTGTGTGGTTTGCAGAATCTGTTTGAGAAATTTGAAGGCCAGGTCCGTGCTCTGTCACAGAAGAAAGCTGTAGATGCTCATTCAGCAAATTTTATCATCCGGAAACCATCAGATGTTCAGATCTCTGGAACAGAAAAGGCCATGGCTACTACTCTTGCACCAATTGCCTCCCGGGAAACCGATGGGGACAATGAAGAAAGTGGCAAAGCCAAGAGCGGGAGACGGAAGAAGGGAAGCCTAGGGATCGCAATGGCCAAGCCACCACCGGTAGAGACAGAGGTTGTGGGTGGGAAGGGAGGAAAGGGAAGGAAACGGGGGGTAAAAGGCAAAGGGGGAATTGGTGTGCTTCTTGAAGAAACTGGGTCCAGCATTCCGAAGGGTTCCAAGCATGGTGGTTTGAGCAAGGGTGAGAGCACAACAACTGACGACAATGAGCTCTTGTCACACGAGTACTTAGCAGCCAAGATTTTGGAATGGTTTCCCGACATGGAGAATGCAGGAATAGGTAATGCAACTTTGTATGGAGAAAAAGAGTAACCTATGGTCATGGGGACCTGAGGTCCAGGGACAAAGTAGAACAACAAGACAAAAGAGAGAATGCAGTTAAAAGTATGTCTAGAGAAAGATGTGGGTGGAGAGTGAGTTAAACTACGCTCTGACATGGTTTTATGTCTAAAGAAAGAAACAAAGATCATTATCATGTCCATTGGAGCCCTATAGACTACCTGGGACAGAGTAGAACTTACCAGAAACCCCTGCTGGGTAGACCCTGAGCTTAGTTTGAGCATGGCGTGTAGAAAAGTGGTTCCATATGTTTACTATCACTCACCTCCACTGCGTTTACCGGGGGTTGCAAAGAGGAAAAGAAAGCAAGGAACTTAATAATGTCCACATGAGAGAGAGGGATGTAGACCATTTACTGGAACGTACTTTACAATCCACCCAGGATAACATAGTCTCCAGGGAATACTGACTCTCCTGGATACATGGGGTAGAAAAGTGCTGCATTAAGACACCTGCAGGCATCCTGCCAAGCATTTCTGGTCTTCAAACTTAAAGAATCTGCCATAGTAACCATATCTCCTAAGATGATAGGACATAAGGCAAATAAAAAGCCATCTGCCTGCATGTATCTTGATTGTGCGAGCTGACAAGAACTGGCGGTGATGTTGAGAATGTGGTTGATAATATTTTTATACTCCACAAACAATGTCTGTCTGAAAGTTGGTTGTTGCAGAAGAAGGGGATGAAGGGGCACTAGCAAAGGCATTGGCAGCCTCGGTGAGGCCTTCTGTAATGTTTGCTTGGGTGGATGCAAAGCGTGCGATCTTTTCTTCTCAGGCAGAAGAGCGACGGCGTCGGGTGGAGCATTTTCAGCAAAGAATTGATGAGGTAGAGAATTGTTCAGAAATATTGCCTGATCCAGATAGCAGACATTTGGAATAGCCTGCTAAGAACACGGTTGTGGAGGATGTCTAGTTCTTTTGTTCCCCTTCATTTGGCCCTTGTTTGCCCTCACCATCACGTAACTGTCTTTTGTTAAATTTGCCAGCTTTTTGCAGATTTTCAGTTGTTTTCAAAAGCGTTGGACCTTTTCGACCATGACAGAACAACTGTGGTAAGAAGCTATGTGTAGTCTCTCTCTCTCTTTGACTAACACTACTTCACTGGTATCTGCCTCGAAACAGGATTTGAGACTTTGCAGCATATCACTACCATGCAAAAGTGAAGCCATTGCTCGTAATGGAAATGGAAATGGTGCTCTATAACGTCCACGGAAAGCTCGTCGAGCTTATGGGACAAAAGTTGAAAGAAAACATGAGAGAGGAAACAAAACCAGAGCCAAAGACAAAAACTATTGCTCGAGTGATTGTCCTCGTAGCTTGGCAGCTTACCTCGTGCAGGTAAGCTGCCAAGCATTTCTGATCCTCGTAGTGGAAGACTTCAGTGAGAAAGAAAGGAAGAGAGGAAAGCTTTATAATCCATGTGGAAGCTCTGAGGCCCCATGGAATGAACTAGGTCAACAAGATAGAAAGACTGAGACTTCATGACATCCAAGAGAGAAGGAAGGAAGATTAAAGAATGGGAAAGAGAGGGATAGGGCTCGTCTTGGCTATTTTGGAAGCTTTACTTGTAGTGCTGGGATGCCTTGCTGTGATCAGTTGGTTGGTCACGAACAAAAGAAGTCCTAACATTTTTGGAAAGCTATGGTTACAGGTGGTTCTGCATCGGCATCTCCTTCGCACAACGGGGGCTGAAATTGCAGACCTTTTTCTTAGTACCCAGGTATGCACTTAATACTGGATGTATTGAGTGTTTGCTGTCTCTATCCACCATGGGACAGACTATTCATCTTTGCAAAAAGCATCTTGGAATCAATTTGGTCCCATGCCTGTTTGTATTTGGTACTCTGAATGATGGTCCTCTTTGGGATACAGGCTATGGAGAGAAGACTCGAGGAGGGAGAAGATTTGGATGGTCCGCAGGACTTAACTCTCTCAGAGCCGCTCAGTGCCTCACAAAGACTTGCTTTGGTATGTTTTCATCACTCCCAAGGTTTGTACTGAAAAAGTTCTCATGGCAGCTCACGTGGAAACATATTTGAAGATTTTGTAAAGGTGGAAGTACCAAGCTTCGTCGTTTCTTAACCTCCTGGGTGGTGTTGGCTGTGCAGGCCAAGAGCTTGCAAGGTTCAGAGCTATCAGCCAAGGCTGTAGATATTGTGGAGAGCTTGGAGGGCAAGGTAATAGTGCTACATGCACCTCTAACTGGAAGCTTGGTGTTTGTGTATCAGGGTTTTCTATGTCTCTGGAATTTTGGGGCATGGTGATTCCCAAGTAGCATTCCCAAGTACCACAAGGGGAGAGGCGGAACGATTGGGGAGCAAGGGGAAGATTCTTCAGAAATTGTGGAACTGTATGACATAAAGTTATGTGCGTCATATGCTGTGCAGAGTGTCGATGCGTTTGAAATGGCATTGGAGATGGTTGTGAAGGAGAGGTACGTATCACTTGAGAATATGGCCTCACTATGCTCCTTGCAAGCACAACTAATGGTATCCAGAAAGACCAGCTTAGCATCATAGGCTTGTCTGTTAATAAACTTTTATAAGTGGCTGATGTGTGTTGAGGTTCTCTATCCAGCGGTCTGCGGCTGAAGAAGCTGGATAAGAAGGCAGAAAGGGTTCTTCTACATTCTTATGGCAAGGTACGGTTCAACCAACACGTTGAGGCATGGTCTCTCATGTTGCAAAAATTGACGAATGAGATCGTTGAGTGTGCGTGTCCAATTCTCACTTTTTTGAACCATATTAGCTGTTGGGGGTTGGAATTGGTAAGTGGGAATAGATTGTCGGAGAGCAAATAATTTTTCTCGTGGGCATGCTGCATTATACATTCAAGTCTTTATCTCACTCTTGGACAGTATTCTGGAGATGGAGGTGGGTACTATGCAACATTTCACAAACTATGTCCTCATGTCATCTTCACTCATGATGTGGTGTTGATTCAAATTATGCCATAGGGCTTGACATCACAAGTTGCAGAAGCGACTGACCCTGTGGCATTGCTGCCCAAAGTAGTGGCTCTCATCTTCGTCCAGGCAAGTCAGACATACGTATCCAGTCTATCTCTCTATCACTATAATATCAATGGCCACAAGGCTATGGCAAACAACGTCTTATGAGTACAATCTATCACTATAATAATATTTGCTCCAGCAGGGTTAGTATAGGACCCTTTAGGCCAAAGCTTGCATGTATAGGGCAGCCACAGGGTACAAGTATCTCTGTCTCCCTTCCTCAAGGGTGCCTTTGACCTACTACTTTATTGTCTCTTCAGAGGCTTTATCTTTGGCAGAGGGCTTGAGCCTTGAGGACTTGAATGTATCTGGAAGCTTGTCTGCATTAGGCACTTTGTCTTTGGCTCATGTGTGGTGCATTTTGACTCGTGTTTCTTGTTGTTCTATATTGTACACCAAATACTAAGAGACACCTACAAACAAACGGATTTGATTGATTCTGTAGCTCATGGTAAAGTAATGATGTCCTTCAATTTTAGATTAGTAGTTCCTTGAGCCCTATCCTTTCTTTTCTTCAGGATGTAGGCTTATATGGGTGTCTTCTGGTTGCAATCCCATTATCCCCGAAGGACACTTGACTTCACTCCTTATTTTTTTAATAGTCTTCTGTATCTTGGCCTCCTGTGGAGGTACAAATTTCTTCTTTGTCTCACCATTTGATGTCATTTGTGAAATTTTGAGATTAGCAGGCAATGCATCAGCTCAGTGTGCTAAATAGATTTTGGAACTCCAGTTTTTGTGTCTAAGGGTGTTTTGGTCAATGGTGGACTTTGGTATAGGTGCACAACAGGGCTTTGCAAGCCCCAGGGAGGGCAATAGCAGCAGCTGTCACTCGATTAAAGGTGAAACGCTGCTCTTTGCTCTTTAAAAGTTCTTACATAAGGTGTGTGCTGCTGCATTGGTAGGGGTTACAAGTTTCTATGACTGCCAGAAAGGTAGACGATGTCCTCATGCTGTGATAGCCTTCTTTCCCACTGATATACTTAATCCTTTTGCGGCGATCTACTATTGCTGGTCATGAGTGGTATTCCCATTTTGCATGGATTTGTTACAGGGGGCTATTCCAGAGGAGTCCTTCACAACGCTAATGGAATACCATGCCGCCACCGTGCAGCTGCTGGCTTTGCAGGCTGCTGCCAATCCTGAAGTATGCCTTCGTCATTTGTCACTCCAAGATGTCGGTTTATATATTGTTTCACCATGCTCTATAAACGAGAATGTCTTAGTGCTGTTTCTCATGATCTTTCCAACATGCGGGTTATAATGTAGGGTTGATAACCTGGCTTCTGTTTGTCCTGATTTCAGGAGAATGACTGTGCATCAGACAGAGTAATCACCAAAAGGGAGGTGTTGGAGAGCCGCATGCCAGATCTAAAGGCACTTGTTCTGTCATTGCCTCGGACTTTTGCAGCAGCCACCGACAAGCATTGATGGCGCCCTCACCTCTGCACAATCGCCTCCTTATCTGTCCAGACTGGACCTTTTGAAATTGCTGCAGTCAGGTGACATTTCTGAGAGCACGAAAGGCCTCAACTCTCTCTCCCTTGTGTTTCTTTCATTGAGGGAAGTTTAAGAGCTCATACAGTGTAGAGTGATACTCTTGAAGCTGCTGTCTGAAGGTGGGAGAGGGTGTGCTTTTGACCAGTTCTTACTTCACCTGCAAGTGTTTTGTGTCTGGATTACCTGAAGCCCAGGTGCATGTTCTACCTATTATCCTAGTGCCTGATAGGTACTTACCCTCTTGCCGCAGTCCCCTGTGTTATGTCTCTTTTAAGGGGAAGAGGGCTGAGCTGCGATGTGAGGTTGAATTTCCATACCAGTCGGTTGATGCTTCTCCTTCACCGAGGGTGTATGATGAGACCATGCTCATGAGCCTACGTCGTAGCCAATGTTGGCAGGGAACTATCAACCAATATCTCTGTCAGTATTTACCCCGAATTTCAGATTGTCAGCCCATGATTGTTTGGTCCTCCCTCAACCCAAAACTTCGGGCAGGGTGATCCTTTCCAAGCTGATTCTAACAGCTGGAGGAATACCACATAAGATCAATCCAGAACATTTTACATTGCAGTCAAATGGTACTCGAGTGAATATGATTTTAGTTTTTAAGATATTGTTTCACACATTATGGGTTTCTGGCAGCAGGTGGATGGTATGCGGCCGGAAGAAAGTACACACAGGTTGGCAAGGGTAATATACTTTTCCTTTTCAATCACGCCTGTTGAAAGGAGAACATTCTTCACTGTGTGCGGGTTTTCAAGACACATCTACATGAGCAGAGGGTCCTCGCAAAGCAGTTACTGCATAATGCATGTAACATGCCATGCCTGGAGTTAATGGGGGATCCATCATGGTAGAAACTTGTGTAGATGCCCCATGTCCCCAATTTCATTTACTCAAAAGGTGGACATAAAATTGTCCAGTATGCCATCCTTATTTATTCAATCACAGCAATTAGTAATGCGAATGAATGAATGATTATGTACATAGTAAAGAAAAGTCTTGGAAATGTATATTAATTTTTATGCCTAAATTTTGTAAGTCTATTTGTAGAGTTTATTATTTTCCTATCAAATGTATTTAATTTATACTGATATATGTACACCTAAAATCACCAATTATTATCTGATAATTTTATCCATTATATTCTGTCATTCAGTATGTCATTCAGAGTTGAAACTTGAGAGTAAACTCTCATACTAGAGATAGCCGGTGTTTAATGCTGTGGATGAGAAAATATCCTTGTGGATCATGCGTTGCAAAAGTTAAGAGCAGTTCTGCACATGGCTTTTGAAAATACAGTAGGAGAAAGACTTTTGCTGAAGCATGTGTAATTTATCTGCCTTTCACTTGAAAGGTAGATATTTTTAACGACCATAAATTGGGCTAGGGAAAACATAATTGCCCAACTCCCCCCCAAATGACTCAAAAGTTCTAGGTATCCATATAGAGAGAGAGAGAAAAGACTCCGGCGAAGCCGTAACTAAGAGCCACTTCACCTTGCGGCTACTGCCCCTTTACTTGACCACGACCCTTTTTTGTAGCTGGGTTGGCCACAACACCCAACATACATGTGTGTGGCTTGGCTTGAAACTTAAGAGCATTGCAATTTTGTGGTCTAAGCATTGGGAAATCTCGCGGATATGGTCAAACCACCATTACAAATATATTAGTGAATGTTATTTATTCAATCCTGATTCCTAATCAGAAAATAGTAGTGTATTGACGGTAAGCTTATTGAGAGTGTTGTGCATGTGTTTGTTTAGCAATCCTTATTACCCACCATGCAAAGAAAGCTATATGTATCCATTTTATTGATCCTTATCCACCATGCAAAAAAAGCTGGTTACTTACTGGGCGGTGTTCCCTTTCTGAGCCTTCATGGCCTGTCATGTGAGGTTATTTTTTCCTCATCAATATATTTTTGGTCTATCTCAGACCTTTTATATATATGTTAGACAACAAAACTACCATTTACGGAATCCCCAGACCTGTTAAAAACTTGGTACAGATTATGTGCTCCTCCCTCTGCAGATAGTGGATAGTCTAATAGGGCTGCTTTCATTACACAGCTATATACTATATACACACATTTTTTTTATTTGCTCAAAGACCAGGAATAACAAGATTCTAATTACAGACTGACTCTAGAAATCAGTTGGGAGGGGAAGAGCTTGTGCTCAGTGCAGTGGATTGTTGGCAGAGGTCAGTTGGGAGGGGAAGAGCTTGTGCTCAGTGATCAGTGGGGAGGAGGAAGAGCCTGTGCTCAGTGGATTGTTGGCAGAGATCAGTTGGGAGGGGGAAGAGCTTGTGCTCAGTGATCAGTGGGGAGGAGGAAGAGCCTGTGCTCAGTGGATTGTTGGCAGAGATCAGTTGGGAGGGGGAAGAGCTTGTGCTCAGTGATCAGTGGGGAGGAGGAAGAGCCTGTGCTCAGTGGATTGTTGGCAGAGATCAGTTGGGAGGGGGAAGAGCTTGTGCTCAGTGGATTGTTGGGCAGAGATGGGAGGTAAGGGGACCAGCACAGGCTCAATGACCGCTGAATCTCATGAAGGCTGCGACACCAATTCCCATGGCAGTGATACACCAGGTTCTGCATCCACGAGCGCTGAAGGGGCGAACTCAGATTGCGATGGGGTGTGGGAACGAAAGGAGGCTGATCTGCAGAGAGTCATATCTGCACAGGAGCACCAAATATCTCTTCTGTGCAAGCAGGTCGCCTTTTTGAGGCTGGGCTTTACGCGAGCACCCGGCAGTACCGTAAAGCAGACAACTCACCATGATGGCCTCGTGCAATTTGAGGGCAAAACTTAGACCAGGCAGATCCACCGTGTTGTCTTGGTCCGACTCTTGAAGCCTAGCCTGATTTCACTAGCGCGAACTTCTGGAGGTAGGATACATTCTCAGCAAGTACACTGTACATGTGATTGAGGCAGTACATTTTTGTTCATAAGGTCTATTGAAGTAATCCATTTTTACTGCGTCGTGCACTGTTCTTCTGTCCATTTACTCTCCATTTATAGCTGAAGAATATGGAATTGATCTTGTATTTTTTCTTGCTGGGTCGGTGCAGGCAGCTAAATCGCGGGTAATCAAAGCTGTAATGGAGAACGGAGGTGATCTGGTCTTACCGTCTCTGCAGCTCGGAGGATGTAGATTCGGTAGCAATGTTACCGACAAGGATGTGTACGAGGCATTTGTCGACTACTTCTACCTGGCATCCGTGTCTGCCACTCTCCTCCAGCACATATGGATGGACCTCCTTGTGCTGGCCACGGAATATGAGGTTGCAGCCCTGAAGGAACAATGCGAGCAGTATGTCGAGGGCAACGTGGACTTCAACAAGAAGAATATTTTGACCATTCTTGAGGTGGGCTTACAATGCAACTCGGAGGCAATAGTTAGACGTGCGATCGAGGCAAACTTCAAGAACCCGCAGTCTCTACTTCTTGACCTCGGAGATGCTCCGTATAGGTTGCTTGTGCAGAGCTACCCACACGTCGACGATTGGATGTGCCAGGCTGAGAGGGTTCAAAAGACTCGGAAGGGCGCAATATCGAACCCAGCCTGGATAGATTCCTTACTGAGCTTTTATAGCAAGAGGGACGACGCACATCTCTGATGGCCCTTTGTCACACAGAGTTCAGCCCACATGAGAGATGATCGCAGTGTACACGGTCTCTTTGACGGCATACCGGGGATCGGTTCTCTTGAAATCTCGGCAAAAACAAATACATCGGATATTGACTCTGTTATGTGTGCTGGATTACGTACAAGTTGTCCGAAATTTTGACTATTTAAAGTGGATAACTGCACAGACATAGGGCCGGGTGATGCGTCAATGGATCAGTTAGGTGAATGTGATGTTCATGAAAAGTCTCGTTATATCCCCTTGGAAGGCTCTTCGGCTACAGGCTCGTACCATATCACAGATCACTCATTTGATCTCTGGCCAAGCCTCTCGTGCCTATTTTGAACATCGTCTGCGTACAATTTTGATTGAAAGAGAGAGCAGGGTGCACCCATGTCACTTGTCTGACATTACTAGAAAGTGGTCACTTGTGGTCTCAGTAAATTTCCACTTTCCATTCTAAAGTCTATTCAGAGGTCTACTCTATACATAATATGATGTTAATGGCGCTCTGTCGGTCACAGGTACTTTTCTATTAGCCTAACTACACCTTCACATCTGCCTCAACTAAGGTGACATTGTTCAGGATTCCAAGAAAGTTTGAGTTTGGGTCAAGAAAACCCATTCCGTCTAAATTGTGGTTATGCGGTAGAATCCAGTTCAGAAGTTGCATAGTATGTATTGGAGATCAGGCAGTAATAGAAACGTGCGATTACAGTGTTTGAAAACCCGATGCCAACTGTAGAATGCCAAACATTGTCTCCACATGACAAGTCCCCTGGTCGTCAAATTAGGCTTCATGCTACAACTAGACTTGTAGTGTCACATGGGGACACTTGCATATCAGGCTATTTACTTATGCCCTTTCTTTGTGAACAAATCTACTATGAAGTAGCCGAGCAGAGTTCCACGACTTTCACACTAAGCTCATACTGGTAAGCTCATACGTCATCAGTTCTCTCCTTCCCCCTCAAACATTCCAGCACGTTGCTCTTTCATGGATTTTCCCACAGCTTGTGTAAAGCCATGGTGAACTTCTTCAAGCATCTTATGAGGAACTACTCCATCCCCTGCTTGAAAAATAATTGTCTACAAGGAAACTCTGATCTCCTGAGCTGCTGCACAATCTCGTATGTTCGGGGCCCCTGCTTAAGCTTCTGTTCGTCTGTATTAGGTTTATAACAGCTACATGGGCACCGTTGTCTGGATTGTATTCCGACTTATGGACATGTTGGGTTTTGCTTTCCCTCTCCTGGCCCTTTCGCCATGGTCATTTGGGCATACGCACATATTCCCCTCATTGTCTCCACCATGCTTGAGTGGCATTCACAAGGAAGGAGATTGACTTGATACTAGAGCTTCCTGAACATGGCTACACTAGCAGCCTGTTTTATATGAGGCTCTCCATCTTTGATGATGGTTGTGGCAGCCCCACGGAAGGTACTCACACTTTCTGAAGAGCTGGTGGTCCGCACATTACAAAGTCACTCCAAGCCGCTAAGGTTTCCAGTCGAATTGTTGGAAGTGGGGTACACAGCGGCATTGCTATAACTAATTTAGCTTCACATATCCATTGTGCTTCAAAATCTCATTGATTCTCCAGTTAGCTTTGGAACAACTATGGACCGATTGCTCTTATAGCCTGACACCCCGTACCACCGGTTTTCCAACCTCCGGCAGCCATCGCCAGCCGACGGGACTCGGTCAAATCCTCCCCACCCCGCTCTCATCCCATCGACGACGTCGCTGCCGCGGCGTCGTCCTGCGACACCAGTCCGCGGGTTCCACCGGCCCGCCAGTTCCCTTGTAACCCACACCCCATGTAACCCATGCAGGCCAGCCCTTGTAACTCCGCCTCGTGTACCCGTCAACCCCATGTGCTGAGACACCTGATGTACCCCTCACCTCGATGTAACATGTACCCCCCTGTGTAACCCCATGTACCCTCACCCCATGTATGCTCTCCGTGTAACCCCGACCCATGTATTCCTCACCTCTATGTAACCCTGACCCCATGTACCCCTCTCCACCTCCCCGTAAACCCGCCCCATGTAGCCCTCATCTTGTAACCCCACGTGTAACCCCGCCCCATGTAACCCGAACAGTGTAACTAATGCCTCCCTAAGAAAGCGTAAAATATGGTGTGTATATGAACAAAGGCTACTGCCTTTCGATAGGACGGTGGACACTTTTGTGACCCCAATCAGTGGATCGAACGATCGAACCCACAACCACTTCCGAGGTGGTATGTGTCTCGTTCAGGTTCAGTCATTGGTCGGTTGCCGATAACCCTAGCCAGGCCCAGCTTTTAGGCCGTCGTGGCCGGCATCAGCAGGAATAGTCTTTATTCGTCGAGACGATCCATCGCAACCACGCTACCATCCAGTCAGTGACGCGCACGAGGACGCGTCGACTGCCACAACACCGCCCTGCTCATCTCCCTCAGGGTTTCTTTATCGCAGGGCATTGAGAAGAGGCCAGAGATTGCATGTATGCTGCAGTGCTTAGGTGCATGAATTTGTGTGGAGGTTTGGAGCATTGCTGTGCATGGATTGATGTGAGAGAGATGGCATACCCTTGCCCCTCTCCAACTCTCCCTAGCGTGTCGGGCGGCAGCCATGGGCAAGCTCACTTAAAGATGCTGGAGAATGGGCGGCTAATTGGTTGTGTAAGATTGCGCCATGGCAGTCACAAGAGTGTCAGGTGCGAATCCACCAAGTTGAAGAATTGCTCCTCTGCGGTCTTGGATAAGGAGAGGGAGAGTGTCAGGTGCGAATCCGCGAAGTTGAGGACCGGCTGCCCTGCGGTGTTGGATACGGAGAGGGGAGAGGAGGAGGTGTTTCGGCCGCCCTTGGGCTGGCCGTTCTCCGATGGTGGGGCGAACGATCTGCAGAGTCTGGGGTGTACAGCTAACTCCAGGGTTTCTTATCAAGATGACGGAGATGCAGCTGAGAATGAGAATGAGGGTTTGAAGATGTTTGCGGAAACTGCAAGTAGTTCAGGGGAGACGTTGTATCGCAGTTGGATTGTGCCGTTCAGCCAATCCGTCGGCAAGGATGAGGTGGATAAAGTAGACTTGTTTGTACCGGTGCTCAGTGCTGCTGTGCAGTCCACTCCACCTCCCAGGCAGAAACAGGAGAGTTCGGAGCGAGACGATTTCTATGTGAACACCGGTTCTGCAATTCGCAGCTTAAGAGAGGAGCTACCTGCCATGTTTTACAAGGAACTTAACTTTGACATCTACAGGTACTCCTTAATTGCTTCCTTGCGTGTATCCTGTGGGTTTGTTGTAGGGGTTATGTTGGTGGTTATTGATTGTTTTGGCTTGGATAGTGCTTGTGCTCACCAGACAGGCATTTTGATGTGAAATGCAGGGATGACATCACATTCAGGGATCCACTGAACACTTTTACAGGTCTCGACAATTACAAACTTGTGTTTTGGGCTCTTCGGTTTCATGGCCGCATCTTTTTCAAAGCTCTTTGTGTAGACATTGTACGGGTTTGGCAGCCATCGGACAAGGTAATCATGGTGCGGTGGACTGTCCGAGGTGTCCCACGAGTCCCTTGGGAAGCACAAGGCCACTTTGATGGAACTTCGGAATACAAACTGGATAAGGATGGAAAGATCTATGAGCACAAGGTTGATAATGTGATTATGAACATGCCACCTAAGTTTCAGGCGCGTTCAGTCATGGATTTGGTACGAGTAGCAGGGGGCCACACGAATCCTACGCCATCTTTCTATCAGAGAGCTGGGGTGTTTTACGGTTTGTTGTCACCATATTTGCAGCAGTTTACGTGGGTCCGCTTTTATTGGGCACTGAAGAGTACCCTAGCGTTGAACAGCGCCAGTGATTGGTGTAGTGAGTTGGTACCTAGTCTGAACCCATGAACTGTTTTGTCAGGAGCTTGGTTGTCAAATGGAATCCAAGTGTTTGGTTATTGGTCAAAGAAGGTGACAACAGATCCCTTCTGTGTGTATCATATAAAGAGGGGAGGATAACTTTGCAGCCAGCAGTGGTGGTGCTGTGTGGTGCCAAGAGAAGCAAAACCTCTTTGTGCAATATCAGAATTGATTGTGCCGTATGCATTGTACAATAAAACTCAGAACTCTGGACAAATAAATTACAGAATGTGTACAACAAGGATATGTACACTCCTGAGTCCTTGCTCCCATCTCAATACATTACAATCTTGTCTCAAGACAAGATGAAATTTGGGTTGCAGCGAAATGAGTAGATTAGCGCACATCATAGATAAGGCCAAAAATAGTTTGTGGTCCAGATATATTTGCAGGCTGTAAAGTGAGCTGCGCGAAGATTGCTCATTCGTCTCTTCTCTCCTGCTATCCTTGTCTGCATGCCACATCCGATCACCGTTTCAAAATCAAGAATGTCACCAGAAATCTGTCTGCCTGCCCAAAATTCTAGAGGGAGACAAACAGTCAAGAAAATAAGATTATACTATACTTTCCACACGAAGCACCCAGAGCTTATGAGACAAAGGAAAATAGAAAACAGGAGAGAACGTAGGCACCCAACACCTACCACCACAACCATCACTAGAATCCACCCTCAGATTCTCTAAGACTCTCTAAGCCAACTGCATACATGAGAGAGATCCACAACACACACCCCTTCAGCTTAACTTCTGACAGCTCTCGTTCTGTTTACTGGAGGTGATCCTCTAAGTGTCAAGTGCCAAAGAATGGTCGAGTTCCCCTCCAGATTGTGAGAAACCTGCTAGCTGTTGTTGCAAAACCCAGGTGTGTTCATTAGAATATGCCAAAAACCATGTGCGAGCAGGGAGTGGTGGAATCGAGCCAATAATGAGAACTTGCCTGTACAAATTAGTGCAGAGGCTGACAAGTTTCTTGGCCACATCAATACCAGCATCTTCAGCTTCCTGTCAGATAATTCAACCAACACAAGCATATATTGTCAAACTAAATATCATTCCCGTTCTAATACATAAATGTGCCCCGCCCTTGTCACCCAAATAAGCATCACTTTTCCGTCTTTCTCTGTATCCACTGTCAAGTTGGTCTCACGAATCACAAATCAATGCCGACCCCATCACCTCCCCCTATAACTACCAGTTGCCCTTCCAGCTACGTTCTAGAGGGTTTCTTCCAAGCAAGCTAAGGCATACTGAGATGTTGTTTGGGCGAGTGAATGATGAACTGGCATGGTACCGAACAGCAGTCAGCAAAACCCCATTTCCAAATATTGATGAGGAGCAACGCCTCCGCAGCAAGCTGCATTCCGTGTAAACGTAGTGCATTATTCTCTTCCTGTTGTCGAGGGCCAAATGACATGGCATCAGATCCGAGTCAATGACAGAAAGATGGCTTCAGCTGCTAACTGATCTAAACTACATGTGCTAATAACTGTTCATACCTTGATTTTGGCATGATGATGAATGCGCTGTTGGAGATTTTGTTGCCCAGAAAGTTTCTTAACCTCCTGGTCCAGTTGCCCTATTCTTCTTTGATGCTCTATGTTCTCATTCTGCATTCATTCAGCCAATCTCCTGTAGTAGGGACACAAAGACAAGACATGGGGGAATAACAATACCTTCATCGGATGTGAGAGCCTAGCTTCTCGGCTGAGATACAAGCAGCTACCATCTCAGCTTGCCTCCGTTCAATTTCCTTCAGCCAGCTGCAGAATATATTTCATGTCAGCCTTGCACTTGACAAAGCAATATGAAAGTCCAAGCAAAACCAAACGACAAACAATCATAGGAGATCCACCAACATAGGGAAACAACGACCAAGAATCCTAAAGTATGCAGCTCCATCCAGCATGGACCATCATCATGTAAGTTACCTCTCTCTCTCTCCTCACTAAGCTCCTTGAGTTGTGATCTTAAATGATCATCCTCCTGTTTATGATGGCTTTCCACAAAACGGTATGGAAGCATTTCCCCACTTTGCTGTACATCCTGCATTCAACACAGTCAATGTCAAGATATGTCCACAGGAACGCTTAGTCAAAGCTGGAATTTCATACCAGACAAATCAACACCAGTATGTGGATGGCTGGGTTGAAAATAGTAATTGTACCTTGTAGTTGGAGACATTCTGCTTGATATCCAGCAGACTGCACATTACATCGTGACTCCTGCTCTCAATTTCAGCAAGCTTTGTGTTTAACAAGAAGACCTGCCAGACCACCCAGACATTATTCCTCCCCACACTTTCTGAAAGACTGGACAACAAGTAGGTTGCTGTGGGCTCAAACCACTGTCTCATGCTGGAATCAGACGCTATACCCTTTTGCTTAAGAGCAGGACTCAAATGACAATGGGCGAGAGCAAACACAATGAGGTGGGCTCTAATTGTTTCTATGATAAGGAAACTATATTCTGAACAGCTTGAAGCAGGAAAAAGCTGACAAAGAAAAGAAAGAACATGCAAACCTCCTCTTGCCGAGACGTGGCAAGAGCTTCAAGCTCTTGAATGCGCCGACGGTTTGCATACAGCTCTGCATCCAACTCCGAGTGCATCTGGTGGGCCATCCCCAAACCTATACAGGTGAATGGGGAACCAGAACCTTTGCCCTTGGATGAATTTTCTGCTGCCTTCGGAGTGGTTGGAGGTGCTGAGCTGGATTTACGGTCTTCCTTTTTGACTTGTTCTACCATTGACTGCAAGGCTTTTAACTGAGAAAGCAAAACAACCACTTTTCAGATAATGACGCGAAAGACCATGACATCAGAAGCATAAAGAGTCCATTGAATCGCCTCACAAACCTTTCAGTAGGACAAAGGGAGAAAGAAAAGGAAAATCACCTTCTCCCGATAATCTGATGCCTGCCTCTCTGCTGAAAGCATCAACTCTGACATGTGTGCTTCCGAATTTTGAATCTGCAAAGGAGAAAACAACAATAGTTCGTAGCATATATAGGGACAATCGTCACCTGTACAAGAATGACTGAAGGAAATAAAAGAACCATAGTGCTGTGAAGTTTTCTCAGGCAAACACCTATCATGTCAATGATGAGTAGAATACAGAAAATGGCCCAGACCTGGGAATCTTTCTCTTCACATTGAGCTTGTAGGTTCTGCAGCTTGTTGTGTAAAAGTGAAACCTCTAGCTGCAATTCCTCCACCTTCCTGCTTACACCAACGATCAGGCTAAAAATTTGAAGTTGATAGCATCAGTTAAATTAGTTAAACTGTTGGTGATTCCTGACATTATCCGGACGACTTTTGTATCTACCTGAAATGCTTTTGACAACTTAGCGATACTGATACTGGATGTTTTCTTTTTTTAGATTTTAATTCTTTTCAAGTGTCGGTATTGTTGCCCTCATCCAGTCCATCAACACACAGTGTTTTCGGATTCTTACAAATTATTTTAAGGCATTTTGAACCAACTGAAGTCAGATTTAGAACTAGCACTACAAGCAAGGTGTCAAGTTTATCTACTACGCAGGTTAAATGATGATGGGATGTCACAAGTACACAAGCAAAATTTTCTTCTAGTGCTATTGTGTTTGTGGCTTATTGCCTACCAATTACTCAAGCAATGGGGGTTCTTTTACTGTTCAATGACAGTTGTATTTGTGTTGTTCTCCACACCCTTCAAGGCTAGTTCCCCCACGATAATCGATCCACAGGTTCGGACAAGTTCAGCTCACGTTGCTAAGCTCATGATCTAGCGCCCTCCACTGGAGATCATACATATATAACTGAAACCGTCCAACACTGGTTTGAACCTACAACCAATGAAGCGGTTTATGCCCTTACCACTAGGCTAAATGTTGGTTGTCTCCCCAATTAAATATTACTTCCCCACCCCCGTCTTGTCTTCCCCATGGAGTCAATGGGATGTGCCAAGCCTTGAACTTTGTGCTTGGCACTCACAAAAGGTTATCTAGAAGAGGTTAGTTTTCCCTCTCATTGACTTAAGGGACCTGATTTGTCGGCGGTGATCTCCCAGATGTTTCCCTTAAAAAAACAAGAATAAAATATAAACTTGCAGCCCACAAGGTTCTATGGTGGTGCTAAGAACCACTAGCCTTCAGGCTGCAAGTCCGGTTGGGTGCACAAAGTATGACCCCACTTCACCTTCGCAGTTTCCATGTATGTCCAATTTCTCAATAGTGTCCCCTCCACATGTTACGGGGCGGTCCTGGAATGCTGGGGGTTTGCCAAGAATAAAGAATTGCCCAACACTGGTAGCAACCCTTTCAAGGCAACCCATCCACCAGCGCTCTCTCTCTCACACCATTCCTCCACACAAACGTCCATCCCAAAGCTATAGCCCTCGGCCTCTTGGGGTCTGGCTTTTGGGCTGCTTACACAACAAGTTGATGCTTGTGTGAATGGCTTTCTAGAGTATATCCGGAAAGCACAAACGAAGTGTTTACATAAAGGAAAGTCACACAACTAGCGTGAGCCCCTCGCAAAGGTAGTGTCTATTCCCTATGTTTCCATCCAAACTGGGCATGGGTACTATGGCCACAAGACTATGGCAAACAAAGTCTTCCGAGTACATTCCTGCATGCAATCCCAAGTTGTCCCAACATGGCCCTACTGCTAGCTGTTTCTATTTTCCATCAACTTGGGATCCACATTTATCAGGTAGCAAGCGCAAGCTGGATTACAACCCCAACTCTCTTATTAGTCCAACCTGTCAATAACAAAAGATTCTGTCATCTTGCAAACTCAATAACTTAGCTATCAATAAGTTAGGGGTATGTAGGAGTTTGGGCATTTGTAATCCTCCTTTCTCTACCAAGTTCTCGAAAAACCAAATCTTGGAATGTGAATTTGGCACCATGGATTGAACCTACTGCCAAGCCGTGGCTCACCACTTGAGTTTGATGCAGTTTTCCTCCCTGGACTGACAAGAGGTCAGTTCATGCTGCATCATTGAACTCTGCTTTTAGTCCAGGGTGATAAGTGAATGTACTATATACAAGGGAGCTACGACTCTGATTGAAATCTCGAGCCAATACTTGACAATCGACTTACACTACAAGCAAGTGCGAACCACACACAATACCATGCCAAAGCCATCTTGTGTTCATAACTCTCCCTGGACCACTGAAACATCAAAGATCTGTCTCAGTAAACAAAGAAATTGCACCCCGCCTTTCCAGATTCAAAGACAGGATTTCTGCTTGAGACACTCTTCATGGTCTAAACACAGGTCTAGCATCCCATCACCGACCTCCCTCAACTCTTCGCCCATCCTGAAGCAAAATAGAACTACTGCAACTTCACTGCCTTGGTTCTGCGCAACTTTTCAGCAGACCCACCAACATAACCTCCCGTAACAGGGACCACTCCCTGGAGAGAAGAAGGATGGGACAGGGAAGGCAGGTGGGCTCACTAGTAGATTAGTAAGCTATTTCCCAGCAACCATTCGTTGTACTACAAAACAAAAAGCACAAAATAAAACTAAGGGAAGCTTTGTAGTGAAAAGCAGGAGGATCAGAGCATCACGTGAGGAAACATCGCATTGAGAACTCTCCCTGGAAACTCCTGAGACCATGTAACAGTTTTTTTCATCAGGCCTGGGTGTGCTTAGTGGTGTCCGTGGATTTATGTTGTCCTTCCCTGCACATACCATATGCCCCTGTTGGCAGGTTAGATGATGGCTACAGTATGCTGATAGTTCTACATAAATTGGGTCAATCTCAAATTGACAAGCTGTCTCAGGCTTACCCCACAAAGTGTAATTTCGTAATCAATCAGAACATGCATTTCATCTGCACAACTTCTGGCAGCTGGTCATGTTATACCTTCATTTGTGTGACCATAACAAAAATCTGTTGTTGCAACATGGTGGACAAAAAGTGTTGGATTGACATTAATCAATCTGACAAGCCTTGTACCTCTCCATCTCTTGTGGCAATATGAAGGAACAGCTGTCAACATGTATTCAGATGTTGGCTCCCCGCAGTCACACCGAGCAAAATCACTGCCAATACCTCTTGCCAGTTTTCCTGTGCTTAGATCTCAGACCACCTACCTTGAGAAGCTTCTTGATCCTTGCTTGTCCATGCTAAGTGTGGAGAACTGCTCTGTGATAAACTTTTCAGCACCTTTGCTGCTTCTCATATTTCAATTGTGGTGATCCCAATGGCAGTTCACCTGAAGAGAGGTTTTCACTGTCGTTTCTTTCAACGGACTCATGGCTCACAGAAACAACAAATACATTACAGAAACAACATATGTCCCTCGTATTTATGTTTCACCAATAGTCACCACAAGAACAAACTCCATCTTGGAAGTGGTGAAAGCGGTGGGCATCCCTTACAACAACGGGTCGTCCAATGATTTTCGAAATAAACTTGGTGGCAGTGTGGCAGTCACCACATACTCGGAGGTTTTTTATGATCCGGATAGATGTCCCTGGAGGTGTGCTTACGAGCCCAAAAGCAATTGCCAGCCTTTCACTGTGGTGGCAAAGAGAAAATCGTTTTTGTTCCTCCTCCATGTCATGCAATACAAAGCGTGTGTCAGGTACATACCCACCATCCTCCATCTTGAGGGACAATCTCTTTAGCTCAGCATGGATTTCCCCAATTTGTGGATGTAGTTTGTCTTCAGAGATGAATGCATGCACCTGCTTGTTGACCTCAATGCAGCTTAACCCTGGTTCCTTTGTGACACCTCTGTCCTCCATCATTTTCCTCACTTTGTCTTTATCATCCCACCTGCCAGCTGCAGCATAGATGTTTGACAGCAACACATAAGCTGAGGCATGTTGTGGATCCTTCTTGAGAATGCAGTTGGCCGCACGTTCTCCCATCTCTACATTGCCATGGACTCTGCAAGCACCAAGCAAGGCTCCCCACACTGAAGCACCTGCTTCAATCGGCATTTTCTTGATGAGGTCCTCTGCCTCATCCAATCGCCCCGCACGGCCCAGGAGGTCCACCATGCAGCCAAAATGCTCCACTGTAGGTGTTAGGCAATGATCTCGGCTCATGGAAACAAAGTAGCCACAGCCTTCATCTGGAAGGCCCACATGGCTGCATGCTGAGATAACTGAAGTGAAAGTGAAACAGTCGGGCTTTAAATCTTCAAGTCGCATTTGTTCAAACAGTTGGAGGGCCTCTCTACCATTCCCATGTTGAGCATACCCTGCAATCATCGCGTTCCATGAGACCACATCGCGTTTGGTCATTTTGTTGAACACTTGACGCGCATCCATTACACTCCCACATTTTGCATAAGTGTCGACCAGAGCATTGTCCAGATTCAAATATGACGCTATTCCAGCTTTAACAATGTCAGTATGAACTACCTGGGCCTTTTCCAGGGCTCCTAGTCTGGCACATGCATTGAGCACAGAAATGAAGGTGACCTTGTCAGCTGTCACCCCTTCCTGTTGCATTTGCTCATAGATTATGAGTGCCTCTTCACCATACCCGCCCTGAGCATATCCTGTGATCATTGCACTCCAAGAGATCACATTTCGTTTAGCCATTTTATCAAACACTTGCCGAGCATCTTTTATACTCCCGCATTTGGCATACATGTCAACAAGGGTTGTCTCCAAATTGATATATGATTTGATTCCAGCTTTGATGATATGAGCATGGACCTCCTTGCCCTTTTCCAGGGCTCCTAGACGGGCACATGCATTGAGAATACAAATGAATGCCACCCTGTCAGGAGTCACCCCTTCCCTCTGCATTTGCTCATAGATTCTGACTGCTTCTTCAGCATGCTCGCACTGAGCATATCCTGCGATCATTGCACTCCATGAGACCACATCTTGTTGGGCCATTTTGTCAAAGACTTGGCGCGCATCTTTTATGCTCCCACATTTGCCATACATGTCAACAAGGGCCGTCTCCAAAATCATGTCCGCCTCAATTCCAGCTTTCATGAGGTCAGAATGGACTCGTTTGCCCTTTTCCAGGGCTCCTAGGCTAGCACATGCTTTGAGAACACATATGAATGTGACCCTGTCAGTTGTTACACCTTCCTGTTGCATTTGTTCGTAGATTTTAAAAGCCTCGTCGGCATGCCCGCGTTTGGCATATCCTGCCATCATCATAGCCCATGTGAATTTATCTCGTTGGAACATTTCCTCAAACACTTGTCGTGCATCCACCATGCTCCCACACTTGACATACATGTTGACAAGGGTGTTGACTAAAAGGATGTTTGGCTTGAATTCACTCCGGATAATGTGGGCATGCACCTGCTTCCCTTCTGCAACGGCTTTCATGGTGGTGCACCGGTGCAAGAGAGAAACATAAGTACTGGAATCTGCCCAACCGCCCCATTTGTCCAAAATCTGTAGTGCCTCTCGCAGTCTTCCCTCCTTACACAATACCTTCACATCCCCACAAGTGCTTGAAATAGTCTTGCTGAACCTCTCCATTGGTGCTCTGGTGGTGCTGGTCCTACCCCAGCCAGTATATTGTCCACCGAGCATTTTTCCTTGACGCAACCCTGCCATCCTGAATGACTTAAAACTTTAATAGGAAGTGTGTTAATATATTTCAAAGCTTGTAGCCCTTCAAAGACGGATCTCTGACCAGGACAAACTTTGCAGTGAGTATAACAGGGGAGCAACACTAATGCAGTCAACTAATCTGAAAAGTCAACTGTGACAACTCAATCTACCATACCGAGGCCAGGAAGTCCATGCGGAGTCTTGCACTTGGAACCGTCACCAGAGTGTGCTCCGCAGTGTGTCATAGCAGTTAGCTCCGCTTTCACCCAAGGAGGGTGTGATGGAGTCTTTCTATGCTTATGTTTGAAGTCCATATACTTCTGATTTTTCTGCGAAAACCAAAGTGCTTTAAACACATATACTAGAATGATCAGAAACACCTACAAACAAGGCTACATGTACTACCATACCAAACAAATCGGTAGTTAAGGCCCATTTTGGGAGAATTAGCTTGGCACATAGGCTACAAACAAACTTTGCAGCTGTCTCAGAACAAAGAGAAAGATTGCCAATCATGCAAGGACCTAAATCTACAGTCAATCCACAGACTACAACCATGCCACCTTCAGTTGAGAGCCTCATTGACAAAAGCTTGCATGTGATGAGTGACGATAGAATCACCTTCAAAAACTTGCTGTCGTCCGACTGTGAGACGAACTCCTGGTAGAGGAGCTCTCTGATCCCTGCCAAATGAATGTTTCTTCTGGTGCCCGTGAAAGACACTTTTGAGGCTGCATGCCTCCGCAGGGTAGAGATGACCATGACTCTCTCTGGAAATTACAGATAGAACAAAGCAAGATGGATGACCGGTTAGATACCAAGCGTGTTTCAAACTACCATTACCTTCTACTGAAGAGATCTCAACCCGCCAAACTACCCGTTTGGTAAAGCCAATTTGCCGCTAATGAATCCCTGCAGACTGCGGATAAACCCGACTTTGACAATGTGGCAACAAGTTAAAGAAAACCAAAGCTTAAAATGAATGCTGAGGATAAACTCTTTCAAAGTAGAAGAGGAAAGCCTTACAGTCGATTGACCACTTTTCTCATACAGCATTGAATGTGGGCAAGACTTTCCTGCAGAGAGAGAATTTTTTTCCCACGTCGCAAGCACCTTGTGATCGATGATCTTGCTTTATCGCCCACAGCACCTTCACTACATCCACCACCACAGGAGATCACTTCCAATCAAATATCAGAGAGAGTTGCTATTTGATTCCCCACAACAGCTCCACTGGCTCTTATTCCCCCCACCATCACAGGAAAAGCACTATTGCGAGCTCCATCCCGGGCGATCTCGGGAAGGAGGCGAGCACCCAACCTTCATGACAATACTGAGTGTATCGTGCAACTCGTTCATACAATCGAGGGATCGCCCATATCATTAGGGCTGACAGAGAATTACTGTTATCAGGTCATTGGTGACCCTCTCCGCCTCAAGCAAGTCATCACGAATCTGGTAATTCCTTCACCCCAGCCTTAGCTCTCTTCAACTGCAACTTACAGACGAGTGATTTGATCTATCAACTACCATTCAGCACACCACCCATCTACATGGAGAATCAGACAGTGTTTTCAATATTGTACTTCATCTTCTTAGTTGTTGCTAGTGCAAATGCAGACAGGTCAGGAGTGAGGACCGTCAAGTATAGTAAGTAATACTGGTAATACTTCTGAAGCTTAGCTGGTAGGAGTAGTTATTTAAGTTGTTTGCGTGAAAGAAAATCAACCAGGTGTTCAATGCAGTCAAGTTCACCAAAAGGGGCTATCTTAAGGTGGGGGTTCGGACATTGAAACCCCACATTCCACGGCTTAAGACTCAGCTATCTGTTGGCTCTACAAGCAGTTCCAGTGAAGTTGTTGGCATGGATCCTGAGAGAGAAACCTGCATCAAGCTTTGTGTACACTCCTGCTGGAGGTGTGCAGAGGAGAGAATGTTCTCAGGAAGCAGGACTTCCCAACGAGTGGAACCCGCTTCTGGAGGGGGGCGGGAGAGATGTTCCAGAACTGGTAACAGTTGAGGGGGAGATGCACGTGGCTTTTGTCAAGGTGGTCCCCTTTATCAAAGCAGCAAGTTGAATACTGGTTATGCAAGTGTTGACTTCTTCTGTTCTCAATTCAAGCTCTACTACTCTCTAGTGTGGGGTGAGTTGAGGTTTCAAGTGTTTCATGCACATTGCATTCATGATCTTCAATAGTTGCATTGCATGCGTCTCACTTTTTCTGTTCCTGGATCCAGGCGACAAGTCAGCATATATAGTTATACATGGCTTGCACGAGAAAGAAACATGCTTTACTTACCAACAGAGTCCAAAAGAAACAAGAAGGCATTTGGGAAGCTAATGAGTAGAATCTCTTAAGTGTCTTCGTCCAGAAGGCTACAGCCACCACTCATAAGCAGATTCTCTTGAGGCACAATCTGACAAATTCATCCCTCCCATCAATATCTGTCGAGGTTGACCACTTAGCCATTTGGTTGTTCTCGCTCTTATTTCACATATCAATTTGGTTGGCAGGGTTGACTGCAGCTACATCCAAGTGCCTCTCAAGTGCTTTCTTGGACAAATACTTTGCACGTGATATTTGGCGCATTCGAGTGACAACCCTGGAGGTCTCTACCAGCATCATCTGTTTCTGCATATTTATATCACCCCCACAAGTTGGCCATATGGCTTGCAATTGCAAATGTTTAAGACACGATTACCAACATTGTCTCCTTATAATCTACCAATGGTCCAAATCCAGATATAGGGTTACTGGTGGGTGCAGAATTAGCCATTGCTCAGATCTCCAAAGGAAGAATAGACTTAAAGAGGATAAGAATGCATGAGGGACAATAGGAGGTGTATGGACCATGACCTCACATTGACGCAGAAAATGAAGAAAAACGTTACCTTTCCCCTCTTTCTGACAATGAAAATGTCTACGACTGGTTGGACTGATGGCCCAGTGCTTACATGTTAGAATTAAATGTGAAGGATATGTAGGATATGTGCTATTGTGACAAGATGAAAAAGACCTTTACTTCTTCAAGTGAATCCCAGGAGCCATTACACGAAACCATGAGAAAAGACAAAAGAGGGGAAATAGAAATGAAATGAAATGGAACTTTATAACGTCCGCAGAGAGAAAGAGAGATTCATTTTTTCTCCAAGTAAGACAAAGTAAGGAGAATGAACCTCAGTTAGCATAGCCTGAATATTATTCCGCTTTCTCTCCTCTACCTTCCTGTGCCACTCCTTTACTTGAACAAGCGCTTCACGCAGCTGAGCTATCGACATCTCTTCCAGGCAGCCCTGGTTGGCTGTGGTGTATATATCAAACTTGGGAATCCGGTAACAACTCTCTTTCTCCAAAAACTGCATACAGATCCACAAAGTGATAATTAGTTGTTCCAAATGTGTTAGTCCAGTGGACGTAATTTCTGTAATAAGCCTCCCTCACTTCTTGAGGCAGCGACTGCCTTTTTCTTTTAAAGTACCATTTCGTTTCATTTTGTTCTTTTGGTTTTTGGTTTCTTTCTGTTGTTAATCCTACTGTGTCCATAGGCCCCTCTCAGCCTCCTATTCACAAAACAAGTTCTCTTTTTCTTTCTTCCCACTTTCCTAGACTGCAATCCAATCACAGCCACCTGTCACATCTGTGCTTGAATCAACATTTTCTGGACTGAAGTCTCTAACAGTCCATAGATAAACACTCAGTTTCTTAATAACCACATTTGCTGTGCCCAAGTGATGTGGCATTCTGGACTGACTATCTGAATCCTGGTGGGTAGGAATGTCATAACCAGCTCCAGCAGGGTTGATATCCTGTGTGGACTATGCCGTGAAGGATACATGACAGACAATGTTCTCTGGACGTAATAGATTTATTCTTTCTTCTCTACGCCCTCCTTTCTAAGAACAGCTGTCAATGCAGGATCTGTTGAAGTGAGGACACAAGCTCTCAAATATCTCCTCATCTAGCATCATGAGAGCGTGCTGGAAGATGTCCGACACTCATCTCAGAGCACTGCAGAGACCAAGCCAGAGATGTTGATGGTCATGTATCTAGCCATGACCCGGCCATCTGGTCCAGCCCAACCTTCCAATTGTGTTCCAATACATCATCACAGGGCCTATGCCCACAAGGCTACGGCAAACAACATCTTATGAGTACATTCTTATGCATCACATGAAGTATCCAGTATATAGCACCCAGAGCCCACGGCTGGCTCCAGCTTCACACTTCCAATAGCAATTATCTTCATTCATCATAAAGTTTCTCTCAATAGCAGATTCAGATAAGATCTCCTAATAGCTACTGCAAGGGCTAGTACTCACGTGCAGCTGGCGGATGAGCTCCTGCCTACACTGATACTCACGTGCACGCTGGAGAGCACTAATTGCCATTCGATCCTCCATCTCTGCAGTCAAATCCTTGGCCTTTTGTTTGTTGTCCTTCAGCATTTTATCCATAGCAACCTGCCAACCAAAGGTCAATTATTCACTGAAGTAGGTCAAATTTGGCCTTCATATATGGTCCATGTGTAAATGGGCACAAAAGAAAGCAATTTCGTAGACTCAGAGGGAGAGGCATGATCATGGACATATTTGATTGTTCTTGCCGGTGCCTTGTGGCAATAAGATGCCAGCATGAATAGAATAACCTTTCATATTAATTTGATCTGGTATAACAAGCGGTCTGCATGTGAGGATTGACCTCAAACTCAGAAACAACGAGCAGACAGATCCGGAAGTGTCTTCACAATCTCAAACTGAGCCAACAGAGGTGAACTACCAGCCTTTTAAAGCTAGCAAAGAGAGGAGGAGGGGATGCTGCACCTTGACTTTATTGGATTCCTCTTTGATCAAATGATGCTTGAATCTGTTGGCAAAATAGATGTTTCTTAACAGCATTTCCAATTCTTGATGGGTCCTCTCTTTCTCCTCTTTGACAACACTGGCTGCTGCCCAATTCATGCATAGCTGCACCCATCTCCATTCCAGTCAATAGAATCCACAGGCTACTGCTAGTTAGGTTGAGATTCACTGCAAAATCTAGGTTCATCGGAAAATCTAGGATAACTAACTGAAGTAATGAAATTTCCAGTAACTTTTGAAAGAGAGCTGTTTTCTCAGTGTGAGCTTTTTTGTTCACTCATGAAAAAGTTTCAAAAGAAACTAGAAATTTGAGACCGCAATTGTATAGATGTCCTTTCTCTGTAAGACAATGGACGTTGAACCAGCTGCCCGCTGACAACCACTAAAACAGGCACATGGAAAGGAATTACTGCCGAACTTGCAGAAGATGAAGAGAAAACATTGTACTTGCAGCCATCCAAGTCAAAAAATGTTAGGACAATACATGAAATGGTGGTCATTGTAAATCAGAAACACCATTATCAAGTCAAATCCCAGTAATAATGCACGGATAGACAAAATTGCCCAAGCTTGTCCAAACAATATTGTAGAGCTGGAGTGCCCCCTCTGTCTCTGTTGCAACCTTCCTGACCCCACACACACTCCCTCCACCAGAGTTCTGCTAAATTCTAGTCTTGACAAGGCAGAATGTAAGATCTAGAACATCAAAGCTGTGTGCACACGCAAGAAAATACCTTACATGCTTCTTCTTAGCATCCCTTGCTGCTTGGTCAGAGGAAAGAACAGTAGCCTTTTTGAACTCTATGTCCAGGGCTTTCTCTATCTCGTCTTGCACTCTCATATCTTCCTGTTTGCCAGACATGTAAAATGTTCGGAGAGAGATATTAAAGAGACGGAAATAAATTATTTGATATCTGTGCGAGGCCCAAAAGGACCCAAGGGACAAAGGAGAACAACACAGAGAGAGGATGTACCCACTCATATCTTTCCCTGCACACAACGTCTGTAGAACACAACAGTAGAACCACACAAAGGAGAAATTTACAATTTCCATGGGGGTTTAGGTACCTCATATATTTTGAGATTTGAGTCATCACGAAGCTCCCTCTCCAAGTTTTCCATCTTGAGCTTGTCAGAGTCGATTTGCCTTTGAAATCGGGAATGTTCCCTCAGTAGTGAAGCTGTGGTCAGTTTCACCTGCAAACTCCCACAGATCTCCTATGCTTAACCATGTTCCCATAATGATGATCTCATTGTGTGCTGCCAATGTTAAATACAAGAAAGAGGCAGCACTCTACTAGCAAAACGTCAGCATGTCTTAGTCTGGCAGCACGTAAGAGTCTTTACGATCAAAGAATAATTCTTCTTGATGCCGCTATGTCAAAATAACCCAACCGTCTCAATTTTTGGAACATATCATCTACAGCAATTGGAGAAAAAGAGAAAACTTGAATAAGCAATGTTCAATGTCTTTGATGTGCAAACCCATGTATATACATAAGCCTGATCCTATGCGTTGTTGTAAAAGAGGACACAGCGCTGTAGCACAAAGGAGGAGAAAGAAACTTTATAACATCCAAAGATAATGTCCATGACCAGAGAGGGAGAGGGAGAGAGACGTAAAATTTTGCATAAACTCACCTCAACCTCAGGCATTTTAGGGGCTGGGGTCGCCTTGACAACAATATACTCATGCTCGGCCGCCCTTTTGGCTTCAACCTGTCATCACAAATTCTCTTTTCTTAGAAAAAAGAGGAGGGAAAGGTAACCACATTAAGAACTCTTTGATGACAAACAAAAAGATACTGAATCATTGCATTGGCAATCCACAGCTGAAGTATAAGCACCATAGCCCACCTCTTCTCGAATAGTTTCCAAATTTGAAGGACGTTCCAAAGTCCGGAGTCGAAAAGGCTGAAACCTAGGATCTGAATACTTTTCCTTCAAAAGCTTGCGGTTCAATCTGAAGACGGCTGAAATGCGCTTCATCTCCAGTGTCCGCCCTTTGTCCCATTCCGGAGCAGGTTTGGCTTGGTATATGTACTGAAACATTCAACCAACATCCTCAACAAACAAACACTCTTAAACTGTAGTTGATTCCTGCCTTGACTGGTCATCTCAATCCAGAGATTCCACAAACAAGCCCAAGACCACTGACATGAGTCCGCAGATCAACAAATCAACGTAAGAGGCTTTGACACAACCTCTGTGCATGCAGTTTGATACCTTTGTACCAAAATTAGCCCTAGGAAGACTGACAGTCTGCATGTGTAACGTGAAAAACTAGAAGGGGATGTAGTGTGGTCAGCTCCTTACCGGTTCTGGCTCCTCCTGTATAGGAGGTATATATCTGTTTTCAGACAGATTGAATGGTATGACAGTTGTTGGAGGAGGCATAATTCTGAGTGAAGGGTCAGGTGCATACACCCTCTTTGCCAATCTGCAGTTTCAAGTAGTAATATGTCCGTACTTATCCTCCTACTCACTTTTGTTAGACCATGCTTTCCATAATTGGGACGTGAAGGCCCCCTACGTGTTATGAAGTTCCTTATTTCTTTCTCTCTGTGGGTGGAATAAGTTTATTTCTTTCTCCACTCCCCCCTCCCTCTACATGTGGTGGCTCCCTTGATGTCCTGTCACTTGGAATTGTAGACGCTAATGAAAATTGATAATCTGAACAATCTGGACGTCATCGCCCTAAATTTCCCTACCTAGAAGTCGTCACATGTGCAGCACAATATGACTGATGTGCTTAATTCTATCTGCGGAGCTTCAAGACCACCCATAACAGTCACAATTGTCATAACTTGAAGCAGTGAGGTTAGCATAATTCTGAAAGGACTCCACTGCACAAAAGAGTGTTCCCCTGCTAAGTAACAGTTACCATCTGCTAACACATAGCTTTGGGTCAAGCATGGCCAACCTCTCGCCATAATCCTCCGCATCAGGGGCAAAAAGAGTGAGGCCTCTGAGAAGATCATTGACGAACTGCCATTCCAAAAGAAAGGTGACAAGATGTGAGAAGAAGAAATTAAAGGTTCATGCCAGTCCTCACCAAGGCCTTGTGCCCATAGACGCTGCACCGTTTTAGGCTTTAACTGAAAATGAGAAATAGAGGGACAGACAGAGAGGTCATTTATAGTCGCTGTACAGTAGAGTGAGCTCCATATGGAGTGATGTCCTGGAGCCTAGGCACACAAGGTGCCTTACAAGTAGCTCAGTTTGGTGAATATATTAGCAAGTCTATCTCTGTCCTCGTCAACCGAAACAACTCAACTTCACGTATGCACTATTTTGTCTATTGACAGGAGCATGTTCTCTTACACCTGGATCTTTGGAGCTCAGGCATGAGAAAGTTATTCAATGTCCAAAGAACTTCAGTTAGCAGCAGTTGCACCCTTAAAAAAAAATTCCACAGGAGTCAGACTGTGCTTTAAATTACAGAACCAGAGAGGAGTGACCTCAGTATCATAGATCTGCAACCATTCTTCTTTAGCATATCTGAGAGTAAGCTGTTCGAGAAATAAAGCCTCTATGAAGGGCAGTATTGAATTGGGTATCTGGCTTGCACAGAGTCGCCTGCCATCACAAACCACCGGGAGAGGTGATATCAAGATAGAGCTCTCTTTGACCGAGGGTAAGAAACTTCCACAACCTTTGACAGCAAGTAAGAATTGAGCCACAAACTGGGTTTTAGCAGGTAGAGATGATCACCCTTGGTGGTAGGTAGCTACTGATAAGGTGTGAATCTAAATTCTACAATTTTACTTATCATTTAAAGAATGTAGAGAAAAATCCGAATGATAAGGAACGAAAAGATTGAGACAAAGACTGCTCAACCAAAGCTTGGCCATCAATCAGCTTACATATTCCCACTTTCACACCCGACCCGAGAGTCTCTCTCTTTACCCAGTCTCCACTTTGAAAGTCTCGAGGCTGAGCCAAAAGCCCAGGCCCTCCTGAGGCCTAGTTTTTGGGCAAATCACACACAGCAGACTGATGCTTGTGTGAAGGGATTTCTAGAGGATATCTGGAAAACCCGGATTAATTCTATATATGAAGGTAAGTCTTACTACCAGCGTCAGCCCCTGACAGAGGTAGGTTCTGTCCCTTTTGTTTCCGCTCAAACTGGGGGCGGGGTCAATGGCCACAAGGCTTCGGCAAACAACGTCTTATGAGTACAATCTTTACCCAGTCTCTCTCTTACTCAAACCTGCCCCGCATTCTCTAATTCTATCTCAAAGATAAAAAATAAAAGACCACAGTACCTGAACTGGGTCCAACCCAACTCATCCAGACGGATCAGAGCCAAGTAGCAGAGAACTTTGTACAGTAGCTCGTCCTCCCTTTGGACCACATCACTCTTTACCATATAAATTTTCTTGACCAGAACGTTTATTAGCCTCTGGTACCTGCAGTAACCAAACAGCACCTGCTCTCCCCAAGTCTCAAATTCCATTGCCTCTTCACAATATTTATCAACCAATTCATCACCAACTCCAGGGACCTTTGATCAACTCATCTCCTTCCATTCCCCTGCGGCACTGGTTTGTGGTATGGGAAGGAGGACAGTGATCCAGTCATTTTCACATATACTGAGATGGCGTAGGGTGCCTGTTCATTACAGGCTCACAGACAGAATATGTATGAAGAAGGGGAAGCACACTGAGCCGTCTTTTCAATTGAAGTAAGGCAATCACAAACAGGCCGGGAAGAAGAGGCATGTATACCTGTTTCACAAAAACGATGTCATACTGATGCACAATATTGTAGAGAGGCAAAAACACATCAGCATAGGCATCGGGTGTCTCCCCCGGTGCAGCCCTCTTCCCGTAACTCCCTATAACCTTTTTACAGGCCTCTAGAAGCTCTCCCGGAGAAAAGCTGCGGCCCTTTGCCCTCCATCTCTTTGCACGAACGGCTGCATCATTGGAGGCGCAAAGATCACAAGGAGATACCCTGATCGTGCTTTTCCGCCACATCTGTGCAGTGCTGCTTTTCCTGTGTACCAGTCTCGTTGTTGGTCCAAACCTCCCCTTTTCGCCTGTGTCTTCTGGTAAGTGATGTGTGCAGGTTGGGAACCCTGCGTGCCCATGCTTCCCCATAGTGTGACTTGCTAGGAAGGGACTCTGGTTTTTTAATCTCCAAAAAGAGCCTTTGTTTTGTGGGATACTCACAGTAGGCCCCCACTTTGACGCACTGTACAGAGCCGCAGGTAGCTGAAAATGTCGTGTCACAGAGAGGAAGTTTCAACAACTACTCTTCAACACATTTGACAGATCACATGATAAAGTTTCTCATTGTCATACCGCCACTCCAACATGCTGGGCACGTATTGATAATCTGGCATAAGCCCGCATTTGAGATCTGTGGCTTTACACGAGGAACCTGGACACTGGCATCCTCGGATTCCTGATTCCCTCCGCGCCATCGGATATGCACCAAGAATTTGCATTATTGCAACAGAGAACGAAAAGCCCTAGATCACCATCATTTTATCTGCTCTCCAAACCTAACCTTGCATAGATGGCACGTCACTGAGTTTATTGGAAAGTTTTCCTGTAACCAACCAATCTGTGCAAGCAGTTCCAATCCTCAGTTCAATCACTATAGGTTTAATATCTCAAGTATACACCAATTGCATCCCCGAAACAAGGCACATTGGTAGGTAACTCTCCCTCTGCTCCTGGCCATATCATTTAAGCCTGGGTGAAGAAGATGATACCATGGCTCCAGAGACAATCATGTCACAGGGCAAGTCAAAGCTGATCGCTAAGCAAAAAATTCAGAGACGAGGGTTGATCTGAGAGTGAGGAGAGTCCGAGCAAGGGGAAGACAGAACCCTAATGGCAGTTATAAAACCTTACACGGCTCCCTGGGATGAAGTCTAGAGTTCAAATTAGCTTGAATGGATATGTAGAGATTGCATGAATGCCTTTGAATGAATGCTCAGGTGGAATTTGACAACAGCACAGAGAATCTGTGATTCAAACTATGACGCAGCTTCTGTTTCACAATGGTTGCATCCTTGATTCGGACAGAGAACAACCGGTGAAGCCACAACGTCAGGTGCAGCTGATCCATGTTAAGAGTTGGCAACCCATCTCTCCAAGCTTCACAATCGTGAAACCAAATGCTTAAATCCACCGTCTGGCCGGATACACATCTCCACCAGGCCCGAAGATTTTAACTAATGCTGTGAATCTGGTCTCCCAAAAAATGGAACGTATACTTACAAGGAACTCGAAGAAACTGAGTGAACTGATGCATACAGACAAGTGGCACAAAATGGCACCGCAGCATGAAATTTCCCCTGTAATACAAACTCAGGAAGCTTCAACACTGTCATGTATGCAGAACATGTACGCAGAAGAGAGACAGAAATTTATTCATAGGCAGACAGAGTGGCTGATGCAATACAATTTGTAGGTCAGTGATGATTATTAGGTCATAGCCATTCAATTTGGCAGCGATTTTGAAGTCTCTCTAGCGAGTCTGCAGGCATCCAAGGTCTTAAAGTCCGATCAAGACCCAAATATTCTAATCCCAAGCAAGAGGTTACTGTTTGATCCACATCGTCACTATAAATGTTAAAGCAGGCTGACAGAGTCAGAGCCTGTAATGCACCGTGTCGAGAGAAGGCTCGAAGCCCTACCCCAGTGACCAATTCACAGCCGCTCAAATTGACCTCCCTTAGGTCCAAACAATTCTGCCCAAATGCCAGCAATGAGACATCTGTTATGTTGACAAGCCATGCAAGATTTACACTCTGCAAAGTGCAGATGCCTGCAATTGCCACCCCTCCAAGGTCTGTAATTCTTGCCCCGCACTCAGCCAAATTCAAAATTTGCAACACTGGCAACAGCTGCAAAAGCACTATTCCCCCATCGGTAAGTTGGTCACACTCGCACAGATCAAGACGCCTCAAGGTTCTGGCAATCCGGCCGCGTCCTAGAAGCCCAATTCCCCAGTCGGAGATCAACGTACAGCTTCGGAGGATGAGCACCTGCACTGAAGGGGCCGAACTCAGTGCTTCCAGTGCTTGATCAGTGATTCGTTTGCAGTGAGCAAAATCTAGTTGCACCAGAGAATGACAATTCCTAGCCAACGCACTGACCCCGATGTCGCCTATGCCTTGTCGCCACCTCAGACTGATATGCTGCAAGTCTTTACAGCCTGCAGCAATGGCCTCCAAGCCTGAATCCCCGACACCATCGTAACCATGGACGTCGTCAAAGCTATCTAAATCCATCACTCGCCTCCATCTATTGAGATTCAGGTTCAGGATTTGAAGGCTCTGGCACTGCTCTCCGATGCATGCGAGGTCGCTGTCACAAATACCCGTGGTCGCCTCAAGGGTAAGAAGATTCGGAAAGTGGGGAAGGTAGGATTGCAAGAATTGGGGGTCCAGTACCCGCAGCGCTGACCGCGTGAAGCCTTCTACCCTGTGCCACTGCGCACACACCTGTGCACATGCCCTGCGATCTGCCCTGCTTTTCACTCTCTGCAAGATTTGCCCTACTTCATCGTCACTCAATCCTTCCATCTTTCTCGACTGGGTTTGTGCTATCACTTTAACCTATGCCAGAATCCACCCTCCGAATTCCAAACGATATGCACCCGACAGGTTGTTGACGAAGAAGCACGACTCTTCAGAACATGCAGATGATTTTATCCCTAACCAGTCATACTATCCAAGTCCCAGCACAGTCAAGCAAACAGATGGCAGAGGAGAGATGGTCTTTTCTACACACCACCAAGTTAGTCCAAGATCTACAAACAGATTAGAAAATTCCAAAGATCTAATATCTGTGGAATCAGACTACCCTAAGATCTCCAAAAGTAAGCCTTCTCCATAATCATAACTAGCCCCAAACTTCCCCCCAGCAAGAAACTGCCTTCTAGCCCCAACCCATGATGCATACCATACAAAAAGGGGTCTGAAAAGTGGTCCATGGCAGCCACAGATAGAAGGACAAGCTTGGGTGCCCAGCGATGCGGCCAACCATCACGGACAGGCAGATCACACAGAAGCCTATGTGTTCGTCTGCTCGCTTCACATCGCGCAGACGTTCATTCGTTTTGTATAAAGCAGACAATTCTATAGTAAGATTTTGCTAAGATGCATTCAAGCAACAAAGCATGATATCCTGTCTGATTGAGACATGCTCCGAAAGAATGAGCAGGAGCTAATGGAGAAAAGCGGCCTGGCACCTCTTCTGATCTCGTCTTATGATCTTGCATCTTCAACCTTGATAAACAGATTCTAATCACAGTTAACTTACAGCCCCGCCCACATGTTAGCTCCGATTCCCTTGCATGCAACTAGGAAATTGAAATTCTGTTTTTCATTGCAACCCAGAATTGCATTTCTCCTTCCTTTTGACAACTCAAACAAGTGTCATGAGCAGCAGAAGAAGGCAATCACTCTACACCCTGAATCTGAGCACAAACAACATCCAGCTGCCATAGCTCCACACTAGTGCGAACAGCCAGAAATTGAGGGCAATTATCCCAATCCAGTAACCCAACATGTGATGATCAAGAGGGTCCTACAAATCTTGTCAGCCCCACACGAAGCTTGTGTTGTTTGATCACAAGTTAGAGGGATGGGAGGCAGGCTAGGTAGGTAGGTGTACCCGAGCACTCCAAGGGCTTACTTTTGTTGGAAAACAATGGCAATAATGTAACATCATGCCATTTGACTCTACTATTGCCAGATTCCGGTGGGGGGAAATCCTCCCCAACCCCAAGTCTTACCCGGGACTCACTATTAAAGATTTTAGAATGCTATTGGTTCTTCCTGTTATCTTTCCAAGCGAACATTGCAGAGGCAGAGCCCACTTGTGCATCATCGCGGAAGCTGCTCAGCGCATACTGCTGTTACTGGCAGTCATAATGGCGTGGTCGCAAACGCCGGTTCCAATCCTTGCTGCTCCTCCCTGTCTCTGCAGAAAGGGTGGGGTGACAACGGCCCGGAGACCCGCATCTCCAAGAAGCCACACGATAGGAACGGGCAGGCTTTGCCCCGCGCCATGTCGTCCGAATAAGGCTGTTGGACACAGTCGGACTGTCAGGTCAGGGGACACCCCGGTTCCAGGGGAACACAGGCCATGCTAGTTCCATAACTTGGGCTCTTGGACGGGACCTTCAGGTGTCGGCTCTTGGACGATGTAGATGGCGGGTTTTGACGCCCGGGTTCCATGGGAACACACCATGGCCGACGTGCACTGCTCCGAATGCGGTTTATTGGGAATGTAGCGGTGGATCATAGGAACAAATATCAATCTGTCGAGCTCCAGCGACGAGTGGTCTCCCGTGCTATCTTGCTTCTCCTACGTAAGCTCAAGCTAAGTCCTATTTACTACCACTATCGAGCTAGATAGAAACTAGCCACACAAAATTTTACAAAATGTTTTTGTAGAGTTGTGATCTCTGAAGAGTCACTAGAGGCTAATCAAAATTGTCCTCAGCTCCTCGCGAGCCGGTCCATCAAAATTGCCTTCGCTCCTCGCAAGCTGGTCCGCGTGTGTGTGACGAAACTCCAAGGCTAACTTCTTTGCCTAGGTGAGAAATAACCTCGATTGAATTGAACCATCGTGAGCAATAGGCTCTTACAATTCACCACAACATCCGATGTCATAGTCAGTACAGAAAGCTGCTCTAAAGATACATCTTGAATTCTAAATTTATTGCCCACACATCAGTCTATGTTCGTAGAATTCATTGTCACGGTTCTTGAAGACTTCTCTGGCCCTACCGGTAATATGTCATTGTCATGCAAGCTTACCCGTAGATTGCCAGTCCGCTATTTGTTCGTGCCGACGTTATCAGATGAAGCAACTTGATGTTGGTCGCGCTTGATCACGAGAGCTCTACCAAGGCTTAGTAGCAGCTTGTACTTCAAAGATTAGTGAGTTTCGGATGCACAAGTTATCAACATCTACGGTACAACAAGACGACTCACATGGACTTAATCAGGTATCTAATCAGGTGGTGAAGCATACCATGTACTCCGTGCAACCATAGACAAGAGGTTGAACCACATGTTTCTGATGTAAGCGTTTTGCTCCTCCCAGCGCATGAGCAATCATGATGGAAACCATGACAAAAACCATCAGGGATTCCAGCTTTCTCCACATCACTCTGACCACCTCCTTCGCTTCAGCCTAGAGCAACCAAGTAGCCCCTCTCCCTCGTGTACCCAATCGGATCAAGCAGCGAGCTCTCACTGCCCGAACTAATATCTGTCAAACACACATCAGATCCCCAAGCTGTCTACCCTCCTCTCTCAGCAGCAACACAAGTGCCTCCGAGCAGCGTGAATCCCTTTTAAAGCAAAAAAACACCTTGCCGCTATACCCGCTTACCTACTGGCGCGCTAAAACGGTGAATGGCGCCATTATGGACAGCCGCAATATGCCAGTACTACTCAGCATCCGACGGTCACAGAATTACGTACCCAGCATTTCAAAGAGGCTGGTGTTCAAACCTCGATAAGGTACTCGTAAAAATTGAGCGACGGGAGGTCCCTCGTGCTCCTGTACTATCCTTCACAACATGACATGAGCTCACAGATGGCGCCTCACTCCGCGATACGCGGGATATGTTCCGATTGGATTCAATTCGATCCAATTCGCAGGATATGCGATTCGAGAGCAAGGCCTACGGCCTGTAGCCTCCCTGCTCCCGCTTTCGGCCCCTCTGCATTGTTGTCTTTGTCCCCCTTCGCCCCGTGAATCTCTTTAGCTCCCTTGAGTAGGAAGGCACATTTTGCTGCGTCTCCCCTGTCTTGATGTCTGTTTACCACAGCTGTTCTTTGTGTTGAGAAGGTATAGTCCTCTCGTTAGCCTTGTCCTTGACTTGTGATCGGAGTTGTAATGGAGAATTCTAGCATGTCATATCCAATCTTATAGTTGCCTGCAAGTCTGTGTATTGCCCATGACATGCTGGTTGCGAATGTCCCGGAGGTGTACTTTCTCCTACTTGGTGCCATCACTTGATGAAAACAAGGGAATGTATATACTTCAAATTCTGGACATTATCCCAGTATTGCATGTCACATGTTAACTTGACAAGGCATGTGCGAATGTAGGAAGAGCAAGAATTCACATTCATGTGGCCCTGACATTTGATCTTTCACTCCCGTGAGCAGTGCGTATGCTGCAGGCAGTAGAGCTATACACAAGAAGGAACCATGCGCCAACACATCACGCACAGGTATGAGGCCGGAGGCTGTAACAATTGCAAAGCTAGAGTCATTGCAACTGGTACGTACAAATGGAGTCGACTAATTCAAGCAGTTTGCAGCTGATCTTTTGATTTCCCTTAAGTCTATGTTGCAATTAGGTAGTTGTCTTCAGCATAACGCCGAATTAGAAATTATCATACAATTAATGTGGTCGACCGTTTCTTGTCCAATCCAGACTCGAAATCTTCTACGCATCGCAGTGTTCAACATATGCTACATCAGGGGTCTGTTTCCCGACAAGTACTTTGAGGACAAGAATGTTCCCGCACTTGGTACGTTTTTGACCGATGTCCGTCTATCGTCAAAAGTTATATCTCTGAAGGGGACGTAGTAGTGGCACCTGTGCATAACTGTTGATCAGTGATTCGGAAGTCGATGAATGCATCAGTTGACTCCTTTGAATCTTCTGTAGATGTCGAACCCTGAAGCTCGGAATGACGTGCCTGTAAGGTCTGATCTCAAGAACTTTCAAGAAACAGTCCCACTTTATTATACAGGATCCTCGTTGCGATTGCTGCAGTTCTGAATTTTAGTGACAGAAATGTAAGTCAAGAAGCTGATGCCCACGGACATCGAATCGAAGAGACTCATAGAATGGATGGAAAAAGGTGAGACCCCTGCATTACCAAATCATTTTCAGTTCAGTTTTGATCATGTCTTACTCTTCACGCTAACAACTGATATGATCGTATTTACATATGTATGGATGATCTGTGTGCACAACATTTACGTGAGCTGTACTAAAAATGCATAGCTCTAAGATCGTGCAGACGCTTGCATTTCGGATTATTCTTCCGGATTTCACATGAGTTTAATAAGGGTAATTCATCATCATTTCAATATTGATGCTGGCCTCGCTGACTACGTTATCCAAAACTACTAAAATCACGTGCACGGTCTTTCTTTACACCACTTGTATGCATGAGGCAGAGAATTAGTCCAAAGTAACTAGAGAAATCCTCCTCCGTAGAAACAGGGGAATTGGCAGCTGGCGAAGTTCTCTAGTTTTTACATTTGTTGCACACAGGTCAATCAATGAGCATAAAACAGCTTTGGCAGGAGTTCTTCTTTGACCCTTCACAGTGGTGGGACAACAGGTTTGATAAGATGAGGCTATCTTCTTTCAAGAACTAAAACGTTTGTCAAAGTTAGGGACTGTCACTGGAATTAAGATGTTGGTTGACTTGACTAGTAATGATTTTCTCTTCCTCACGAGAAAGCAGCAAAAAGAAATGTTACTGATTCCTTGTCATCATGTGCAGCGGGTTATTTGAGTTTGTTCTTGGTACTGGAAGGATGCTTGAAACTGTTGCGGTTATAGCCTGCTCTATGGGAAGCTGTGATCACTGCTCAGCTGCACTGATGGTTTTCACAGAAAGGTCCAAGGTCACCAGACTTCAGGCATAAGCTCCCAAAGGAAGTCCTTTGGATTGAGCATTGGTCAAACCCTCATTGGGTGAAAGCAGAGCTAGCTTCCATGATACGAGCACAATTTGACGATTGTTCTGATGTCGATGTACACGATGGAATTCTAGATTATAGTGGGTATTCTCTTGATAATATTGCAGAATTGGTACATTATCTGTATAGGAGAGGGCTGCAGTAGTTGTATAACCCTATTGATATATATAGTTAGAGCCGGTCCTCCTGAGGAAACTTTTATGTGAAGTATTATTCCAAGTAAATGACTGCAGTGGTTCCCTAACCTTGGTTATGCAAGAAACTACTCGGCATCAGATGTTTATTTGAAGTATCTAAGAGCTTTGTGATATTAAGGTGAGAGGTTGAGTGTTAAGGGGTTGTAACTAAAGTTTGGATGAAGAGTTTTTGCTTTGAATCAGATATCAAATGTTATGTCAATATGTTCTCATCCTTATCAGGTGTTTGATCATGCAGAATGGCAGGGTTGAATACATGCAGCAGAGGAAGCACTACAATCACCGAAAAAGCACCAAGAGCGGGAAACTCGTCTGACACTTTGTGGGATGTGAGACCACCATACAAGGCAGGCCGGCTCAAAATGGCTCTGCATATTTTGAACCAATGAGGCATTCAAGCAGACTCCAACACTTACGCCAGTGTGTTGCAAGAGTGCATCAACATGAAAGACCTAGTTAGAAGGGAAACAGGTGCATGTCCACATCATCCAAAGTGGATTCAATGCATACACTTTTCTACTCATGTATGCCAAGTGCGGGAGTATAGGGGATGCACACCAAGTGCTTGACAAAATGCCTGAACGAGATATGATGACCTGGAATATAATGATAGCAGGATATGCCAAGCATGGGTATGGTAGGGAGGCTTTCAAGATCTACGAGCAAATCCAATGGGAAGGGATAAAACCGAACAGGGTGACTTTCGTCTGCATTCTCAATGCTTGTGCCAGCCTAGGGGCCCTGGGAAAGGGCAAAGAGGTCCATGCTGACATTATGAAATCTGGAATCTCATCACATACTCATTTGGAAAATACCCTTGTTAACATGTATGCGAAATGTGGGGACTTTAGGGGTGCATGCCGTGTATTTGACACTATGACTCAACGAGATGTGGTCTCATGGACTACAATGATTGCAGGATATGCCCAACATGGTTGTGGTGGGGAGGCTTTTGAGATATATAAGCAAATGCAATGGGAAGGTGTGGCGTCAAACAAGGTCACATTCGCCTGCATTCTCAATGCGTGTGCCAGCCTAGGAGCTCTGGAGAAGGGCAAAGAGATCCATCCTGACATCATCAAAGCTGGAATTCCGTTAGATAGGAATTTGGAGACTACCCTTACTCGCATGTATGCCCAAATGTGGAAACATGAAGGATGCACATCAAGTGTTTGACACCATGGCTAAACGCGATGTGGTCTCATGGAGTGCCATGATCTCAGGATATGCCCAGCATGGGTGTAGTAGGGAGGTCCTGCATCTGTTCGAACAGATGTGGCAGGAGGGTCTGAAGCCAGACAGTATCATCTTTCTATCTGTTCTGCATGTAGTCATGCAGGCCTAGTGGATGAAGGTCATCACTATTTTGCTTCTATGAGTCGACATCATGGCCTCAAACCAACAAAGGAGCAGTTTGCCTGTGTGGTGGACCTTCTCAACCGTGCAGGGCGATTGGATGAGGCAGAGGACTTAATTATCAATATGCCGATCAAACCAGATGCTTCGGTATGGGGTGCCTTGCTTGGGGCCCGCAGAATTCATGGTGGTGTGGAGGTGGCAGAACGGGCAACGAATTACCTTCTCAAGTGTGATCTGCAGTGCGCTGTACCTTATGTACTTCCATTGAACATCTATGTTCCGACTGGCAGGTAGGATGAAGGATTTCCTCTTTGTCATCTGATATTTGAGAAGTTGGCACTTGCATTTGGGCTCACAGGCAAAATCCACACATTGAGGAAAGTCAGCAGAGCTGAAGAGATTGTCTGGGAAGCCATTGGCGCTTCTATTCTGATCTCACGAAAGATACATAGGAAAGACACACTCGAGCAGTGGAAAAGTTTTCTATTCACTAGTTGTTCACGGATTCCTGCCTGTCTGTATCATAAGAAGGCAAGGGTGTATCGCAAAGTTTGTATTGAAGGTAACCAGAGTTATTAACATATTGCAGTTGCCACACAACAACACTCCATGAAACACATTTCAGAGCCCTCTTAGGGCATCCATTAGCCCGGAACTCGAACAGTTTAATTCCAGGTCCACGACCTGTCAGGCGCACGTTGAAAACTGTTCTATTTTATGGATTAGGGTGGCTGGTGGCATTCATATGGGTGAAACTCAGTGGATATATTGTACAACCTCTATAGATAGACACGTTGAGCATCACCAACATCATGAGGGATGGCTGTAAATCTGTCTGCCATCTGAGCACAAGATGGCATGCCACCATGTCAACCCGGTGTCTCCATGTCCTTCATGCTCTCAATCCAATGCTTTCGTGTTAAACCAGTGTCTCCAATGTCTAGTCGGTGCTTCTACCAGTTTTGTCGTTGTGGTTGCCGATGTCGTCGTCGTGTCATGCCAGCATGTCAAGAGCGACGGTTCGATCATGACGTTAAACCTAACAATTAGTTATTCTCTCATGCAAACTTCTCTGCATCGCAATTCACTTGATCACCCTCCCTAAAAGTACGCAATTCAATTGAACTGCTAAAACTAGTTCAAAAACAACCTTAATTTGCAACCTTAATTTGAATTGTTGACTACAATTCAATTGAATTGTAAATTTATAATTCAATTCAATTGTCAACTCACAATTCAATTCAATTATAATCTATATTTTTTAACTTATTTCTGTATATAAAGTATACATGGACATACACCGTGTAGACCAATGTTGGGCGGTTCTTGCATTTGTGAAGGAACCTTCGGTTCCGGTTCCACAATTATTTCAAGAGACGGTTCCGGATCCGGTTCCGGTTTTTTTTTATTGAGCTGGTTCCGGTCCGGTTCCGGATCCAACTTTTAAACATGGGGGCGGTTCCGGTTACCGGTTAGTTGCTGATAAAAACCATAGGTTCCGGTTAGGTTCCGGTTCTATTTTAAAAATATATTTGTTTAATTTAATTAGATTTAAAATATTTTATCAGTCCGGTAGATTAAATAGCAATGTATTCACATATTTGAACTAAAATCCAACGATTTTGTTAGTTTTCACTAACACAAAAAAACAAACAAAAATACTCTAAATAAACTGGTAGAAGAAAATGGGTAAAATTTTATGGGTTGAAAGTACTATTCAGCTACCAAGTATTGGCATCTTCAAACATTTTATTAATGAACTTAGCCAGGATATCATGGAGCTGGAGATTGAACCCAAGATCTCATGGCGCTGAAGCATTGAACATAGAATCTCATGGCCTCCAAGCATTGAACCCAGGATCTCAGGAGCTTGAGAGCATTAAATAAGTTTTGCCTGGGCCCACCAGCCCCACCAAGGGGTCAAGAACCAAGACCCGGACTTAGAAGCCCTTTGGTAGGTACTAGAGACACTTAGGGCTACAGCCCACGGGTGGACCGGAACCGGAACCGGAACCGGAACCGCTTTGGAGCTGGAACTGCCGGTTCCCACACATGTGGTCGTAGCTGGAACCGCCGGTTCCGGTTCCCACACAATCCCCAATGAGCGGTTCCGGTTCCGGTTCTGCACAGGCGGGTCCGGTTCCACATAACCGGAACCGGCGGTTACCCGGGGCCAGGCGGGTAACCGCCCAACACTGGTGTAGACCCTAGACAGGAACATCGTGTAGGAACGAGCCCCATGTAGAAATGAGCGCACTAGACATGAGACCCTACAGAGCACCCTACACAGGAACATCGTGTAGAAACAAGCACCGTGTGGAAACGAGCGCACTAGCTTAGAAACAAGCACCGGTAGAACGAGCGCACCAGCTTAGAACGAGCACCGTGTGGACACGAGCGCACCAGCTTAGAAACGAGCACAGTAGAGAACGAGCGCCATGTGGAAACGAGCGCACTAGCTTAGAAACGAGCACCGGTAGAACGAGCGCACCAGCTTAGAAACGAGCACAGTAGAGAACGAGCGCCATGTGGAAACGAGCGCACTAGCTTAGAAACGAGCACCGGTAGAAGCGAGCGCACCTTAGAAAGGAGCACCGCAGACAACGAGCGCACCAGCTTAGAAACGAGCGCCGTGTGGACACGAGCGCACTAGCATAGAAACGAGCGTACCTTGGAAATGAGCGGCATGTGGACACCAGCGCACTAGCTTAGAAAAGAGCACAAGTAGAAACGAGCGCACCTTAGAAACGAGCACATGTAGAAACAAGCTCACCAACTTAGAGACGAGCACCATGTGGAAACAAGAGCCGTGTAGAAACGAGCGCACCTTAGAAACGAGCACCGCTCTTACCGCTGCGGATCCTTCTTCTTTGCCTCCCTTGTCGTATTAATTTGGTTTGAGAGTAACACTTTCGCACCCAACTAGCTACGCTCGGAGTTCGTTCTACTCGTGTAGCCTGGTTCTGGCACTGTTGGTTCTCTTTGTTGCCCAGAGCTCTGATTACTTGGCATGAAATACACTTCTGTACATGCTTGCTCAAGAGCAGGGTGGAGGTGACAAGATCGTCCGTCTATACTACAAGTTGATGGGTGTTGTTGCAGGTATCTTCGTAGTAGTACCAACGTTGAGCTCCTCGGACTAGTTACTCGAGCTTTCATTTGTAAGCACGACCTTCGAACTAAGTACCAAAACCAGAAAAAGAAAATCCATCAAAACCTCCCCTTTAATCTATGTGCAACCAAACTTAGGGCTTGCCATCCTGTACAGAACTGCTCTCACACGAGGAATTGACGCCAGGCGCATCGTCAAAATTCCGCCGTAGCATCATCAAAAAGCTGCCCATATCCATCAGAACAAAGCCCACAAGTGGCATTGCATCCTTGTAGTACCAATACCAAAATTGCCAAGGCTACAATTTGTGATCTTATTCTTGGCCTGGAAATGACAGACTCCTGGCTGCTGCCGACGATTCAACGATTTCAATGCAACTCAAAAAGCCCGGTCCGGCCCCCTTGTCAAGACATCAAAGAACAGAAGTAGAGCAGCCTAAAATCTGAACTACCCAAGGCAAGAGATCAACCTGAAACACAAGCATCAATCTACCATGAGGAGCACCAAACTAGCTATCTATGAAAAGGAATATCACAAGGCTAATACTATTACAAAATGCAGCCTTGTTTCCTCTTTGGAGCTTCAAAGGACAAGTAGGCATTGGATTTTCTTTTCTGAATGTTGCACTTGTCCCTCCAGTTCACCTCCCCATCTTCCGCATCCAAAGGAGAAATTCTGGCACTAACGCTGCCAGCAGGTAGGGACAGAGTTGTTCCAGTCAATTCTAGATTCTGAAAGTCTCCGGCAGAAGACTCCATGTTTTCCCCCAGGTGTTGTCGAATCATGCAAGAAGCTGATTTTTCCTGTTGACATTGCACTTGAAAATAGCTACCATAAGAACAATCCATGTCTTACGAGCTTCAGACAATAAGTCTGAGTGAGCTAAGCATAGAGCCTTTTGCAAACAAGGAATAGAACTTTGAAAAAGAATAGAGCGGCATATTTTCCAGATATGCCAGAGCACCATGCCACGGAGAGCCACCCAAACAAGGCAAGGACAGAAAATGGTACCATCTTTGATATTAAGGAGCAAGGCAGATGCAGGGTAAGTAAGGGAACTGTCCCATATAACATACAAGGATGTAGCTTGGGCCCACATTGAGGAAGCAAAGGGACAGGCGATCTAGGGCAGTGTTCAGACTGTCATCTGGTACAATTCTAGCTTTGACAATGTCACCATGCACCATTTTGTCCATTTCCAGAGCTGATGACAATTTTTAACAAAACTTTGCTTGTTAATATCATGTTACTGCTGCTCTCTATAATCTAGTAGGCATTCACCTTTTTTATTTCATTATCCCACCCATTGATTGGTGTCTGAAAAACATTCCTTCCAAAGCTTCTCCTCATCTTTATTATTTGTTTTTGGATACTTTCCTTCGCCATGGAGTAATTACATGTCTCCAAACCACCATAGATCGACAAAACCAGCTAACTTATAGACTTCAACATGGAAAACTAGGGACGACTCGGTAAGAAGGAAAACATGAGTTGAAGAGGAAGGTGCCCTCATCACATTGTGCTCACATGGGTCATCCCGATGCACATTTTATCATTAGCTGTAGCATGTTGGCATGCTTTACTCATGACATGGCCAAAACACGCCAGTATCTTATTGGTTAGTTGGTATTGTGCCAATAAGGGTTTCACAATCTCTGCCAAGGCTGCACCTGCAGTGTCCAGCGCTTCGAATATGCCCACAGGCACATGACGGGGCTGCCAAACATCATCAATAAAATTCACCTCAAGGCAAAAAGTGTCAAACCCCGTCCAGGGGTCAAATGTGACACTGGCAGTAGCACACTTCGCAAGGCTAGGCAATACATATCTTTCCATTGTTTTAGCTAGCATGCCTTGGGTGTGCTCAGCCACAAATTGCTTGCGGTTAGGAAATTTCACCTTAGGGTCTCTCCTCATGACAAGCCTCCTTAGCCAAGGGGACTCCACCGATGAGAGGGCCTCATAGCCCTTTGTCACATGGAGGACAAGGTCCTCTATGAATCTAATATGTGCGTGGTCAGTTTTGGAATAACTAGTGTCACCACCAAAAAAAAAAAAGTAATTGAAGAATGAGGGATTGTCTTACGTTTTTTACATTTGTGCCGACCTTCTGCAACTCCTTCCTTGGCCTTTAGGTGCTGCTTGTACTTGAAAAATTGTGCCCTGGATGCTCATCGTGAAGATGTTTCTTCATTGATGTACTGCCATGAGCGGGGTTGTATTTAACCAAGCATTTTCAATTTCTGGCATTGGTATTATAAGCTGAAGATGAAGCATCAGATACGCAAGGGGCTGGGCGGCACAATATGCACTCATCATTTGGGTGGCAGTGACATCTGTTTTGACCCCAACATGTGCTAACAAGTAGAAGCCCCAAATGGAGCTGGTGCGATGAAAGGCACCCAAGGTCGTGCATTATCCTCAATCTTCAAAAGCAACACTCTCCATATGGCCTCCTCCTCCGCCTGATGCACCTCGTCCGGGCTGTATTCAGCAAGTTCTTGATGGGATGATGCGTGGGATGTAGTTGTGGCATCAAGGCATTTAGTTGTCACTCTTGTTTCATCCCCCTCATCATAAAGGGATCGCTCAAAGTCAGAAATGCTCAAGCCCTCCATGGAAAAACACAATTGAAAATTGCAAGCAGGGGCAGATCAAGCCCAGCTCGCAATGCTCAGAAGCAAACAAATGTCTTTCACTACAAAGAAATAAATAAGGGAAGGGATGATCAGCCTTTTTTCTTTTTTTCTTTTTTTTTAAAAAATTTATGCCTTGGCGTGGACCTGGCGAAATATTTTTGGGACTGAGTGCAGAGGTGGCGACATGACATTGTCCACCTAGAATCCACCTGGCTACAGGTATGCAATGTATTATGCAATATGGCGGTCGAACGCTGTAATATGGCAATATGGTTACTTATATATGGCTACAATATGGCTACATATATATGGGCAATATGGCTACTGGCTGGAGATCAGACGGTGGAGATAGGTGCAGGTGGCGAAATCGTGGTTGACCCCTGGTGCGATGGAGCGCCAACCCTTGCATTTAGGGCGCCATGCTCCCCCGTTCCCTGGTGAAATGGGTGGGTTCCGCAGGTGTCTTCTGGCACCAGCTCGCCGGGGGCCCGCCCGGTTTTGGCTGTTTTTTGTATAGGGGTGTCGCGGGCCCTTTTTTTTTTGTGCTATTTTGCTTTTTTTCGCTTGAAAAGGAGGGGCTGGAAGGGGTCAGATTCTTAACCCACTCCTCCTCCTTGCCGACGCATCAATCCTCCACCCCCAATACCGATCTCCTCAATTTTTTGCGGTGCCCCACAACATAAAAGAGCCAGCCGCAAAACCTCCACTCCTCTCTTAACTTCACCGTCATGGGGCTCCGTAACGTCATACTGCCTACCCCTCCCATCTTCACTGCTCGCCCCTCAGTATTGGTCTCAATCGTAACCTTGCCAGCAACCATACTGTGACTGGTATGGTTTGTAGGTGGTTACGTCATTTTCCCTAAACCCTGAGTTCTACGTTCAACCGGGTATTTGCTCAACGACACCCCCGACTGGTTGGTTCTTTGATACCTTTACTCAGACCCGGGCACATACCCAAGTCAATTGGCACATACTAGTACAACACTGGTATGTTCCCTCATGCTCCCTCATGTGACCTTGACCATGAGGTTCCACGAAGAGTACCTCATGAGCTGATACTGGTTCCTCCACAGTCTGCGTTTTCTTTTCTGCTCGCAAATTCAAATAATGTCGTAAAGGCTTATCATGGATACCAACTTATCCTTTAAGCTTGTAAGCATTAACTCTACCAAGCATTTCCTTGTTGATTGTCTGTAGCATTGCTTTGTTATTATCATACATTTTCTATATGAGATAAGGTTCCTTCCAAGGCGACTTGAGCTTAGAAACCTTAATCTTTCCCTTCATCTGCAACCGTAACACCAAATCTCCTATCTTAAAAGTTTTCAGTTTGCCTTCGTCCAATCGATCTTCCTCGGTCATGTTATTTGCTGCATCAGCACGTACCTCCTCCACACGATACAATTCATGCTTCCTCACTTTGATTGAATCCTCCAAATCCATTCTGTCTCCCCCTTCTGTTCTCATGGTAGAAATTAGGAATTCCACAGGAAACATAGTTTCCATACCATAGACCAATTGAAATGGCGTATGCCCGGTAGTAACTATGTATGAGGTTCTATAAGCCCATAAGGCTGTTGTTAACTTGGTATCCCAATCCGTTTGGTTGGCATTTACTATTTTGGCAAGAATTGTGCACAATATGTTATTTGTTGCCTCTGCTTGACCATTATTCTGAGGATAATACGTCGTGCTCTTCTTGTGAACATGAGTTCTTTGGTCAGTATCTCAATAGTTTCATTGATAAAATGACTTCCCCTGGTCATTGATAAATTCTAGGGGACAACCAAATCTGGTTATGATATTTTTGTTGTGGAATTAGCTGTGTTGTCTCTCAAAGCCTTTGCTTCTACCCATTTAGTAGTACAATTAGTTGTTGTGATTATATACTTGATCTGAGTATTCCTTACTGGAGGATTGATTGGCCCTACAAAGTCAGTGCCTTCCTTTGGCAAGTGGTTAACAGGGTTCTCAAAGTGGGCCAATTTTCTTCTTCACTGCTTTGCCCAAGCAACCATATGGCCCTTGGCGCAAGCATTTTACATGTGTTGGAACCAATTGCCTATGACTTCAGTGACAATTGTCCTCAACTACAACCAACAGGGAAAAACTCTAGCTTCCAACTGTCCTGTGTTTGAGACTCTGAGATATTCTATCTTTATGGAATCTATGGAAAAGACGTTGCGCTTGGACTCTGAGCAATGAAAATGTATCTCCTACTGTACTTCTCACTCTTGTTTTCTTTGATCTTACAGTGGCTGCTAAGAAGAAAGCATGGGCGTTATTGTGTGCAGAGGCTGCTAGAAAACCAGAGCGTCAGCCAGCACTCCTTCTTCCTTTAGAGCGACATGGGGAAAGCATGGGATCATTTGTAGCTGCACTAATGATCTCTCTTACGTTTGGGCGGACAGACTTCTGAACTGTTGGCAGAGACCAGATCCCAACTCTTCGGCATCCCCCGAGTTTGAAAGATCGGAGGTTAATTGGAAACACGTCAGGACCTCCTCAGCGGCAAATTAGCTCCATTTCCACAGATAGATTAGCGGTCGACACGCACATGGCTCATCTCCTTTCTATTGCTTGCTATTTCCCTACTTCTCCCACTCTGTATCTTCGTGTGTAGGCTCCCCTTGGATGCTTGTCCTTCCCTCCCTGCTCTTCTCCCTACTGTTAGCTTTTGCTTCTCCTTATTCCTTATTTGTCTGGGTACTTCTTCTCTATCCTTTTTTGCCACAACATTGGTTCGCCGTTTCTTGTCTGCCCCTTTTGGTAGCAGTACTCAATTAATAGGGCCTTACTAGGTTCTTCTTTATCATTTGCTCTTATCCATAACAATGGTTTACCGCTTCTTGGCTACTGGTAGCGGTTACTACTCATTGATAGGGCCTTTGAACTTGCTGTTTCATCTTCATAGTACTTACTGTTCGTGAAGTTATCATTCAGGGTCTTCGTGAGATCAAGCCTTATGGCCGTCTTCGGGCACTGAAGGGTTTTATTTTTTTTCCCTTTGAAATAATGCAAATAAAGCTCCAAGGGCTTCCTCCATTTTTCTTATATTTAAGAAAAAAACAAAAAAAAAAAGTACTTGTTGTTACAAAAAAATGGAAAACAATAGGAACAACGTAAGAACTTAATGAATGCATGCGATCTGACGGTACTTGAATCAGAACTGTAGTACTTGAATTGCGGGGTCCGGGCAGCCTGGGCTCCTCCGGCGGGGCCTGTCAAATCCTCCCCACCCCCTCTTACCTCGGATTCACTATTAAATACTTAAAAATCCAAGTGGGTTTCAAGCTCTGTGGGTAGCGTGACGGTGAGGTGATAGCCTTCCAGGTTCAATTCTTGATGGGAGGCTCTTGTACTGTGACCCTCTGTAATCCCGGTCTCATGTAACCCATATCTCTCATGTAAACCCTATGTAACCCCTGTCTCTCATAACTTTGTGTTAGTCCATTTTATACTTGGCCATATTTGGACTTGTCAAATTTCAAGACCAAGTGTAAGTTACACCGAGTTGAGTTACACACCATGTCGTTTAATCCAATGTAACCCCAAGTGGAGGTACGCACCTCATGGTATAACCCAATGTAACCATGACTCGAGTTTAGAGCCGGGTCCCACGGGTAGCTGCAAGCGCCCCCACTATTAACGAGGTGCTATTGGTCGAAATAGGATATTCCCTAAGGGGGCCCCCCACAGAATCGCCCCTTGCTAAGAGCATCCCCACCCTACACTGAACCCAACACGCTAATGGAATATCAGGGTATGCAGTTTCAAGGTGGGCGGAAAACGTCCACACCTTGCACTATGAACCCTCTATCACATGAAAAAGCGGCCATTGAATATCATTCCATGCCCTGAACCCGAACGCCGTAACTCAGGCCCCGAATACGCCACCTAATCTAAGTCAAAGTGACTAGCGCGTGCGTGTCAACATCTTGGCAGCAACCACGCCCATTCCTGCCAATGGGAGACAAGGTGCACGGGGATAGCGTGGGAAATTCAGGGGCAAGGGTGTGCGCGAGTCGGGGCTGCCTCGCCACAGAACCCAATAGGCTCTGGATCGATCATGTAATTTTGGTGGAGTGCGCATGGAACTTACCGGTTCTAAGTTACTTTGGATGGAAATCAATAGTATTATGTAAGGCTGCAAAGACAAAGGTGTCAGTTGGGGGCGCCGTGAAACTCCATCGCCCCGCGGGGAAAGGGACCATCGCCCCGCAGGGAAAGGGACGTCTTTTTTGCGCCCTTAGCAAGTGTGGGGGCACCCCTTAAGGAATATGCTATTTGGACCAATAGCGCCTTGTTAATCCTGGGCCGATTCATATGGAACCCGGCTCTTGCACCAGTTCCATGTCACTCTCAAAGAGGGTGGGGAAGATTTCACATGCCGGAAACCGACGTGCCATCCTGTCAAAGGTTGCACTTGTGTTAAGTTGTGTCTTCGATGTACTGCAAACGGACCAGGTCTGCCGACGTAGGTATCTCAGGGTCCCAACTAGCATGGCCCCAATCTAAGCTTACCTGAACCTCGTCGTTTTCGTTCATCAGATTCGGCTGCTGCCGGACCGTTCTTTCTATATGTTGGTTCTTGACATCCTGACAGTTGCTTTGAACATGTTCTCGTGAAGACAAGGCTCTAATTATATCCTGAACCTGCTGATGGATCCTTTTCATGTCGTCCTCCATAGCGCGTAACTGAGAAGTCAGCTCGCCATATGTCGGCACACGCACCTCGTGTGTGGTGTTCATGTGCATCTCACCCTCATGCATTGTAGTCATCGTAATTTCCTTTCACCGTCCGTTGAAGCAGCAGGCCCCCTGCATCAAAGATATATTTCCTAAATGCAAGCTCAGATCCGAATGACGAGCAACTCATTCTGGACACTTAACACCAAGCATTTGTGACTCTAGGGAAGCATGGTTACCAAGACGATTGTGCCCACTGCATCTAACAATCTGAGCCAGCTGAACATCCTACTTTCCATTGCACACATTTTCTTAAGACCGATAAAAATCTGCTGGCGGCATGCTCGGAATGGTGAGATTCAGGGCGACATTTTGATCTCGTTACATTGGGTACCTCGCCGGGAAAGTTGCAGGCAGAACTTGCAAACAGAAACAAACCACAGTTTTGATGCACAGAGAGAAGAAGACAAATCGTCTTGGGCAGGTGTCTTCGGCTTACGAGGCTGGCGGTTCATCGTCTTCTAATCTGCAAAATGTAAAACAGCAGCCTCGCAGAGGTATCTGGCAATGGGCTTGCAAACGCATGTACCATAGAAGCTCAACCGTTCTAAACTGGAATCTCAAAATTCAATGGAGGACGCCTGCATATGTAGGCTGTCACACTGTGGACATTATATAACTTACAAGGTCATTGGGTCAGGTGGAAGTAGTTGCAAGGTTATGCAGATTGCAGCTGATGTTTGTTCATAGAACGACGAGAGTGCGTGATCTCAGTTTTGGTTTCTGCAAAGAACTCCAGGTGAGCTAGTCCGATCTATGGTTGTGATGTCAAATTGTGATTGTGTTGGTTCAAAGGTGCCATCTTTACATTCAAAGCAGACAAAGAAGAATACAGCTGCCAGGCGGAGGATCACGACGACGGTGACTCGCTTAGTTAGTATTTATGTGGTGCAGTCTCTCGGGAGCCACATCCATGATCTCTATGTGATCGAACATATTTTATGTGTTTAGGATGTGATTGATGATGCTTTTTTGCCTGTGAGGAGGGGTTTGACGTTGAACAATGTCGGATAACTAGCCATACCATTATTTTGACCACCAGTCAGTAGCTCCGTTGGATAGCGCACCGAGTGCCACCTGCTACATTGTCGAGTGTGGTATGTTCTTCCACCCCTTCCCTTGGGCAAGCTGAGAACACTCCACTGTTTTCCTTTGCTGCGCTTGGTAGAATGTATTTTGCAATTGGGGGATGTCGTTGGTATCTTGAATTAACGGGTTGTTCAGCTCATTACCTGTGGCTCAGGTCCTATCTCTTTCTGGCTCTCTTCTCTTCTCCTTAGTGCCTCCCTTCTAGACTTATTGGTTACGAGTGGTACCTCTTTATTCAGCCTCCATAGCTTTTGTAAGGTTATTTTTTCCTTACTTATAATAAAGCTTCTAGGGCCACGTCTGCCCCTGTTCTCTAATATATATATATAATCGGATTATGAGTTACAACAAATAAAATGGTAAGAACAATACTAAGTTCAAAATGTACTAACTAGTATGAACTCTACCGCACTGACCTAGTTTATTAGGCACTTCCGGGCCTAATAATTAATAATAATGGAATATTATTAAGCAGATTCGTTTTTATTATTTAGGCACCTCACCTAGGTAATTTCCAAAGATTAGGCATGTATCACAGTTGACCTTGGATAATAATGAACGATTATTTTTGACCTGCCTCAAAAAATATTGTTGACATAATTTTCTTTAAAAAAAACATAATGGTCTTGAAAATAGATATTACCTTGATGGAAGTGTCATTGAGAGCATGAGCCGATGTCTTGCAAACATGCATATCGAGGATGATGATGTTCTTGACCTTACCATTGTCTCGCATTCAAAAGATTCACATGAGATAGGTGATGAGACTTATGAAGATGTAGGTGCATCAATGTGGAAGTTGTGCAGACATGAAATTATAAATTGCAGGTATTTTTGTCATTTTTTGGACTTTAAATAATACAATTTAGGCATTTGTTTCCACATATTTGGATATTTTGGTGTTTTTCACAATTTTCGAGCAATTAGGCACTTCTCAGGAAAAAATTTCAAGTCTTAGGCACATTTTCCAAAAATGTTCTAAATTGAATTAGGCACTTGATTTGAATTAAGTATTGCCTAATAAGCTAGGTCAGTACGGTATCATCCCCTTTTTTGTCTTTATGAATTTGATCTGTTTTTGACAGAGGAGACAGAAAAAGACCATATATATATATATATATATATATCTCAAAACAGTCATTTGTATAAATTGTATCAATAGGCTAATTTTTCCTTGATTTTGAGCTGGTAGGTTTCCATGGGAAATACTGATCCGAGCTATGGCGGCGGTGGACACTGCTGCAAGCGCTAGTAGACCTTAGAAAGGAGGTGCCGACAACTAAGGGAGGACGATAACACATAATGGAGACATAGGATAGCGGCACGCTAGATGTGAACAGTTTAGTGAAGAAGATAGCCAAGAGTTGACGGGGGAGAGCAAAGAGTTGAGCTCCGCTTAGCAATCGTTTCAGAATCGTTAAGTTGAAAAAAAGCAGGCAACGGCTACCGGGCACGATGGGTGAGGACATTTACATTGTGGTGTTGATTGCTTTGCGAGGCTATGGTATTGTATTGTGTATGGCTGTGAGGTGAGACACGGGTTGGTCCCATACTTATGTTGGAAAACCTTAGGTCAAGGTTTAGATACGAGGATCGTAGTGTGAGAATCCTATCACGATCATGAAATCTCTTTCTCAATGAAATTTCTTCCTCTTCTTCCTTTTTAAAGTGTTGACAAATTTTTGGTGATGTATTCGTAGATCTGTTGGATTTCTTCTTCCTCTTTTAATTGACAGAATTTTATTGATGTATACACAGATTTGTTGGATTTGGGCCTTCAAGCGGCCATCCAGGAGTATAATCTGCTTCTTAATGAAAACGGAAGATGGAACGTGGGTCCATATCCTTTCAGAAGCTATTTCTCGATCTACATATGAACAGTGGGTGGACACCCAAGAAGCACACTGGAGGCTGGAGGCTCTCTTGGGAAGAAGGAGACGAAGCAGGTGTTGGGAGGGTGATGCTATACGGAGATCCTGGTGGTGTCCACGCCCGGGTATCCGGCTGGGTCAAGAGGCAATTTGTAGAAGAGCTAATTCGGCTTGGCATTGGATAGCTGTACATCTGCCCAGGGCAATCAAAGAACTCGACGGGGGCATATATCCAGTGAGTGCCCAATTGGACGATTGTCCAACTGTGGTACTCGAGGTAGCGCACAGGAATGAGGAATGAGCGCACAGGAATGAGCGCACAGGATGAGTCTAGGAGCGCTCTCCTTCAGGAATTAAAACATTGGACCTCGAAATGCAATTTCGCCATAGGAATCCTCATCCCGGAAGAGAGACAGAGGTCTCAAGTTATTTTGTTTCACACGAAAGCAAGAGGCGACGAAAAGCACCTCTCGTAATTTTTCTGAGCATAGGTGCTCATCTCCCAACACGGCGATGCTCAAAGTACTAGTAGAGGTAGTATTTCCTTGACTTGCAGATGTGCCGCCTTCCTTGGCTTAGACTATTGATTTATGGATGTTACTGCAAAAGATCTTGGATCTCTTCGCCCGAACATCAATTGCATCAGCAGCAGTGGATGGGTAGACAATGGAAACGAGGTGGATGGGATGCAGATACAACATGCAACTGTGGTCCAACCAAAGTGGTGGCTTCGTTGGAGTGCTGCTGAAGAGTATCTTTGCATCTCATCCATGACAGGGCTGTTGTAGCTCTTTTCAGACCAGTTTGATTACTTCAAGCATAAAGGACAAAAAAGCCTCCTGTTAAAGCCCAAGAAATTCCTGAAGCTGCCTCTTGCTGACGTCCTCGCTCTCTAAAGTTCTCCCCTTCTGGTATGGTTCTGTGTATGTAACCAGTCAAACAACCTGGTTGGTGACCACAATGGTCATATTGATGTGTGTTGTTTTGTAGTTCTCACAATTGGACAGTTTGGACTTCTTTTACAGTAGCCTCGTCAAAGAGATGGCGATGTCTGCGGCAGTGTGTGTTTCTAGCCTTGCGGCCAAAGCTGACCTCTTGGGATAGAGAAATGAAATGGTGCTTTATAACGTCCGCGGAAAGATCATAGAGAGAAAGCATGGAACACAGACGTTACCTATTGATTATAGGTATTGTTTCCCCATGTTTGCGTCACCTGGATCTTCCAAGGATCCCGCCTGGGCCCAGTTCAATGACAACCATTTTCAATTAGGCTCAAAACAAGGTTTTACCTGATAGTTACATTAACCATCAAGGCATTTCACCTGATTTAGGATAGGTGAATACAGTCCAAGCGTGTAGTCATTGCCTGCCGTGGTTTCCACCGAGGTCAATGCCACCACACCCACCATTTTACAAACGAAGTCAAAGCCTGGGGTATCTGAAGCACCTGAAGACTAACTGACGGATAGCCAGAGATTCCCTCCAATACCATGCTTCTACTTTTCAGAATGAAGATCATATAACATTTTTGAGGCATTCAGGAAGGACTGCTATGGATCTCACTCCTCTTTGAAGCATGGAATGAGTTTCAGTTAACGCCTCAATGCAGAGAAGTGAGCAGAAGCAAACACATCGGATATGCATATGGAGTGTATGGATCCACATTCTAAGAGAAAACTCAATCCACAGAGAGAGGGGAAAATGGGAAAAGAAAATCTATCAGATAAGCTGGAGAGTGGGACCTCAACCGTAAGCAGCCCAAATACTGGTCAAGATATAGTGCCTCATGCAGAAATGAAATGAAATGAAATGGTGCTTTATAACGTCCGCGGAAAGCTCATAGAGCTTATGGGACAAAATCGAAGAAAACATGAGAGAGGAAACAAAACTAGAACCCAAGAATGAGAACTAATGTTCTAGTGTTTGTCTAAGGGTGAGAGAGTGTGTACTCTTGAGAGATTGTTTGCCCGTGGCCTTGTGGCCACAGACTACCTTTGTGAGGAGTGGGACTTACAACTGGCTCTGGCTTTCCAGATTTCCTCTACAAGGCCCTTCACACAAGCTTCAATCTGCTGAGTGTGAGCTGCCCAGCAATTAGATCCTAGGGCTTTAGGCTCAGCCTCAAAATTTTGAAAGAGGTGCAGGGACAACATTCTTGATGGTCTTGAAGAGGGTCACTCTCTGTTGAGAATATCTCAAACAATGTGTCAGAAAATGGATATAGTCTTCCTCTCTGCATTTGTTAATTGTTCAAAGGTAGGCTTCCTGCCCTGGGTTTAAAATTTCAGTCTAGTGCCGAAGGTAGATAGGCCATTGAGATCCTCCTTAAGGTTCTCACCCATATCAGACTGTAAACAAGTTCAGGGAAGTTTTATGCCTAACTTCATTTTCATCATACAGTCTTTGGGATCATGGCTTTGGACAACCTCCGCAAGGTCAGCTTCATCGAGCAGAGTCAATTCATCTTGGCAAAAATTCAGATACCTGAAAATCTCATCTACCCTTACAAGACGGTGTTGCTTCCAAGAAATAGCTTCGATTATCGTAGGGTATCTGATATTACACCATTGGACCATGAATTCATCAAATCGAGAGCTGCGGGGAGTTTTCACCAAACTCACCCCGGACAGCCACATTTGCTTTTCTAGATCAAGCTGACATGCTTTCCTTGCCCTGAATGGATTCTAGGTGTTTAGCATGGTTGGAATTGTTGACCCACACAGCAGATGCATGCTCCAATGCCGGCCTACTAAGGTTCAAAGCATGGTCCTTTTAACTTTAGTATTCAGTCCTCTGCAGTGGATGGAAGAATTTAGTGAGACCCAACACTTTGTGTTTGGCTGTATGGTACAGAGTCAGACTGTATGCATCATATATGTAATCTCTGAGACAGTAATGTTTGTGGCACGCTTGGAAAAACTTTTTGACAAGATATTTTTGCATTCAGAGTATTCGTTTTGATGAATGAAGAGCTTGGAGTTTGCAGAGTACTGAGTTTTCGAAATGCACTTGAACTCAAATTTTAGAAGGTAGCTATTTCAAACCCAAATATTTGTGCCAAGGCACCAACACCCTAATATTTACAATTGGATGCATGATCCTTGAGGCAAAAGCCTAACAAATATCAGGAACTGTCTAGCAAATTTATGTCCATAAGCAACATGTACATTAGATAACCAGTGACAATTTGTTTAGAATCCTGGGGTTGGTACTGTACATGATTGCTTGAGATAAACTTTCCACCCTAAGGAAAAATTTACTACTAGGACCTGCAGCCTACAAATCATGGGTTGAATGATCCTAAGAAATCTAGCAACACCTCTGAAATAAAAAATGTCACTCTCCAAAGATAACCTCCCCACTTTTTGCAGACTGGACTTGGGGGAAAATATTCTCCTCCCTCCCTCTCATCTTCTGTACATTTCCTTAATGGAACCAGGAAAGCTTGACTTTTGCAGCCACACCAGCATATGTCTTTCTAAGCAACAAGGCAGGGAAGCATTTTGTTCCTCTTTTTGTGGCCCCAGAGGCTTCCTTCATTAGCATGACAGCTTTTGAACTTCATTGGATTGATGGGTAGAGCATTCACTACAGGGCTCCCTATGAATTGAAAGGTTCAGATGCAGCAAGGATTACTCCACAAAATGCACAATCCAAGACAATGCAGAGTAGCGTTCAAACAAAGTGATGAACCTTGAGAAATATTGGAGCATGACTGACCACAGTTCTTACCATTCAGGGTGCCTCATGAAGGTTGGCCGATGAAACAGTCCTTGAAATCGCAAGAGACATAGAAGGTCACGGGCCTGTGGCATACACAAACACAGAAAGGTCTGGCACGCTCCCTACGCAGGTATTAACCTGTTCAGGTGCGAAGGGACCCTCTCAGCTTGCTCTAGTAGCCATGGTTGCCAGTGGTACCATCTGAGCAAGCACCCCTGGTGCTGAGTAGAATCAGCTCAGAAAGGACAAACAAACTTCTTCCATTGCCATTACAAATACATGTAAGCACACACTAGAGTTTCTCTACTGTGACATCGACATACCATACACATTTACATCCCAACCAGCTAATTTTCCACAATCCGAAAAAGCAACAATAGAAGTAGGAAGTGCTCTAGTGTCTCCTTAATGGCAACTACTTTCAAGTAGGGACAAGCTCATGGATCCTTCAAACCCATTCAGAGCAAAACAACAACCATTATGCGTGCAAAACTAACACATACAAACAAATTTGAGGTTTGAGGGAGCTCAAATCCTCACCCCTAAAGTCTCTTGCCCGTAGTAGCATTTTCTGCAACAAAAGAAGGTGAAGTGGAATCCACAGCCAACCAACAAAGATCCCTGTGGATCTCCAGTCTTAAACCACGTCACACTTGTTATCAATATCATCCCTGCAGCAGGTCACACTAGCAAAGAGGGGAGAGTAAAGGGAGGTCCTTGCAGCCAGCAGTAGTGTACAACTTAGTAAGCAATGCTGCAGAGGGAGGGAGGGGGTGTTCTTGCCGATGTACTAGAGTTGTGTAATTTGTGACAGACTTGTGCTTCATAACACAAGAGGGCGGTCAGTGATGTTGAGTTTAATGGGCCTTTGGCAGCAACATAGCTCTCAGGCAAGTAGATTTCACCACCAACCTCACTTCACTGTTCTCCACTAATGGTCTTCTTTGCAGCCAAAAACTCTGCACTCATGCTGCCTATGCCATACTTGATTGTGACCTGGGGCTCATCCTCATAGCCATGCTCCTCTGCATGTTTGTGCACATCCTCAGTGATGCTCATGGAACAGAACTTGGGGCCACACATAAAACAGAAATGTGCCAACTTGGCACCATCAGCTGGCTGGAAGTGTCTCATCATGGAATGACTGCTGTCACAGGATCGAGAGAAAGGGCAAACTGATACCATATGAATGTGAATGGTTATAACTTTCGAGACTTCAAAAAACGGGAATAAATGTGCAAACTGTCATCCAGTATGAAGTCAGGACAGGGATAAACCAGGTAAGTATGCCTGTGGATACTTGATCAGATAACACACGAAATATATTCGAACATGAAATAAGTCTGTACTTCTCCCGGAGATTCGACCCTCACAGTGACATATGTACATAGGTCTTTCTTTGAGATCCCCATGAAATGAGAACCCTTACCTGCCTAGCCAACCAGGCCAAGATTCTCGGGTTGCATTTTAAACTGCCAGAACTTTTGTTGGGTGGGCTCAGATTGTATTAAATCTTGACCAAATTTGCTTAGTAACATCCAACCAAGCACGTGCTCGCATCCAAAACATTCTACTAAAAAAAAATTCAGACAACAAGTTTTCTTGATTATGAGAAGGGAAAGGGATGCCGTGAAGGTCCATGTGACCAGAAAAACTGAAAATTTACAAAGCACCTTCAGCATTCTTATTGGCTCCGTGGAGATGCGTGCGAAGCCATATCCGTTCACACCGGTTGAACAAGAGGCCGCTGGTGTTGAGGCTGAAGGTTATGACCTTGACCCCCGTGCTTTTCCTGATGCTGAAGTTCATCCAGCCAAGGTTCAAGATGCACCCACCCATTTGCACGTTTGGCAACTTTTGGTCACTCAGACAGCTTTGGAACAAAATTACTAGCAATAGAATATCCACTTGCTGCTGCGACAACAACACCCAAGCTCAGGGCATCAAAGCACTGTCAAAAGCATCAAAGACACAAACGACTGCAAGCCAAGACAAATCATCCCCAAATCGCTCCATCTGGCCTATCGTAGTAAGTGAGAAAATGCACAACCCAAGGAAAGGCAGACCCAAACCCATATTCTGCAAGAACAGACCCAGCTCCAACCTCAAACCAAGTTTGCAACTAATCTGAATTCCAAGCCACAACAAAGCATGCCTCATCTTCTTTGCAGAATTTGCATAATCATATCAACTATCACCTCCCAAATGTAATGCAGCGAATGTTCACCTCCACCATATTATTCCATCAGTAAGAATGCTTCATTCATTCCAGTTGCAGGTACGAAAACAAGCAACAACGTACGTGGCTGGGTTCCGACAGGTTACCCAGAGATGTGATACATATGCGCTACTGTTATGGACTTACTCCAACTCTTCAAGCAAATGATTCCGAGGTCATATACAAGCAGCCAGAAACTTTCAACATGTCAACTCTCTTCTACACTTGTGCCTGGATCTTTCACTTTTCAGCCCTATTTTCTCATTGGAACTATCCAGCAAACTGTCATTAGTAGGTATATGGTGGACCAGTTCCATAACCACACCACTCTGCAACCTGTGATCTTGTCTTTGCATGCTCCCTACCCATCCCCATGCTATATTGCCTTTCAGGCAATACCTGTTTCCACCGTGATTCCTGAAGATCCCAACCCATTCATGCCTGCCTGCAAGCACATCAAACCTCTATCATCGCTTGAAAATAACACTGGCAGAATTGGGGTCCTGGCCAAGGAAATGGCACTGCCCACAAAACCGACCATTTGAGAATAAACCAACATCGGAGGGCTGTAGGGCATTAATGCCTCGTACTGAGTCACAAGCATCCAAAATCGAAGAGAAATAGCTTGCCAGAATCGCCGAAGCGGAGCGCAAATAAGACCGGCACATTCCGGCTTCTCCAACTCTAGGCGTTGGATAGTTGCACGCCGATCCGGGTTGAAAAATCGTCAAAATCGACGGGTCGAGCTTCGGGGCATTGCATAAAGACTAAAGGAAAAAGCTAGCTTGTGGGACAGAGCGCAGGTGCCCCGCTTGGGATATATCCCTGTGGAGATGTTGTCCTGTATTGCCTTGCAGATCACAGGTTAATTGATAAGCGATAGCTTGTAAGAAGCAACTACGAGACACGGGTGCTAGATGAAGACTGCAGCGGAGATAGCAAAGAGTTGAGGGGGAGAGCAAAGGCAACAATCGTTCCCGAATCGTAAATTTGAAAAGGAGCAGGCAGGCAACGGCTAGCGGCACGATGGGTGAGGAGATTTACACTGTGGTCTTATTGCTTTGCAAGGCTCTGACTGTTTTGCGAGGCTTTGGTATTGTATCGTGTATGGCTGTGAGGTGAGGCATGGGTTGGTCTGATCTGTTGGTGAACTTTAGGTGGAGGTTTCGCAATGCCAAGATACGCCGATCGTTGTTTGGTGAGAATTCTATCACCATCATGAAAACTCTCTCTCACAAATCTCTTCCTCTTCTTCCTCTTTTATGCGTTGACAAATTTTTGGTGATGTACAGATCTGTTGGATTCTGGCCTTCAGGAGGCCATCGTGGAGTACAATTTGCTTCTTAAAGAAGACGGCAGATGGAACGTGGGTCCATATCTGGTTTCAGAAGCTATTTCTCGATCTACATATGAGCAGTGGGTGGACACCCAAGAAGCACACTGGAGGCTCTCTTGGGAAGAAGGAGACGAAGTAGGTGTTGGGAGGGTGATGCTATACGGAGATCCTAGTGGTGTCCACGCCAAGGTCTCCGGATGGGTCAAGGGGCAATTTGTAGTAGAGCTAATTCGGCTTGGCATAAAACATCTCTTCGACATTGTCGATGATATAGCTGTACATCTACCCAGGGGGATCAAAGAACCCGACGGGGGCATATATCCAGTGAGTGCCCAATTGGACGATTGTCCAACTGTGGTACTCGAGGTAGCGTACAGGAATGAGTCCAGGAGCGCACTCCTTCAGGAGTTAAAAGATTGGACCTCCAAGTGCAATTTCGCCATAGGAATCCTTATAGTGGAAGAGAGACATACTATCAAGTTATTCTGTTTCACACGAAAGCAAGGGGCTACAAGAAGCACCTCTCGTAATTTTTCTGAGCATGTGTGTTCATCTCCCAACAGTTCGATGCTCAAAGTACCGGTAGAGGTAGTATTTCCTTCACTCGCAGATGTGCCGCCTTCCCTAGCTGGTCAGCACTTGAGTATCGATTTATGGATGTTACAGCGAAGGATCTTAGATCTCTTCGTCCGAAGATCAATTGCTGCAGCAGTAGCAGATGGGTAGACAATGGAATACGAGGTGGATGGGATGCAGACACAACATGCAACTGTGGTCCAACCAAGGTGGCTTTGCTGGAGTGCTGCTGAAGAGGTGCACAATTGTATTTCAGGACTTGTCTAGCTGGGTCGTCCAACAGGTTGAGAAATTCTTTGATAGTTTGAACTTCTTTCACAATAGCCTTGTTCATTGACGACCATTTCAAGTAGTTCATCTGATTTTGGAATGAGGATCATATACCATTTTTGAGGCATTCATGAAGGATTGCTATGGATCTCACTCCTCTTTGAAGCATGGAATGAGTTTCAGTTAAAGCGCCAATGTAGAGAAGTGAACAGAGCAGAAGCAAATACATCAAAATACACATATGGACTGTTGGATCCAAATTCTAAGAGAAAACTCAATCCATAGAGAGAGGGGAAAATGGGAAAAAAAAATGTATGAAATAAGAGGGAGAGTGGGACCCTCAACTGTAAGCAGCCCAAAACTACAACTGATCAAGATATTGTCTAAGATATAGTGCCTCATGCAGAGAGAGAATGTACTCATGAGAGGTTGTTTGCCCATGGCCTTGTGGCCATAGACCACCTTTGTGAGGAGTGGGACTTCCAACTGGCTCTGGCTTTCCAGATTTCCTCTACAAGGCCCTTCACACAAGCTTCAATCTGCTGAGTGTGAGCTGCTCAGCAATTAGATCCTAGGGCTTTAGGCTCAGTCTCAAGATTTTGAAAGTGGTGCAGGGACAACATTCGATGGTCTTGTTAATTGTTCAAAGGTAGGCTTCCTGCCCTGGGTTTAAAATTTCAGTCTAGTACCGAGGGTAGATAGGCCCTTGAGATCCTCAAGGTTCTCACCCATATCCCAGACTGGAAACAAGTTCAGGGAAGTTTTATGCCTAACTTCATTTTCATCATAGTCTTTGGATCATGGCTTTGGACAACCTCCTCAAGGTCAGCTTCATTGAGCAGAGTCAACAAGACGGCCTTGCTTCCAAGAAATAGCTTCGATTATTGTAGGGTATCTGATAGTACACCATTGGACCTTGAATTCATCAAGTCGAGAGCTTCCAGGAGTTTTCACCAAACTCGCCTCTGATGGCCACATTTGCTTTTTTAGATCAAGCTGACATGCTTTCCTTGCCCTGAATGGATTCTAGGTGTTTAGCATGGTTGGAATTGTTGACTCACACAGCAGATGCCTGCTCCAATGCCGGCCTACTATGCATGGTCCTTTTAACTTTAGTATTCAGTCCTCTCCAGTGGATGGAAGAATTTAGTGAGACCCAATACTTTGTGTTTGGCTGTATGGTACAGAGTCAGCCTGTATGCATCATATATGTAATCTCAGAGACTGTAATTTTGTAGCACGCTTGGAAAAACTCTTTGACAAGATATTTTTGCATTCAGAGTATTTGTTTTGAAGAATGAAGAGCTTGGAGTTTGCAGAGTACTGAATTTTCGAAACGCACTTGAACTCAAATTTTAGAAGGTAGCTATTTCAAACCCAAATATTTGTGCCAAGGCACCGACACTCTAGTATTTACAATTGGATGCATGATCCTTGAGGCAAAAGCCCAACAGAACTGTCTAGCAAATTAATGTCCATAAGCAACATGTACATTAGATAACCAGTGACCATTTGTTTTAGAATCCTGGGGTTGATGATTGCTTGAGATAAACTTTCCATCCTAAGGAAAAATTTACTACTAGGACCTGCAGCCTACAAATCATGGGTTGAATGATCCGAAGAAACACCTCTGAAATAAAAAATGTCACTCTCCAAAGATTACCTCCGCACCTTCCTTATAGACCTATGGTGTGAATAAAGTCTCAATTACAGTATTATGACTTCAAATGAATGAAGGTCATGGTGATTGCAAGGACAACTCCCTAGTCTGTAGATAATCTTTATGTAAAGAGCAGCAGCAAGCACTATCATGATTTGGCTGCCGCATCAAAACCCCTTCTCCAGAGATTTTACCAGTTCTGTCATCCAATCTCTGCCTGCTTGATCAATCAAAGATTCACACCATTTTCATACTGCACCACAGGCAGAAAGTCAGCTTACATCCAAATCACAATGACAGTTGTGAAATCAGAGTGCAAGGGATAACCTCAAGTCTTGCTGATTTCATAGACATTGCTGCATCAAGCAACCTTCATGGCCTTCGTGTGGTCGGAACAAATTGCGTGCTGCTAAAGCTTTGGCAATGTGTCCATCAATTGTTACACAAATATCCTTCACTGATCTGCTGCTATGTCGCTTTGATAACACTGCTATGAGTTAGTGTAGTAACATGCTTGACATGATGGGTTGACTAAGGGACCCAAGTGTTAGAAAATAAAGTCAGACAGATCACACAAGGGTCATATTGTGAAGGTTGAAGGATCAGACATCCAGTTCTTCTGGACATGATTTCTAAACTTTATATGCAGATGCAGAGCAGTGGGAAGTTTGCAAAGTTGGAAATTGCAATTGACTTGTAAAGCAACAATGCTCGCACTATAAATTCCAGCTTACATGTAGGCATGGGTGCAGGCGAATTCTTTGCAATGGGGTGACACTTTGTCTTGAACTGGGCACTTCAATGCACCCTAGACATCTTACGTGCCAATGGCATAAGCAGGCTACAATTTCTGTGAGGATAATCCACAAAAGAAATGGAGTTGCAGATGTACATAAAAGCAATGACACTCCACAAATTAACAGGGAGATCAAGGAGAACTTCACTTGACTTTTCACAAATTCAGAGTAAGGACTCTGAGTAACAGCGACATCAATTATGGTTTGTCTCTGTCTCTCTATCCAGACCTTCCCGCTCAAACTGGGCGCGGGGTCAATGGCCACAAGGCTACGGCAAACAACGTCTTATGAGTACAATCTCTATCCAGACCGGTCCAGCGAGCAGACTAAAGCTCAGACTCATGAATCAATACCGCTGGCTGTCAAAGGACTAGGGTGGTGATCTCTGTCACCACTGGGAGGTATGGTACCCTGTGGGATAAAGGCTACAGCATCTCTTTGATGGCAAGCATGACATCTCAGAAATTGTGTAGCCTTGCAAATGATGACTCTGTGGAATGTCAGCCCTCTAGGATGGGAATGGTTCTGCCATGGCTCTCCTCTACGACATCCCATTTCTGACATCCAAATTTCTACTATTGACTGAAGACACTGGGAAAGAAGGGTGAGGCAGACCCAGGGAGACAATAAGATTCTTTTAACTGTATTCGTCCCTCTGCAGTGGAAGAATTTATTGAGACCCAACACTTAAGTGTTTGGCTGTCTGGAGTGTACAGAGTCAGACTGATGCATACATATATGTAATCTCAGAGACAGTAATGTTTGTGGCCTTGACAAGAGATTTTTGCATTCAAACAGTTTTTGTTTCGAAGGATGAAGATCGTGGGAGTTTGCAGAGTACTGAATTTTCGAAACGCACTTGAACTCAAATTTTAGAAGTTAACTGTTACAAACCCAAATATTTGTGCCAAGGCACCAACACCCTAGTATTTACAATTGGATACATGGTCCTTGAGGCAAAAGACCAACAAATATCAGGAACTCTCTGGCAAATTTCTGTCCATAAGCAACATGTACATTGGATAACCAGTGACCATTTGTTTTAGAATCCTGGGGTTGGTACTGTACATGATTGCATGAGGTAAACTTTCCACCCTAAAGAAAAATTTACTACTAGGAACTGCAGCCTACAAATCATGGGTTGAATGATACTAAGAAATCTAGCAACAACTCTGAAATAAAAATGTCACTCTCCAAAGATCACCTCCACACTTTTTGCAGACTGGACTTTGGGGAAAAATATGCTCCCCTCCCTCTCATCTTCCGCAGATTTCCTTAATGAAACCAGGAAAGCTTGACTTTTGCAGCCACACCAGCATATCTCATTCTAAGCAACAAGGGACGGAAGCATTTTGTTCCTCTTTTGTGGCCTCAGAGGCTTCCTTCATTAGCATGAAGGCTTTTCAACTTCATTCATGGATTGATGGGTAGAGCATTCACTACAGGGCTCCCTATGAATTGCAGATTACTTACTGCAGATCTGATTACTCCACAAAATGCACAATCCAAGACAATGCAGAGCAGCATCCAAACAAAGTGATGAAGCTTAAGAAATATTGGAGCATGACTGACCACAGTTCTTACCATTCAGGGTGCCTCATGAAGGTTGGCCGATGAAACAGTCCTTGAAATTGCAAGAGAGAGAGAAGGTCGCGGGCCTGTGGCATACACAAACACAAAAAGGTCTGGCACGCTCCCTACGCAGGTATTAACCTGTTCAGGTGCGAAGGGACTCTCTCAGCCTGCTCTAGTGCGGAGCACTAGCAGCCATGGTTGCCAGTGCTACCACCTGAGCAAGCACCCCTGGTGCCGAGTCGAATTAGCTCAGAAAGTACAAACAAGCTTCTTCCATTGCCATTACAAAAACATGTAAGCACACACTAGAGTTTCTCTACTGTGACATCGACATACCATACACACTTACATACCAAACAGCTAATTGTCCACATGTTTGATATCTGCAAACAACAAAGGCAAAGCTGTGGGATATGAAGCACAAGTCTGTCACAAATTACACAACTCTAGTACATCGGCAAGCACACTGGATGCAAATCACCATAGTCATTGACAGTCTAAACAGAAAAGGTCCTTTTGCCCACAAGCCTGTTCTTCTTCAACAACTTCCTTCTTTACCTGCAAATGTACAAAGCAAGTTGATCAAATATCTGTCAAGTTCATAGCTGTCATACATGAGCTGGTTGTTCATCTCTAGAAAGGCTATCAACTGCAGGCACACTCATTTCCCCTTCGTCCCAGCCCAATATTTCTGTCCAGCACACCTTCAAAACTTTTCTCATACAAACTTAAATCTCAAAAACATGGGAAGAAGTGCATTCAGTGTAGAACCTACAATTGAAACCACAAGAGGCCAGTCATTCCACTTCAAGGTGATGTTGAGTTTAATGGGCCTTTGGCAGCAACATAGCTCTCAGGCAAGTAGATTTCACCACCAACCTCACCCCACTGTTCTCCACTAATGGTCTTCTTTGCAGCCAAAAACTCCGCACTCATTCTGTCCATGCCATGCTTGATTGCGACCTGGGGCTCATCCCCATAGCCATGCTCCTCTGCATATTTGCGCACATCCTCAGTGATTCTCATGGAACAGAACTTGGGGCCACACATAGAACAGAAATGTGCCACCTTGGCACCATCAGCTGGAAGAGTTTCATCATGGAATGACTGTGCTGTCACAGGATCAAGAGAAAGTGCAAACTGATCTCTCCAGCGGAACTCAAACCGTGCCTTGCTTAGGGCATCATCCCATGCCTGACAAGAGAACAATTAATCTGTTAGTTTACTCCATATGTCATTGTGGTAGAATACCATAGGAACATGATTGGTTATAACTTTCGAGACTTCAAAAAACGGGAACAAATCTGCAAACAATCATCCAGTATGAAGTCAGGACAAGGATAAACCAGTTAAGTACAAATCAGAATCCAACACTTCAGCTGTAACAGTAAGTCTTGGGAAGGGTCAATTGCAGAGACTATCGACCTGCGCAAATGGGTGTTGCTTAGCTAGATCTGCTGCGTGGGCAGCAATTTTGTATGCAATCACACCAGTCTTCACATCATCACGGTTAGGCAGGCCAAGATGCTCTTTAGGTGTAACATAGCAGAGCAAGGCGGTGCCCAAAGCTCCAATGTTGGCAGCCCCAATGGCAGACGTGATGTGGTCGTAGCCAGGAGCAACATCTGTTGTCAAAGGACCAAGAGTGTAGAATGGGGCCTCACTGCACCAGTCTAGCTGCTTCTCCATGTTCTCAGGGATCTTATGGAGAGGAATGTGGCCAGGTCCCTCATTCATTACTTGGACATCCTTCTCCCAGGCCCGCCGTGTCAGCTCACCTTGCCCACACAACCATGTAAACATGAATACATCAGAATACATCAGGTCAAGGGAAACTTTTAACTTGCAAATGTGAGCTATAAAGCACTGGCACAGTAACACGTGTGACATCCACAGTTGGGGTAATCTCGACTTTCAGTATAGAAAGCTTTTATACCTTGGGTTGCAAGCTCTGAGAACTGTGCCATGTCATTGGCATCGAAGATCGACCCAGGCCGAAGGCCATCACCTATGGAGAGGGAAATGTCATACTTGTTGCAGATGTCCAAAATATCATCCCAGTGTTCATAGGCAAAATTCTCCTTATGGTGTGCCAGGCACCACTTAGCATGAATTGACCCACCCCGAGACACAATGCCTGTCATGCGCTTCGCAGTCAGAGGGATGAAACGCAGCAGAACACCTGCGTGGATTGTGAAGTAATCAACTCCTTGTTCAGCCTGCTCAAGCAATGTGTCCCTGAATACCTCCCAGGTCAGGTTCTCTGCAATTCCATTCACTTTCTCCAGGGCTTGGTATATAGGAACGGTGCCAACAGGCACAGCAGCATTCCGCATGATCCACTCCCGTGTCTCATGGATGTGGAGACCAGTCGAGAGGTCCATGATGGTATCCGCTCCCCACATGGTGGCCCACTGGAGCTTCTGCACCTCCTCTTCAATTGAGCTAGTAACAGCGGAGTTGCCAATGTTGGCATTTACCTTCACCAAAAAATTTCTTCCAATGATCATGGGTTCCAGCTCCAGATGTCTCTTATTTGAAGGAATGATGGCGCGACCCCTGGCTACTTCAGATCTTACAAACTCAGGGTCGATGTGCTCACGGGCCGCACAATACATCATCTCCTCAGTTATAATCCCTTGCTTTGCGTAGTGCATTTGGGTAACCCTCTCGTCACCACGGGCTTCCCGCCTTTCAACCCACTCCTTTCGCACCTTTGGTAGTCCTGAATGCGCACATTGCATTGCAAGCGCTCAAGAAACCACATCAGCAACTTCTATTCTGCAGGTCTCCGCCCAACAATGTAACCTGAGAAAAGCTTCTACAAATGGCGGAAACAAGTCTTGAAAACCTCCCACCATCACAAGAGGATCCCAAGAGAGATCTGTGGCCTTGCTGACACAGTAGAATACTCGTCCAAAAGTTCAAGCGAAATCGGAAGATAATTTTGTAAACCACATCTACCAAAACTCGAGGAAATGTGTTCAAAGTTCACTGACAAGAAATCCTACAGGCACTAACGTACAGTGCCAGCCACTGCAGGTCTTCAGAGAAAGTGATCAAACAGTGAAGGAGATCAAAATTGGTCATACATACCCGTGCGTGGGTTAACGTCTTGAGGGCCGCTGGTGTCATAATTGTGAAAAGGTGGTTCTCCCCCCGATAAATGGACCCGCCGGAACGGAACCTTGAGAACAGACCCTGTTGGCTTATGCACTAGCTCACTGCAAGACAATCAACAACATGTAACATCAGCAACAAGTCCAGATCCACCCGCTAAAGACAGAATACAAAGTGCAAATGATGATCTAGCCCACGATTTCCACCTCCTTCCACAATTTGAACTGCAACGGGAACTGCGAAAGAACAGAGACCAATTTAATTTGAAGAACACGAACAAATTCCACCTGACTTCCTTAGTGCTGTTGGGAAAGCACTCCTGGAACGATGGAATGGGGAGGAAGTCCGGGGCTGCAGGATCGTGCGTTGGGCGCGTGCGCCCGGTAGCCTTCACCGAGTCCACGGCGGGGGCACCGACTGTCATTGTCATCAATACCCGACCATCTCGTTGGTGCTTCTCCGATTCAGGCTTCCATGCAGAGAGTCTTGAACTTTCGAGTGCCCCAGGAAAGAGAGAATTGTTGCTGCTTTTACTGCCCAGAAGCTGCAGTTGAGAGGCACGCCCTCCGACCGGGGTAACCAGCGCAGTTGGAGACCAGCCTGTCGCCAGAGCTTTGCTGCATACTTGTGGGCTCGCCATAGCTAAACCCTGTGAGCTTCTTCTAAAGAGCAACACTACACACAACTGCTCCCAACAATCTGAAGAGAAATCAGCCCCCACCCGAGATCAATAACACCACACGTTCAAGCGACAGTCTTCCCCAACAACCAGAATTCAACCGAGTCACATGCAGCAAACTAGATACCAAAGAATCTGAGGAAAATTATTCACTCGGAAAGATACAGAACGATTCCACTAAACTCGATACTACTTACAGCAATTCACCTCACAATTCACAAAAATATCCCACTTCTCCGAAGAAACTTTTACAAGAATAGAATGACGGAAAAGGTGGCCACCTGCATCTCAGTACCCTATATTGGTGGCCCTAGAGTTCCCTATTGTGAGCAGATGCCCTGGTCAACAGGTTCTTAACGCATATGATCATGCCCAACTGATTTAGCCCCACCGTGCAACTTTAGCAGGGAACAAACCGCACCTTGCATGCATGCCTGCCTCGTCAGAAGGACCGATATTTCTGGAAATGGGGTCGCTGATGGTGTTGCAGAGTGGCGCACACTTCCAGGACAAGAACCAGTGGTGGCCAGTGGTTGGCCACGGCCAACAGTCATCACGGGATTGTCGCTTTGTGTACTCGATCAGCGTTGCCCACAGCGCCTTGTCCCCAGGAGGGTATGCTCGAGCAAAATCTGTCAGTTGCCCACCTGTAGATGCCTGCGGCAGTCAGTTAATGCAGCACACCAAACGAAGTCGTGACTCGTGGACATCAAACTTGGAAGCAATTTTGCTAATAAAGCAGTGAGGAGGCCCATCGCTCTGAAACCTTGCTGAGTCTATGATTTATGTATCCGATCCATTTTCTTTCACTTTGCAGCTTGCAATTCGGCAACGGCCCATGCAGCGCAATCTTTGCTGATTTGAGTTTGTATTGTATGTGGAATCAATGGATGACTTGCAAGAGTGTCGGAAACGGCCCAAGTTTGTCGCGTGGGTGGTGATCCTCTGTGGCCCCCATGAAGTCAGATATTCTTCATGATGATGCACGGGAGCCAAACCACACTTCTCCCTATATATGCTCCTGGTCCACAGAAATTCTCCTGTGAGGATAACTCCGAATCCACTTATCTCTACGGGCTTACCATTCCTTGGCAGGCTGGAGCTGAACTGTACAAACATCAACGTAATATGGAGACCTTTCAGCTCAGCCACCTTGCTCAAGGCTTTCTCCCCTACGCAAGTTCAAATCCTAATACTAAATATTTACATCTTTGTTATCGATGGGAAGCAACTGAAAAAATCGAAGTCAGATTGACAACTCCCTCTCCCTTTTGGACCCCAAAGAGCTAAGTGCCAGATTCCTAGGCACCCCCAAGTGAATCATCTCCAACTTCAAAGACCCCTCATTCGTTTAGGTAGGATATTCTTAAAGAGGCCCCCCAGTACATCGCCCCTTCCATGAGTCCGCAAAAATCCGGTTCCTTCACAAAGGGGCGATTCAGTTTTATGGCCCCTTCTCAAAGTACTTCGTTTCCTCTCCTGTGGGGCATGAGAGGCCGTTGATTAAGGATGGGCTCTCCCTGGAACTACCCCCCTGATGGTTTGGAGGGGCAATTCGAGCTTGGGGGCCCGAGTGCCTGGGCCTCTGTGTGTGGGGTAGGTGGACCCTACAGGCACATGCATCAAAGTTCGCGAGATTGCATGTGCATTTGTGCATGGAATAATATCTGTACAGGCAATCTTGTGGATGTAAGCACGTAACCACTTCGCTCGAATCGATGTCTGCACAGTGGGTTGAAGCATCTAAATAAGAAAGCCTCTAAAGAAAGCTGTACTGGACCCAATTATCCCAGGGTCACTTAAATTAGACTGTAGCTATTTCCGTCCTCATGAACTAATCTGAATGCGAGATTTTTTCGAAGGACCCAATTGAAAATGTCGGCCCAGTAATCTGATAACAGGGAAGATGGGAAAGAAAGCTATGTCGGTTAGCATTAAAGAAGTATCTTTTTTATCTTTTGCAACAAAGTTGGCGTTTTGCTTCTTACTGTTTGCTATATATAACGAGCTTCCCTTCCCTCTTCACCACCCTCCGCTCCACCTTTCCTATCGCCTTTGTGCTCCCCAAAATTTCTTCTAGTCTTGACTCATGGCGGCCTGCACAGCCTCGGCGGCGACACCCGCAGTCGTGAGCCGATGCATAGCGGTGGAATTGAAGTCTACCAACAGTGCCCAGGTTGCTGTGCTGGGATCCTCCTTCGCAGGCACACGCTTGGCAGCTGCTGCACGTCCTGCACCCCGGGTCTGCCATGCCTCTGGCGTCAGGGCTGCTCTCTACTCGGATGCCAAGTATGACCTGAATGAGTACAAGTTCGAGCCCATCAAGGAGTCGATTGTTGCCCGGGAGATGACGAGGCGCTACATGACGGACATGATCACTCATGCCGACACCGATGTGGTGATCGTGGGAGCTGGATCTGCTGGCCTCTCGTGTGCTTACGAATTGAGCAAGAACCCCAACGTGAAGGTGGCGATTGTGGAGCAATCGGTGAGTCCCGGGGGTGGGGCGTGGCTCGGTGGCCAGCTCTTCTCGGCTATGGTGGTGCGGAAGCCTGCTCACCGCTTCTTGGACGAGATTGGTGTGGCTTATGACGAGTTGGAGAACTACGTCGTCATCAAGCATGCCGCTCTCTTCACCTCGACCATCATGAGCAAGCTGCTAGCCAGGCCAAATGTCAAGCTCTTCAACGCTGTGGCTGCCGAGGACCTCATCATCAAGGAAGACCGCGTGTCCGGTGTGGTGACCAACTGGGCGCTGGTGTCGATGAACCATAACACACAGAGCTGCATGGATCCCAACGTTATGGAGGCCAAGGTGGTTGTGAGCTCTTGTGGTCATGATGGCCCGTTCGGTGCCACTGGTGTAAAGAGGCTGAAGAGCATTGGCATGATCGACAAGGTCCCTGGCATGAAGTGCCTGGACATGAATACTGCTGAAGATGCCATCGTCCGCCACACCCGTGAGGTTGTCCCTGGCATGATTGTTACTGGTATGGAGGTCGCGGAGATTGACGGTTCACCAAGAATGGTAAGGATTTGGCTGTGAGCTGTACATGCAGATGTATGTGGTTATTGTGGCGATGGTGATCGTGCCCTTTATGCTCATGGCAATTCTCTTGAAACTAGTTACTCTGCAGCGTGCATGCATTACTGGTAGTGTGATTTAAATCCCCTTCCTGTGCCTCACGGAATCTGGAAATGTATTTGTATGCCAATTTAGCAGTCAGTAGACGTGGGTGGAATCGCTGACAGTGGGCTCGTGCAGGGTCCTACTTTTGGAGCGATGATGGTGTCGGGGCAGAAGGCAGCCCATCTTGCCCTCAAGGCTCTAGGCTTGCCGAATGAGATCGATGGCAGCTACTGCTCGGGAGTGCACCCTGAGCTTGTCCTGGCCTCTGCTGAGGATGAGGCATCCGTATCTGCTTGAAAGTATATGGTAGATTGCATGTAAGTAGCTTGGTGTTTCTTGTGGCTACATGTGTGAGGGCATACAGAGTCTGAAGGTAGCCAGTGGATTCCATATTCACTTTGTGACGGATTATAAAGCTTCTCCTCTTGAGAAGCACTTGTGACATAAAAACTTGTTCAGCTTGTAATTGGCTTCCTTTTCTACCATAAGTGGATTCTAATTTGTCTCGGCACCAGGGGTGCTTGCTTCACGAGCAGGCTGAGAAAAACCCTCATAACCTGATCAGGATAATACCTGCGAAGGGAGTGTGCCATTTCTGTGTGGTTCTGCAGGTCTGACGGCGGACAGGTTGCGGTCTCGCATGTGAGCCTGGTAAGATACTAACAGTTTGACTTTCGGGTTTCATGAATGCCTAGGAAAGTGGTGTGGTGTGCTCTTGAATGAAATTTGAAACTTGATCTGTATCTGATGCACATGCGCTTGGAATTCCTCTCAATGTGCAGTCTCAAAGACTGTGTACTGAGTGTGATAGACAAGCTCAACGACATATCCTACAGCCAGCCATCTTCCAAGTGCAATGCAGTAGGCTTTATATGTTAGAGGCTGTTATGTTGATTGTCAAGGCCTTTTCAAAGCTTTCCTGCGAATTGTCTTGCTCTTTACGTGGATATGTCGAACTGAAGAAATTTTAGTGCCCTTGTGAGTGGAAGAAGGATTTTTTGAAATGTCTTTCTGCCTGCTTGCTGTGCACCATTGTTCATAACATGCGAATGATGGCCTCCACCCAAGCTGCACCCAAGCTGCGAAGATGAAGTACCCAAAGCTGCGAACAGATTGAAACGCATGACGCGAGCTCTGCTTGAATTTAAGCCAGAGTGTTGCCTTCTCTCTAGCCAGCTGTTTTTGTGTAGCCAGCTACTATACTCGTTAGGATTTCTCGACCAGATCTTTGTAAGGCACATCTCTTTTCACAACAAAGTTTTGAATAGTGAATCTCTTTGAGTATGAAACTTGTACTTGTGTGCATTTGCTCTGTGATAATCGAGGATGCTGTGCCGATCGATCGGTCTTTGGCCGTGGAGCCCGTCTTTGTGGAGCCCCACTTCGGGATTTTGGAGGTGTATTGTTGTGAGCTGTTTGTGGTGTTGATCAACTCTGTTCAAGTATTTATGATTTTGGATTCAAGGTCTCAGAACTCAGTGATCTACTGAATCCATGTAATGTTTCCTGTACCGAAATAAAGCTTTTATGAATCTTATTGTCTTAAGAAATTTACCAAGGCTGGGTCAACTCAATAGAGATGGTGGAAGTGACCAATAGGAAGGTAGGAACAAGTGCTCTAGAGCCATGCAAGAACGTGTGCAGGCCCAAACTGTCCAAACTGTCGGGCTATGAATCTGTGTTACACAGCTTATATTCTGACCTGACACCTTGAGAGCATATACAGAGGAGGAGAGGATAGTGATGTGTGCTCCCTGTGTGAAGACTCATTTTGTGCTTGGAAGAAGTCGCTCTTCCTCACCAAGATGTCACATATGTCTGAGGGAAAGTAGACAGGAATGTGTTGCCAATGGCACATTAGTTGAACTGCAAGTGACAATACAAATTGCCCTCATGGGTCAAGGCAAGACTGCAAGTTGCACTCACTTTTGAAAGCACGTTCATCTGAAAATGAAGAGAGACAGAATTACAGGAAGCCACATTCAACATACAACTTACAGTTTAATATGAATGAATAGCAAGTAGCTTTGGGTAATAATGTTCACATGAAGCAACTCTACAAGTATCACCCCCCATGGTTTTGATTTTTCGCACCAAATAATCAGAAACCCTCACCGGTTTTGTTCATCGTTCAATTTCTTCATACTCTTGAATGGAGGCACCTAGCATAGACTCTGTCAGAGCTCTGCCTTGGGGGCAATCCATTTTGATGGTTAGCAATGTGTAGTTGTACACAGAACTATCCTAAATCGTGCCCTGCAAGAATATTGGGTAAAACATGCTCCAAAATATCTCTCCCACACTTACGGGATGGTTGCACAGTTTGAGAGAGGAGTAGGCTAAGTGTGATGCATCCCAGTAGGGCCTAAGCATAAAAGATGAGTCTCATGATAAAGTTGGATCTACTTGCCTAAACAGCCTTGCTGGAATTTCTGGGAAGGGGGTTGGTGCTTTCCAATACTAAGTTGTTTCACATATGTGATAATAGAGGCTGTCACTGTAATTGCGAAAATGTTTGATTATCATGGAGACACGTAGCTGAGATGTTTTACAAGATAGCTCTCATACAGATGGTGTTACTTCTACGGCATTGACATGTATGCAGAAGACATCCCGTCTAAGTGGTTAAGTCATAGCATTGACACCGCAATTAACGATATTGGGCAGATAAGTTGTGTAATCTAGTCTTGTTTTTATGGTATGGCAAGTTGCAGCAGGATTGTATCTTCCCCAATATATGTTGTAGGAGCTACACTTAAGGTTTCAATGTTTGGGGCTTGGGTGAGAAGGATTTCAAGCAACGAAAAAGTAATGTCACTACAAATCACTTACAGAACATGGCTATTGAAGGACAATAGATTCAAGATATGAAAAATTGAAGAGAAAAGTCAGTATTGTGTGCCATTGACAACTGTATCATCTCCCAACATACTACTCTCAAACTCATAACCGGTTTTTAGAGCAGACTCACTGACGTGGCGTGTTTCTATTGGATTTGAGGAGGGGTGTTGTATGTGGTATTCTACGACCTACTAGATTTTAACTACCTACGCGGCTCTGTAAATCCTGGCTCCCTGCTATATCCGGTGGTGGTAGGTACTGGCTCCTGCTATATCCGGTGGTGGTAGGTATGTACAAGGGTAGACTGACTGGCTCGCTGCCCTAAAACCCCGTTTATGTCCAATAGCGCTCGGGAGGAGCCCCTTGCTAATGGATATAGCAGGTCGTCATGACATCTCGCCGCTAATGCAGCACGGTAGGTCCTGGCTCCCTGCTATATCTGGTAGCAGGGGCTCCTCTCGAATGCTACCTAGTCCATAGGTGCATTGCCAAGCTACTTTCCATATGCCCGCCACATTTACGGATGTGTTTTCCTTTCTAATAGACTAAGCTGAGAACTTTCTCCCCACTGCCGCCGTTCTACCTTGCATTAACTGGTCACGGTGATGCGATTTCAGGGGGGCCCTTTGATCTCTCTGCTTTTCCTGACGTGGCCCTGAAAAATACTACCAGAAAAGGTGCCCGGGCCGGCAGTTATTTGGCCTGAGTTGGCATAGGATGAAGAATCACTAAAACATGATCTCTCCCTGAAATGTTTTTGGAATTGGTGATGGTTTTCACTATCCAGTAGGGACTGGTACATGGCACACCTTCACCGTTGGAACCTGGATTTAATGTAGAGTGTGGTGTCCCGGTGTTTGCAGACATAGTGGCAGAATAGACAAATTTACCCCCACAATTTCACATACAAAGCAACCCATTGATTTTTTTGGAAGAATTTGGGTCTCAGTTTTTGAGAGGGCACTTGGTATGTGCCACAGATTACAAATATGGTGGGCATTCTGACAGGAAAATTCAACCCGATACTGCAAATGTTTGGTCAAACCAAACTTACCCATACTTTTGGGGAGTGAATTTGTAGAAGTGGTGTTTTATTTTGCTATAATCTACAAATTCCAAGGTCAAATGTGCTAAAACTTCATGAGTAGATGGATGTGGTAGTTACAGTTCAAATTTGTGATTGTAGGTAAGGAGTAGTTACACCCTCATCCATGAGGGTGTGTAGTATTTTGGGGGTGGCCCACCAAAACTTAGATGGTCGCTTAAGGGTTAAGAGCAAAAAAATTCCTTTATGGTTAATTACCAATTTATCTTGGAATCCACTTGTTCTACTACAACTACCAAAATCATGCAATGAAAGGAATCCTAACTATTTGTGTGTCGTGAAGATCACGAGGAGCTAGTAGGTAGAAAAACTGAAGGGAGGCTGGAAGACACACACCTCTACACTTTGAGTGACTAACTGATTGTGGCACTAGGTTGGATGAAGAGCATGAGAAGCTAATAGGCAGAGAAAGAAGAAGAAAGACAGAGAAAGTTGAAGGGAGGCTAGGATGACACAAACAACAACCCCCGATGAGATTTGGAATATAACAAGCAATACTCTTAGCTGGGACTATGGAAACTATGAGACATAGAAATATCAATAGCGTTTTGAACACACTTTTGGCATCCATATTATTGTTATAGGCTTATAAAGATTCCTCTTTATTGGGCCATGCCTTAAGGCAATGAATATGCATTCACTTGGGTCTACAACTACCTTAAGGATAAAAAATAACTTGGATATTAACGTTAAAAGGGGCCCCGTCCAAAACCAAACATACCCTCATGGATGAGGGTATATCTCTCATTTGAGAAACATCCAAGAGGATGACCGCACCAAAGTGATCCCACCTACTTCATGCACATTCAGTAAATTTTTCAGGAGATTTGACCGTCTAATTTGGAAGATTATAACAAAAGTCCTAGGCCAAAAAAACATTTGCATGATGTATTTTCAACATGAATTGTATGAATGCATGGTGTGGATGAGAGCCCACCATCCCACCCTTACGAGTGATTTTAATTTTGATTCATGCAGATGTTGAATCATCATGGTAACCTACTCTTTGGTTTTTGTAAAATACTGATATACACACCATGTGGTGTATGAAAGAAATCCGACTTTCGCATTGGGGTAGTCTCTCAACATTGTGTTATCCAACAAAAATGGATTGAATAATGCTCCCACATAGTGCAAATCCGTACGCATCATATGCAAATGATGCAATAACTGCTCTCAGCAGGCTCTGCCAATTCACATTCGAGGGAGAATGGTTGGTGTCTCAAGGATATGTTGAACACGGTTCTCAAGATTTTTCAATAGTACCCATGACCTCACAAATGCAAACAATGCGGGTTTACCTTTTTCAAGAATCTCACAATGTTCCAGCAATGTTCTCGGATTCCCTTCACCAGTACAACTCCTAATTCCTGAGCTAGGATTGTCTTCAACCTCCAAACAACGCCGGACCGACGGATGTCATCCGTTAGCTAGGTTTAAGAAGTAGGTTATAGGGTAGGGGTTAGGGTTTCACAATTCGAGCGAGGTCATCTTCTGCTGGAGGTCGGGAAGATTCCATAGGGTGTCACTTGCAGGCGGATAGGAGCTGTCGAAGACCAGTTTTATATGGCGATTTTTGTGAACAACGGTAACAATCGGCTTCCAGATGCAGTAGGACCATAAAAATATGCTCATATAACACAGCTAGAATGGCCCACAATGCTTGGAAAGCATTGTAACACCCGTTTTGCGAGCCAACTTCTTGATGGTGGATTGATTGGTGAAAGTGGAGTCCGCTTTAGAACACACCAGTGTTGGGCGGGTATATGAATTACCCTGATATACCCGCCTGGTATATCAGGGTATATTGATATATGTATACCCTGGTATGGCAAGTTTAGGTACCGGATGTATACCCTCATATCAGGGTAATATTTTATGATATACCCTTATCCTTATATTTACCCTACATCAAGACGCTCAATATACCCTACTTTCCTTAAGGGTATATGTTAAAATGAAGGGTATATCTATCAGGGTATATAAGGGCCTTTATGTGCCTTCATAGCTAGGTCTTTTCTCTTTTTGTTGTGTTGTTAGGGAGCCTTGAGCCATAAAAAAGCTCCAATCACAGCTAAAATAAATGTTACATATATATCATTCCTTAAATGTCATATAACCCAAACAATACCTCTTCAGATCTCGCATATATATATATATAAGGAAACCTGAGAGCCCACAATTTAGATCCTTGAGGGGTTTTTATTTATTTATTTATTTAAGGCAATCTGGGAGCGACAGCCCACAATTCAGGCCCTTGAGGAGGGGGAAAGATTATCCCCCATTCATTTATGGGCCATAAGACCTACAGGACGATCAACACCCAAACATACCGTCACACGAACAGTCCCACACACGGGGCAAGGCAGCGGGTTCGAACCCCAAACCACCTGAGTGACACACACTGTGCACTTATCAGCTGAGCTACCAGCCGATGTGTTTTTTTTTTAATCTCAAACCTCCTCCATCTTGCATTGGAAATTAACACCAAAATATTATGCAATATCTTATCAATTTTCTCTTTTTACCATAGATTGTTTATTATTTATTATTTATTATTTATTATTGTTTGTTTGTACATATTGAAGAAGTGGTCAAACATTGTTGACCAAGAACACATGCTTGGTTTATATAATTAGTCGTCATACGCAATACTACACGTCAGACACGTGCCATATAAACTTATGACTAAATGACTACACCACTACTACACATTGATGACATGCCATAGAAGCTTATGACTACATGACTACAGTAGGTTTCACAACTATGTTTATATGACTACATCACTACACGTGGCATCTTAAGGCATATACATGAAAGGGTTCATCCATTGGATGACCTCATCCATCTATCTTTAACAAAACGTTTGTGTGGATGGAATGACACAAAGTGCAAAAAGTTAAAAAATTCAAAAAATTGCTTTAGGGTTGCCCACGTTCACCCGTGAACACAGAGGGATGGGACTTGGCTTCTTTTTGTCTCCCGCACTACCATATGTTTTCGTAGTGTTGAGCCGAAGCGGGGAGAACTTATGTCATGCAACGGGACGATCACAGGATATGCAATGCAAGGGGGTGGGGTTGAGGCTTTGCGACCTATTCTTGAGCACTGATGCAGTTTTCTTGAGCTTATTCTTAAGCAAATGATGTAGGAAGGGCGAGGATATGCACAGTGGGGGCGTGGTATAGAGGCTTCGGAGACGTATGAGCAAATAATGCAGGAAGGGGTGAAGCCGGACCGGGTCACATTCGTTTAAGTTTGCAATAACACCCTCGTGGACATGTATGTGAAATGTAGGTGCATCGAGGATGTGAACGGAGTTTGCAACAATGTGGCTAAACAATGCTTACGGGGTATGCATAGCAAGGCCGCGGGAAGGAGGCTTTGGAGACCTACGATCAAATGATTGCGGAAGGGGTGAAGCCCGACCACATCACATTTGATTGCATTTGCAATGCATGCGTAAGCCTGGCAGCCCTGGAAAAGGGCAAAGAGGTCCACGGTGACATTGTCAGAGCTGGAATTGTACCCGATGTCATTCTGAACAGTACTCGTGGACATGTATGCAAAATGTGGGTGCATCGAGGGTGCAAAGGGCTTTTGGGCTGCTCACACACAGCAGATTGATGCTTGACGTATGTCTGGCTGTCTAGCTCTAGGATTTCTTGAAAGCCCAACTGTAGTGCCGAATGTTATCTATGTTTCCGTCCAAGCTGGGCGCGAGACCATCTATGGCCACGAGGCTAGCTACTGCAAACAAAGTCTTGTGAATATATATATATATAAATGTATCCTTCCCGAGGCCACTGGGTGATAAGGGCATCGCTGTCGAGAGCAAATAACTTGGCGATCGAATCGGCAGTCACATAAGCTTGAATTTTGTATGACTGGGTGACAGGTTCCGTATTTCGAGCTGGTGAGCGAGTTGGAGACCAAGCACGAGGGCTTGGTGAAGGAGCAAGAACGCTGGAAAACCATGCTACAAGATCGTCAGGTTGTCACCGATCGCATTGAACATCACATAGAGGTACCTAACCTTGTGGGGACAATGCAACTTTCTACCCTCCACATCGCCCAAAAGATAAGTGTCACTATAACTGGCTACAGTGATTGCATCATAACATAGAGCTCTCACATTATGTATGACGCTGCCCTGAAGTGAGCATGAGTAAATAGCGGTCTATATAGCTAGTCTGAGTTTCCTCGAAACTTTGCACGAGCTGTGACTTTGCACAAGTTTGAATTCATGAATACGAAACAAAGCCGTCAAGAAGGGACCTATATAGCTAGAGCATGTCTCGAGAATGTTGAAGTTGGATGTTGTGATCAAAGATGATTGAGTAAAAGAGGTGTTGGTGGGTTGGTGAGTACAAGACTTGAACGAGGAGATAGTTAGGGAAAAGGGCAAAACTGCAGACTTGCAAATTGATCTGATCTCAACCCAGAAAGCTTTGAGAACATGTAGCAAAGAGATAACTACGTTTACTTCCGAATATCTATTGAATAGTATTGGCTGTGCATCGAGAATCGCCTTTGTCCTACAGGTGCTCTTCGACAATGTTACGCTAGATGACTTGTACCAGGTATGCAAATTTGACCTAGTTTTCCAACTAACCTGTTGGGTAGGGATCGTAAGACTGCGTCCTCCCAGAAGCCTGCAACCAGAAGCATCATCAGTAGGTAGCTATTCAGGCCAGAAATCTGTTGTTGTGAATATTACTTGTGCAAGTAGACTGCTCCCCACTCTATTGATTTTGTTGTTCAATTCTCCAGACTTAGTGTTTTAGGGGGTACATTTTTTTCTTTTTTGGTTGCCATGGATTCAGCATGCTGCTATCAAAGACTCAACAACAGTGTAGGATTAATGTTGAGAGGACTGCAAGGGAAATCTTCCTCAGGCCTCGAGGTAAGGAGGAGGAGGAAGCATGAGCCTCTTTGCATCCGTTGCAGCCAAGCTGTGTCGTCTGAGACTGCTGCGTATAGTAATGGAGATGAAGAGGGAGAGAATGATGGATCTATGGGCTTAGCCACGTTAGAACAGTATATTCAACTCAATGTTGGCTCTTGGAGTGGCACGTTTGAGCTCGTGATATGTTGTTATGACAGTGATGGTTTCTTTGTACATGTAGGTGTGCAGGTTCACATGCAATTTTACACAGAAGAAAATGAGCAAGCAAATGGAGTGTTGGCCATTCATGTTTCTCGGTCTTATGTTCGAAGGCACCCCATGGAGCTTTTGTCTGACATGTTGAATGTTAGTACTGTATGTTCCATGTATCATTGACATTAAGGGTTCCGTTATGTTTCCATCCTAGGTTGTCTCCCTCCGTGTTCCAACTTCAATTTGAATGTGTTTCTGAGCAGTTCAGTTACTGGTTGTTGCCGGTTGAGATGTTCTACTCAGTCTTGCAATTGAGTTTGGATGTTCTGGTCTGCTTGCTTATATGCAGAGGAGAAGTAGATAGGGGAAGTCCAAAAAGCTTCTTTCTAACCCCAGTCATTGGTGGGACAATAGAGGCAAAAAGGTGAATGCCTGTTGGATTATAGAGAGTAGCATATGCCATTGAGCATAGGGTGATAACTGGAGTTGGGTATTTGCTGGAACAAATATAGGCTGTCATTGTCGGTTGCTATGATTCCATGTGGAAGGATAGCTACAAAAAACATGCATGGGTAGATGATCAACTGGAAGCCGCAGCAGCAGCGGCACAATTGATAAAATCAAGCACTGGTAATCAAGGCACATTCTTCAACACAATTCACCTTGTTTTTCCCTCTAATCGGAATTGGCCCTCATGTTGAATTATGCAAGTTAGCTGGTTGAGTGAACCTTTGATAGTTTGGAGTGACTTTGACATGGTACTGCCAATGTGACAATAGGAAAGTGTCTAGAAACAGGTAACAGAGACGAGGAGAAGCTGTGGAATGAATACTTTCTGACTCCAGTCAATGGTGGGACAATCGAGGCAAAAAGGTGAATGCCTGTTGGATTACAGAGAGTAGCAGATGCCATTGAGCATAGGAACTAGTGTGATAAGTTGAGTTGGGTATTTCCTAGAACAAATCTAGGCTGTCATTGTCAGCTGCTAGCAGCAAAACAAGGATGTATGCATGATTTTGTGTAGAAGCATGGATAGCTGAAGGAGCAGGGATAGAGTGTGGGTCCAGATTCATCCAAGAGGGTTGGATTTCAAGCCCCAGATTACCTATGAATCCCTGTGGAAGGATAGCTACAAGAAACCTGCATAGATGGTCAATTTTTTGTTGCGGTAGTGCTTAGCAACATCGTGCTTGAAAAATGAAGTATATTTTGGGAATATATATAGGCAGACTGGTTTGAACACCATGTCAGTGTCTGATGTATTAACATCCAATATCGTTCGAAGGTGCAATGTCCTCTGAGGCTGTGTTGTGGTGTTTCTATGGATGACATGTTTGATTGTAGTTGTGTCTTTCATATTGTATCATGTTGTTGCTTCTGCTAGTCTATGCAACAGGGTTGGTGGTAGAATCTTTCTTTGCCACTCTTTACAACTGTCAGCAGGGTTGGGGTCAATTCGTTGGTCATTGAAAGATTAATGCATGCTCTCTTTCCCTGCATAGGGGTTGTGTCTTGGTGGCCTTTCCCCTTTGCCAATTGTTGTGCTTATGAGAGCTCTACAATATTAAATTTCATATTAATTTAATTTAATTTAATATCTAAATTAGTCATTTAAAATTAAATAACATTTAATAAATTATAAATGTACATAATCAACACGTGTCAGTCACACCTGCCGCAACGAGACCACGTGCCATCTGTAGTGTTGTAGTGACATAGTTATACCCATAGTCGTGTAGTCATAAAGATATGACTACTCCACTGCACCATCAGGTGATGATTACACATGTCAATGCCCAAGGATCCCACGTGTTATGCAGAGGCCTCTCCATGTAGGCACAATGTTGTAGTGATATAGCCGTAACCTCAGTCATAACTTTCAGTCGTGTAGTCATATTTGTTATGACTACGTCACCAAACCCTGCATGCCACGACCTTAGTGACGACCATGACTTCGCACTTATCACTCTCTAGTCATGGTAGAACTGACTTCGTGTTTGTCAATGCAGAGTGAGGTAGTCATAACATCACTTATCACTACAAATGCAGTGATATCCATAGTCATAAAAACGTTAATTTGTACTTGTAGCTACGCACGGATCATTCAAGATGTTTTCGGAAGAACAATTGAAGAGATCATCACCGATGGCCCCCTCTAGATTACTGCAACCTGCCATTTAGAGGTGCGACAATCACACAACGTCACGAAAATATTTACGTACGTAGTCCCGTGTAGAATAATAGAGGTGAATGATGAAGTGTGTCATCCCAGCCTCCCTTCAACTTTCTCTGTCTTTCTTCGTCTTTCTCTGCCTACTAGCTTCTCGTGATCTTCATCCAACCTAGTGCCACAATCACTTAGGTCACTCAAGTGTAGAGGTGTGTGTCTTCCAGCCTCCCTTCAGTTTTTCTGCCTACTAGCTCCTCGTGATCTTCATGACTCACATGAGCATGGTGTAGGGTTACACCCTAGACAGATTAGTGAGGGAGATGATGGCGGGTCCTCTGTATAGACGCTACGGTTTTGATACATAGGTATTTCTGGAGGGTGTACGATCCTATAACAGAGACTAAGCTCGGGCGCTATATGCTTTTGACAAATTTTTATTTTTATTTTTTTTAAATGTGGCATGATTTGAATCTTAGTGGATGTGAAATAGAATTTGAGTGACATGCCTTCACAATTTGAGTCGCATGTTGTGGATCTTGTCTTCTAGCTCGTTTGTATGCTATTCAGGCTTTGTCACCTGCTGGGGATCCTGTCTGCTAGCGTGCTAGAATGAGTGACAAACGCGATGACGCCAAACACGATGGCATTTCATGTCCTTCTGCAGATGCAGCAGGAAGTGAAGCTGCTCGTTAATGTTGTTCACAAAAATCGTCATAGAAAACTGGTCGTCTTCCACACCTCGTATCCGCTTGCAAGCGATACGCTATGGAATTTTAACGACCTCCAACAAAGGATGACCTCGCTCGAGTTGCGTCCTTGCGTTATTGAGAAAACTACGACTGTTTTTTTGCGTAGATTCTTGCTTCAAGTGTTCATGGAGAACGTAGAATTTGGTACTAAGTCGGTGTGGCATCCACAACATCAAAAGTTCGTGTCTTTTGCAAGACATTGCACTACTCCAATGATGTTGCATCTGACTGGGGATATCTTACAGGCTCGCAAAGGGCCTAGCAACTTTGTTACCAGTTCGGAAGACATTTCATGTTCGGAAGCTCATCTGCCTTCTTCACTTCATTCATCCGCCTCACCACTCACTTTCATCTCCTAATCTCCACTAGTTCCTTTCTTCATCCATATATATAAGTTGGATGATTGTGCAATTGCAGTCCATCCACTTTCAAATCAGTGCTCAAAATGGCCAGGTGTTTTAAGTTATTACATTGCAATTTATTTGAAAGCATGATCTTACTCCGATGAATCCATGGATTATGTCACATAAAAATCTCAAATGTTACCATTAAGGGAGCATTTGACAATGTGTCTGAATGAAATGTGGTGTTGTGGAATGGGATGATCGCAGGATATGCCCAGCATAGTTGTCACAGGGAGGTCCTGCAACTATTTAAAGGAATGCAAAAGAACGGCTTGAAGCCGGATAGTATGGGCCTTTATATGTGTTCTCTCTGCATACAGTCACACTGGCCTACTGAATGAAGGAAGACGCTACTTTGATTCCCTGAGTCAAGATCATGGTGTCACCCCGCCAGTAAAGCACTTTGGCTGCATGGTGGACCTTCTTGGACGTGCGGGACAACTGGATGAGGTAGTGGATATTATAATGCCAATCAATCCAGATGTTGTGGTGTGGAAGGGCTTGCTTGGTGCCTGCAGAATCCATGGCAATGTGGAGATGGCTGAACGTGTGGCAACATCTATCCTCAAGTGGGATGAACAGGATGCCGTGACTTATGTGTTGTTATATCAAACATCTATGCTGCAGCTGACAGGTGGGATGATAGTGCAAAGGTGAGAAGAATGATGAAGGTCAGAGGGGGTTGGAAAGGAGCCAGGTTGTTGCTGCATTGAGGTTGGCAACAGGGTGCACACCTTCGTTGTAGATGACAAGTTGCATCCCAAAATTCGAGTAGCATATTTTTTAACTATTACATTTGTACCTGGCATCTGTAAGTCATCTAACAATATCACTATTCACCATTTGTTCTAGTTCTCCATAGAAGATTGGACGTCCCTGAGGAACTGACGCAATAAATAACAAGATTCCCATCATCTTGTATCATCAAGATGAATTCTTGTGCATTTCCTTGGGGACAAGTATGTGGACCAGTGTTCCAAAGCGCACGTCCATTTCCATCGTAAACCACCAAATTTCCATCACTCTGCATAGAAGAGTAACAGTTGGAACCTTCGTCATACGTGCCACTGCTCCATAGTGCTTGCCTAGTAGCTGTCTTGTACATCACCAAATTGCAGTCACTTTGCATGACAAGATTGTATGACGAAGATTGACTAATCATTCACCTCTATTATTCTACACGAGACTACGTACGTAAACATTTTTGTGGCTTCGTGTGATTGTCGCACCTCTAACTGACAGGTTGTAGTATTCTTGAGGGGGCCATCGGTAATGATCTCTTCAATTGTTCTTCCGAAAACATCTTGAATGATCCGTGCGTAGAAATCGCGATTGAATTTGTGATTGTCGTCGACAGCGCCATGAAGGTCGTTAACAGCATGTGCATCTCCATAAGTGTTCCATGACATCCATGTTCTTCTAATAATTACACGCTATGAACCTCTGCCCCTCAGCTAAGAGGTGAAGCAACTGGGGGCTGGCAACGAAGTTGCTAAGTCCTTTGCAAGCATGTAAGATATCCCCAGCCAGATTCACCATCACCGGAATAGTGTAGTGTCTAGGAAAGTCACTCGACATGAATTCCAAACAATGTGCGATAAAACATGGGCTCCAACAAACTCTTGAAAATTAAATATTCTAAAAGATTTATTTAAAAAAAAAAGGTTGTGGTACTTAATATTATAAAAATTACACTTACAAAACAAATAGGGGTACTTCTTTGCCTTTGTGTTACAAATTTCTTAAAAAGAATGTATGGGAAGAAAAAAAATAAAATGGGGTTGTGTGTCATATTGAAGATCATTGATGGTGTGTTCTAAAGCGGATTCCGCTTTCACCAATCAATCCACCATCAAGAAGTTGGCTCGCAAAACGGGTGTCACGATGCCTTCCAAGCATTGTGGGCCATTCTAGCTGTGTTTTATGAGCATATTTTTTTAGTCCTACTGCATCTGGAAGCCGATTGTTACTGTTGTTCACGAAAATCGCCATATAAAACTGGTCTTCGACAGTTCCTATCCGCCTGCAAGCGACACCGTATGGAATCTTCACGACCTCCAGCAGAGGATGACCTCGCTCGAATTGTGCGCTGGCGTTGTTTGGAGGTTGAAGACAATCCTAGCTCAGGAATCAGGAATTGTACTGGTGAAGGGAATCCGAGAACATTGCTGGAACATTGCGAGATTCTCGAAAAAGGTGAAACCCGCATTATTTACATTTATGAGGTCATGGGTAAAACATGGTTACTAATGAAAAATCTTGAGAACCGTGTTCTATATATCCTTGAGACACCAACCATTCTCCCTCGTGGCAGAGCGTGCTCAGAGGAGTTATTGCATCATTTGCATATGATGCGTACGGATTTGCACTATGCGGGAGCATTATTCAATCCATTTTTGTTGGATAACACAATGTTGAGAGACTACTCCGATGTGAAAGTCAGACTTCCTTCATACACCACATGGTGTGTATGTCAGTATTTTACAAAAACCAAAGAGTAGGTTACCACGATGATTCAGCATCTGCAGGAATTAAAAATAAAATCACTCGTAAAGGTGGGATGGTGGGCTCATGTTGAAAATACATCATGCAAATGTTTTTTTGGCCTAGGACTTTTGTTATAATCTTCCAAATTAGACGGTCAAATCTCCTTAAAATTTTACTGGAGGTGCATGAAGTAGGTGGGATCACTTTGGTGCGGTTCATCCTCTCAGATGTTTCTCAAATGAGAGATATACCCTCATTCAAAAATAGGCTCATCCTTAAGGGGTTAAGGTAGTTGTAAACTCAAATAAATGTATAGCCCTAACATTAAAGTCCAAGCTAATTTTAAGGGTAAGGTAGTTGTACATATGTAGAATTTGCTTAGTCAAGACGAGATTACCTACTTTTAACGTTAATATCCAAGTTATTTTTAGCCTTGAGGTAGTTGTAGACCCAAGTGAATGCATATTCATTGCCTTAAGGCATGGCCCAATAAAGAGGAATCTTTTATAAGCCTACAACAACAATATGGATGCCAAAAGTGTGTTCAAAACGGTGTTGATACTTCTATGTCTCATAGTTTCCATAGTCCCAGCTAAGAGTATTGCTTGTTGTATTCCAAATCTCATGGGGGGTTGTTGTTTGTATCAATACTACGACCTAAAAAAACATCAAATAGAGTACCTAAATAGTCAGTCTTCGACATACAATCTTGTCATGCAAAGTGACTGCAATTTGGTGATGTACAAGACAGCTACTAGGCAAGCACTATGGAGCAGCGGCACATATGATGCAGGTTCCAACTGTTACTCTTCTATGCAGAGTGATGGAAATTTGGTGGTTTACGATGGAAATGGACGTGCGCTTTGGAACATTGGTCCACATACGTGTCCCCAAGGAAATGCACAAGAATTCATCTTGATGATACAAGATGATGGGAATCTTGTTATTTATTGCGTTAATTCCTTAGGGACGTCCAATCCGTCCAATCCTGTATGGAGTACTGGAACAAATGGTGAATAGTGATATTGTAAAATGACTTACAGATGCTAGCTACAAATGTAATAGCTAAAAAATATGCTACTCGAATGATGATGATAATGGTAACATTTGAGATTTTTATGTGAAATAATCCATGGATTCATTGGAGTAAGATCATGCTTTCAAATAAATTGCAATGTAATAACTTAAAACACTTGGCCATTTTGAGCACTGATTTGAAAGTGGATGGACTGCAATTGCGCAATCTTCCAACTTATTATATATATGGATGAAGAAAGGAACTAGTGGAGATTAGGAGATGAAAGTGAGTGGTGAGGCGGATGAATGAAGTGAATGTAAGAGAGCATGCATTCAAATCCATGCTTTTGAAGTCGCATTATAATATGCTTCACATCACTATAATTGCATTCACATGGTTCGAGGGTGGCGGATGCATTAGCATTACGCCCTGATATGATGTGTGGACTTCTAGAAGGGTTTCGTACCATTTGATGGTCTGGTATATAAAGGATAAAATAAAGATTCTATCACGTGGTATATAAAGGAGAAAACACTCTCCTCTGAAATGTTTGCAAGAGTTGGATGAACAGAAAATTTTCCTATGGGTGGCCCTTTGCAATGTGTAGTGCTTGTGCATTGCGGAGAAGCCCAAGTGGCAGCCAATGAACTGGTTCAACTGAGCTTTCAATATAACAGTTCTTCACTAGTTAGAATAAATGTATAGACCACTTTCCCTTGGAGAAGAAACAATATTCTACTGGAAAGCTGCAGCTTTTGCTTCAAACTCTGCTATCAAGTCTGGTATAGTCTTCATGCCATGTCGCAGGTTGTCTCGTGTGCGAATATTGACCTGTCACCAGCCACAGTACAAGGGAAGTTCTTTAAGAGAGCTCAGCCAACACAAAGGAAATGTTGACACTGCCATCACACTGCACATTGGGTCACTCGGGCCCATGCGGTCTACAGCCACAACTACTTGTGAAAGAGTTTTATTCAACGACTCTGCAGCAAGCATAGTCTCCGGGTGCAGTCAGAGCAAATCCTCAAACAGACCTGATTTGTGCTTGCCTCTTGCTCCCCAACCACCAGAATGTAATTGAATTGTGCTAACTGTGCATCTCGCACCTGCAAACCAGATCATGCAATCCTTGTTAAACAAGCTCATCATTCACTAAATCCAATGCTCCTTCTATCTCACAGCCAGTATCAACCCTCTTTTTGCAGACTGTGGTCTTGTCAGCATTTCCAAACATGCAGGCCTAGGGTCAACCCCCATGAAGAATGGACAAAATCTGGAAAGCTGATAAAACACTACCTTTTTCTCCATTTTACGGTCAGAGACATCAGCTTCCACATAGAAGCCTGCTTCACATAATTTGTCCCGAACCTGAAAACCCCAATCATCCAAACTTAAGCTCCATTATAGAAAGACACAGATAATCGCATAGGTATATAGTTCCGTGGTCTCATAATATAGGTAATTCAAAAGATTTCTAGCAACCTAAGCAAGGATATTGACAGTTGAAAACAGATGAATACACAACATGGAAAGATCAGGGTGTGCATTCTATGTAAGATCTTTGATTGACTCACCTCCACTGCATATTCTGTAGATTTCTCAGAGACTGGGCATAGAATGGCTTGCCGTGGGCTAAGCCAGAAAGGCCATTTGCCTGCATAATGCTCAAGCAATATTGCAAACATTCTCTCTACAGAACCAAGAACTGCTCGGTGTATTATCACAGGCTTTTCCCTTTTCGCTTCATCTTCCGTGGAGAATGAAAGGTTGAATCGAATAGGTAGCTGGAAGTCAAGCTGCAAATTTCGAGGAAGAAGCATCTATGTCAGAGCCAGGCACATTCATATCAACTCTCAAGCTCTGTCGTTATTCTACAAAACACCTTGTAACTTCAAAACTGCCACTATGATATCATGCACATGGTGAGCGATGAATCACCTGTACTGTGGCACACTGAAACGGTCTCTTCAAAGCATCGAACACAGTAATGTCGATTTTGGGCCCATAGAATGCACCATCGCCATCAGCTATCTGCAAGAATCCATCAGATAACCCCAAAGCGAGATAACCAGTCAAATAACTGCTGTAGTGTGCAACATGCAGAGGTTTTGGGCAGTCACCGGATTAGAAGTTCCACATTCTTTATGATGGAAATGGACGTGCGCTTTGGAACACTGGTCCACATACGTGTCCCCAAGGAAATGCACAAGAATTCATCTTGATGATACAAGATGATGGGAATCTTGTTATTTATTGCGTCAGTTCCTTAGGGACGTCCAATCCTGTATGGAGTACTGGAACAAATGGTGAATAGTGATATTGTAAAATGACTTACAGATGCTAGCTACAAATGTAATAGCTAAAAAATATGCTACTCGAATGATGATGATAATGGTAACATTTGAGATTTTTATGTGAAATAATCCATGGATTCATTGGAGTAAGATCATGCTTTCAAATAAATTGCAATGTAATAACTTAAAACACTTGGCCATTTTGAGCACCCTTCCTCATTGAGTAGAATAATCAAAATACATTCTTTCTCCAAGAGCAGTGCCCTCACAGTCAGGTCAATGGACTAGAGTGGAACTGAAGATATCCTCAAAAAAAGAGACTTAATGGTAGGGGAAGACTGATAGGGACGAGAATAACCTTCCAATCTTTGCCAAGAGCATTTAGAGCATTCTCCAAGGCTTTTTCTGCTCGAGTCCAAGTTTCCACCTCCCCGAGATACTTCTCTGGTCTCTGCACAATGTTTCAGACTCATGCATGCACTTGCAAAACTCGAAGAGAAAGAAGGAAAATTTTACACTGCAACCATGCAAGTCCACAGAAGACACTAGACTGGCAGACAGAAGACTATGGGGTCTTTGGATTCTACAGAAAACTCCCTCCCTCCCTTTATCATTTGCACTCCACGTCAACCCCAGAAAGTCCCACGGTATAGAGCCCAGCCAATAGAACCCCCAGATCTGATGTTCAGGTGACTAGCTGATGGACAACAGTCAGCATATCTTACAGCTCTACTTGATTCTTCATTCCTGTCTGTTTGGTCCAACTCTGACATGGCAGGGACACAGAAGGTGAAAATCAGACGGACGATTACCGTAGAGAGGACCAAATCAAATGTGAAGCCAAAAACAGTGTAAACATAATCCACAAATTGCAACACCTTCTTCACCTCCTCTGACACCTGCCAGAAACATCAAATGATGAAATGAAACTCAACCTGTTGTGAAATGATTCATCTAGAATGTGTACGGGACAAACGACATAACTGGTGACTCATTTACCCACCAGGGCTTCCTGGCCACAATTATCAACGTAAGCAAGCACAGGCAGCCCAAGGTTGCTTAGCTAGCCTGAGTACAAAAGAAGCATTTGAGGGCGCACTACAGTTGCTAAGACTCCCCTCAATGTACCCTTGCAAGATTTCAAAGACACGGGCCAAAGGCTGTCCCAGGATACACAAGAGTAGACAACATCACTACAACCCGTCAGAAAGTCATACAAAGTAAATGCTGATATTTTCCATTGTTTCAACACTATCCAGTTTACTCTCGTCTTTGGCCATATTTACACTATCTCTATCTCTCACACACACAGTCCTGCTACAATGTCCAGGGTATTCTCATCAGAGAGCGACCCTCTTCAGGACCATCAAGAGCATAGTCCCTACACCTCTGTTCACCACCTTTCAAAATCTTGAGGCTGAGCCTAAAGCTCTCTGGCCCTGTTGGAGTCTAGCTGCTGGGCAGCTCACACAAAGCAGATTGATGCTTGTGCCAAGAGCTTTCTAGAGGAAGTCTGGAAAGCTGAGCTGACTGTTTAGATCAAGGTAAGTCCCATTACTGGAGCGAACCCCTCACAAAGGTAGTGGCGGTTCTCTCTTTGTTCTGCCCAAACTGCACATGGGTTGTATGGCAACAACACTACAGCAAATAATGTAGAATGAGTAATTCTCTCGAAAAGTCACCTAATCCTCAAGCCTGCAGTGCCAGCTCATCTTCAACACAAATCAGGCACTACCCTGCACTTTCTCACAGCTTGAAAAGAACAACTGGAGCTGAAGGACTATCTGAAGGGGACCTGAGATTGGGCACTAGGCTGAAGTCAGAGTATACTGCATATTCCTTAAGTAATCTGCATGTTCACTGTGTAGGCATTACAATGAGGACAGTAAACCATTATTCCCGACTTTGAAATAGACTCTGCTCAGAGAGAAGCAAATCTTTTCGAAAGCATCAAACCGAACATAGCCAGCTCCTATTGCACAGTTAGAGCAGCTAGAATAAAGCGGTAAGAAATCAGGCACTACCCTGCACTTTCTCACAGCTTGTGAAGAACAACTGGAGCTGAAGGACTATCTGAAGGGGACCTGAGATTGGGCACTAGGCTGAAGTCAGAGTATACTGCATATTCCTTAAGTAATCTGCATGTTCACTGTGTAGGCATTACAATGAGGACAGTAAACCATTATTCCCGACTTTGAAATAAGACTCTGCTCAGAGAGAAGCAAATCTTTTCGAAAGCATCAAACCGAACATAGCCAGCTCCTATTGCACAGTTAGAGCAGCTAGAATAAAGCGGTAAGTCCAGAACCGGCTCTGGAGTGCCACTACTATTCCATCTTCTGACCTCTCCACATCTTTTGTTTGCTATCAATCTGAGATTCTCTGGCTACAAACTCGAGCAAGTAAAATCCCAGGAGTACCTGAGATTCCATGCAGAAAATATGTGCATCATCCTGCGACAAAATGCCACAAACAAAAACTTGTTGTCAGTTTCTTCTCAGCACGGAAAGGAGAGTTGATGGCAGTACAATCCGCGACCATAGTATTGGAGAAACTCTTGGTACCAATTGGTTCCACCATGACAGGCAAGAAGGTGCCTTTTTTTCCCTCAGACAATTTCACCAACTAATACAGTTAGCCCATATTTACCTGCTGAAATCGACGGACACGTGTCAGGCCGGATAGGGCACCACTCATCTCATTCCGATGAAGGACCCCAAAATCCGCAAGCCGAAGTGGCAGCTCTAGAACACCCACAACCACCACACCACAGTATCCTAAGTGGACTGAACCATATGGATATATGCACTGGACCAAAACAAGTTTTCTTTGCCTTTCTTTCCTCTCTCTCACCTATAGTAACTGCATGTTTCATGAATAATGAAATACAAACTGACAAGTGGTAGACCTCCCTATCTTGGTTACAAAATGACATTTCCACTAGAAATTTATTTCTTAGTGAACAGAAGAACTATTGGACTGCACCTCGATAGGACCGAACACGGTGATCAAACATAAGGCAATGGGCGGGGCAATTCATCGGCTTCAATCCAAACTCCTGGTTTTCAACCTGAACAAATGAACAACACGAGGTCTAGAGAAAGGAAAAAATCCAAAAGGACTTTGTGACTGCAACTAGGTGAGGCGAGCACTAGAACATCCATTCAACACAACATGCAGCATATTTATCTGACCACACAATCAAATAAATGCTTGTTTACCCAGGACGTAAATTTGAAGATACCCACAGGAAAGAGAATGGACCTCAAAGACAAACATGTCCTCCTTGTAATTGGCAGCATGTCCAGATGTCTCCCATAACTTCATGTTGAACATGTTTGGAGACACCACCTGTTGCATCCCACATGTCGATGATCCAATCAGCGCTCCTCAGGTTAACATGTCAACTTCCTCACAAAGAGGATAAAGAAAGCATCAGGAGACATATGCAGCATACACTTCTGACACACTACTTAAGCAAGAGGGTCCTTCTGCTTGCTGGTGCTCTAATTAAATTGTTTACGACTAACACTGATAAAGCACTGACAGTTTTACCACATACTCAAGAAACCCACAATCCAGCTACAATAAGCATCCAGGGGAGGGTGGACAATGTAACCCAACGATGCCTCGTGCTTGTCAACCTAGCACCCAGTCAGAGGGTGAGAGACAAGAGAAAAAGAGGAGACTTATGACATCCAAGGGGTCTTCTAGAGGGACCATGGGACAAACAAGAACTAAGACTGAAACCAAGAGAGGAAAACAAGAGAGAAATACAAGTTTTTGTTCAAGCTTGTAGGCATAGACATACCTCCTCATAACCTCGTTTTCTGTACTCGCCACGAATGAATGCCTGAAGCTTGTTGTAGATCCTTGTCCCATGAGGTAAAAAGAAACAGCTTCCTGGGCTGAAACAAGTCAAGAGGAAGAGGACAACAGACCAACAGAGACCCAAGATGAATCCATACTGTTGAACTTGCCGGACAGATCCAAGAGCATATGTGACAACCAGTTGGAAGGTGAAAGTTCCAACTGTCATTGTCTTCGAGAACAAGCATCAGGATGTCCCCAAATGGAGTGCAAACTGTCAGCTAAGTTACAAATGGTTATATGCATCTGGTGGTAAATAAAGTCGCCTTTGAAACCCCACTTAATCAACTTCAATGTCAACATGAGCTAAAGGAGGTACCTTAACTCATGAAAGAAGAAAAGCTCTTGAGCTTGGCCAAGCTTCCTATGGTCCCGCTTCTTGGCTTCCTCAAGACGGTGCAGGTACTCCTGCACATATGATGCATATGTCACTTGCTTCTCTCCTTCACCCAAGAAAGCAAGAAAGGACTACTGCTCCTTCACCTTCTGTACAGGGTAAATTTCTTTAGCACACTGATACAATTCACCAAGACTTCATGAAAAATTTCACAATTCAGTACATACCTTGAGCTTTTTGGTATCATCAAAAGAAATTCCATACACACGCTGTAGGCTCTCTCGATCAGCTTTTCCCCTCCAATAAGATGCTGATGCCTGCATATAAGTTTTAAGGAATTTTTACCCCAGTGTTCATACTATCGAGAAAGCCTACATATGGAGAATCTCAGGAGTCTGGAAAATACTTACTGGCCTCAAGAGATGCACTTGTGAAAGAGCGGCTGAGTGAACAAATGATTAACCCCTGAAACGAACCTCAAAGGAAAGTGAGCCATGAAATTGGATGTAATCGAGAGAACTTACCCTCAAACAACTGAAGGCCTTCACATGGCTTGTGCTGGGGATGTGGGGCCCACGGCATAAGTCCACCAAAGGGCCACATCTGTACACGGTAATTGTTTTATCTTCCGGTAACTCGTTGATAATTTCTACCTGCATCCACATACATTGAATTTCAAATGACTACAGACTGACCTGACTCAAGCCTATATAGCTATTGTAAGCTCTCAGAGACATCCTGGCCTCACAGTGCTAGCAGCTTCCAAACACAACCTCCAAAAAGACTACGTGAGGCTATGAATCAGCAAAGGATTACCTTAAATTGGTTCTCAGCAAACAAATCAAGTGCTTGCCGCCGTGTCACCTCAATACGTTCAAAAGGTTGGTTTTCCTGAGTGAGCAGACAGCATGGCACCACCTTTTAGAATCCACAAGGAATATAAGAGTGTAAGTGGAAAATATTTTACTAGGATCTTATGTAAGTCGGCAATTTACGCCACACTTACTCGCTCGATGAGCAAAGACATAGATGCTTCTTCCTGGACAGACCCTGTGGCAACCCGGCCAAGATAACCAAGATGAAGGCAAGAAAAGGAGGAACACTGGGCGAAGGTCTGATGGTAGATTTAGAAGCTTCTCAACTGCAGTGGATCAGGGTGCCAACCTTGACGGCCTTGTTGGCCTGTGTTTGAATTCGGTCAAAGTCCTCTTTCTCATTAAGTGTGAGTCCATCATAGAATGCGTCATAGTAGAACCCCTGCAAGCATAAGAGGTTGGTTAGTGTTTTCTTTCAAAGTCCACCAAATTTAGGAGATCAACCCATATTCAACTTTTAAAAATGAGACAAAGGGAACTTCACAACAAACTAACCTCCCCTCGTGTTGTGCAAGGTCCAATGCACAGCTTGCATCCATACGCCAACTCCAGTGACTGCAATCCATCCACCACACTGCAATGACTATTTAAAAGGAGAAGAAGGATAGAACATTTTCAGCATCAACCACAAGAGCAACAGACATCCATAAACCAACCCACTACTTGGAGAAGCACGTATGACTATAACCAGACAGTATTTACTGACACTATACACCTATAGAAATCTTGGTGCAAACTGGGTTGGAAAATTGGTCTACCAAAAGTCCCAGCAAACAAAGATGCTCCAAATGTATGATGGTTTAAGACTAGTTGAACTCATCACAAGCCTTATGGTGAATGAATAACACAACTATCTAGCCTTTGGTGGCTGCCAAGACATGCAATTCGTGCACTGAGACAATCATTACGCTCGAAGGGTAGGTTTCTTTACTACCGAGTAACATCATCGTACCTGGCCGAGGATGTGAGCACTTGAATGCCAAAATGTGTCACGACCTTTGTCAGTGTCGAAGGCAAAAATTTCCAGCTTGCAATCTCCTTCCAGTGGTCGCGTCATATCCCAAAGGAGACCATTAACCTGCATTAATCAGATAAGAAGTGGTGGTCAGTAACCACTTGCGAACTTCTCTACATAGTTCCGAAATATAATAGCAGCTGCAGGATGACTCTTGTAGGACCCTTTGACAAGCACCAATCCACACTACGTTGCTATACTGATTGGAGTCTCCACTTGCCCACCCAAAGAGGATCGCAAAGTTTGCATTGTCCATGGGGAAAAGCTTCGATTAAGTAGAACCGGACCTCTGCAATCATGGCCGATGACGCGAGTTTTTTGGAAATCCCTCGGGCAATGTCCATGGGGGAAGTGATCCACTTCTTCCCTTCCCTCACTGCACCATCAGGCATTGTAATTCTGCAAAAACCATCAGCCAGTAGAAAAACCATAAGGATCCGGAATGTGAGCTGACAATAACAGATGAAGAGAGAAGAACACAATGCAACACGCACTTGATTGTCTCGCCCCCTTTTGCCTCCAAATCAAGCTTCTGTGCAGCTTGAATTTCCACAAACATCGCTATTCTTTTCTTCAATACTTCGTCACTGGAGAGCGAGGCGGGCCCCAGAGGCGCCCCATTGCTTTCTGCCCCCGCATCAGCCATACTTCCCTTTCGAATACACACCCACTTACATACCCGCGAGACGCTGGACAAGAGGGAACACGGAGACCCGGCACGCCAAGGAGTCGCCTAACCCTAACTAGGGTTTTGCCCTGTTGCCAGCGTGGCTCTATTTTTAAATTTCTTATTTCTTATCTTCCCCGGGAGACCTTTGACATGGAAGTTTGTGTTTTTTTTGTTTGTTTGTTTTTTATTTTCCCATTGTCATCTCCTGCACCTCTTGTCAATAGTTTCCTTTTTTTTTAAATTCTTTAAAAAAAAAGGAAACCTGGGAGCGACTGCTCACAATTCAGGCCCGGACAAATTAACCCCCTTTCGATAAGCCATGAGGCACACAGGTGGGAACATCACCACCAGACCAAACCGGTCACACACACCGCAGAGGGCAGCGGATTCAAACCCTGAACCACCAGGGCGACACACTGTGCACTTACCAGTTGAGCTACCATCCGATGTGCTTCCATATTCATTAGATGGGGGGGGGTTTATTTATTTATTCATCATTACCTCTACTTCTATTAATTTATTATGTCATGGTTTGCATTTGTTTGGTGCCTGCCTGTGCAGAGCCCCCTAAATACTAGTATGTAGTAAGTAATAAAAATAGATAGTAAGATGCAGGGGATGAGAGCCTGGCTCTCTTTATATAGCCTAGAGGGGCAGTGGGACCTTCTAGAAAGCTGCCCTAACACACGTCAAACCGAAACCACCATGCCTGACCCCAATCTAACCATGCACCATCCCCTATGTAATAGGTCTTATCTTCCTGCATTTTTATTTTCCCACCCCTTACATGACAGTTATTAATTGAACTCCTGCTGCTGTAGCTTACTATAACTCCTGCTTCATAATTCCTGGACCACTCTCTAATCCCCACACCCCCTTTCAAACCTTGGCCCCTTATTCAGCCCGCGAGATGAGGGTAGAGTGGTATTTTAAAGTAGTGAAGGTAGTTCTATTTCGTCATTAATTAATTCACTTTAAGAGAGAATGCATATTTAAAATTCTGCCCTTGGAGTAGACGAAATATGGGAATAATCTGCACTTAAAAAGATGAACTTTGAAAACAAAATGTAGCAATATGGTAACTCCTAATCGTCGAGTTTGGAAAATAATAATAATAATAATAAAGCTTGAGACTTATTAAAAATATTTACCACTAGCCAAGACTATGGCTAACCATAATTATGACTTGCCGCAGAAAATGTCAACTCTAAGTGAATCTTGACATGGCCCACCTAATTTAATGAAAAAAGTACCCACGGGGGGTGCGGAGTTCTTGAAAAATTGGATGAAGCGAGAACGAAATAATATTGTCATTAAGCTTGCTGGACCTGGCGACCTGCATGTATTTAATGATTCCAGCGGGGTCCGTCCAAATAGAGCGGACCAGTGAGGAATTTGGTCCATCTCATTATATAGTAAGCATACCAACCAAGTCCCACTATGCCCCTCTACGTGATACTAACTTGTTATGATCCAGTCCCCCCAATGAGAGAGAGAAGGTGGAAGAGCTAGTGTGGTGAAAATGGGTTCTCTGCGTGGATGATTTTCCGGGGTGATGAATCCCGTGGATGAGTGGGTGCATCCGTTATGCACGACGTTCGTCCGGGCTAGTCTGTCTGCATGTCTATAGGACGGGTGCGATCAGAGCAGCAGTGCGTGAAGATACACTTCACGAATTCAAGGTTTAGGCACGAGCTGTGTGCACATCGGTTATGACCAAGGCATTGCGGCGCTCTCTTTGTAATTGGCGGTTAATATGTAGAGCTTGTTAGCTGCATCCTGTTTGTGTGTCAGAAATGGAGTCTGGCAGCTTTGGGCAATTCTTGAATACTACCAGTGGGCAGCGGCCTTGGGCTGCGATCTTTGATGAAAGGATGAGATGATGTGAGGGCTGGAGAATTAAAAGGGGAGATGACTTGATTCTGGAGTAGTACTCTGGTTTTAGGAATTGAAGAACCCTGCTGTTGTAACCCAAACTGCCGCATGGCAGTAGGGATACTCTGGTTTGAGCTGGTAATTGATGCGTACTTAGGCATTTCAGTGATCAGGGTCAGCTTTCTCGTCCTAGTTATGCATTAGGGTTGTTGTGGGCTGTTCCCTTAGAGCTTTTGGTATAGGGCGATTCCTTTCTGCCTTCTGCTCATATTCCGGTGATGTTCTCAGCTGCCCAAATGTGTCAGGTGGTTGCGTTGGAGTGCTGGTTCTACCTTAGGGATGTCTTGAATGACAAGCGCTGAGGGAGAACTAATAGAATTGAGAGGGAGGGAAAGAAGAAATGTGAGAGTAGTATGGGCTTCACGAGCCTGTGACCACATGATGGAGTGGTGATACCTGGTGCTAGTAATTGATGGAACCCCATGGGCAATTCTCCCGGGGGGTGATGCTGCTGCTGGAATGTGGTGAAGCCCTGGTGTACGCAATCACTGAGTTCGCCCATAATCGACATGAGCCCCAACTTCCTTTCTCTTCCGCTGCGGGGCAGCAGGTGCGGAATATGAACACAACATTGTAAAGGGTAATGTCTGGGTGTTTTACGTAGCCCCCCTTTTTCACACCACACTAGCAAGTAGTTTTTCTTTAGAAGCATGTTTTTGTTGCTGGAACCTTTCATATGCTGATGGACCAAAAAGGAAAAGGGGCAGCTACTAATTAGTGCCGTGGTTGGCTGTTGATGGATCTTTGGATCCCCCTGTCTCTTATTTCCTTGTCTCTTTTCTGGTAGCCTTAGGATTCGCTGGTTTCAGGTTATTTGATTGGTTAGGTTTAGTATAGTTCTGATGGACTAGCTGAACTCTGGCTCTCTGGTAGCTTTGGATTGGATTGATTCCCTGAAGCCTCCCTTCTGGCTTGCAGGTTAGTGCTTGGATCTTTGAGGTGACTCTACTCTGTTTCCCTCTCTCCTCTCCCCTCCCTTGTAGGAGTGGTGCCTCATTAATCTCCCTTATGGCTCTTTGTAAGGTTAATTTTTCCTTACCTTTCAATAAAATTTATCAGGGCTACAATCCCCTGTTCATGGGGGGGGAAAAAAAAAAAAAAAAAAAAAAAAAAAACACCCCTCAGGGGCGTCAGCAGCGTTGAATGCACAGTGACTGTAAGTACCTACTTCTATAAGCAGCGACCTCGGTCAGGATTCTTGTTTGGGTGTTTGCCTGTGGCTCCCTTTGGAAAGTTCTGTTTAGTTGAGCAATGCCGACCTGGTGTAAGGTCCCAGCTATTGCGATCACTGCTTTACGTTGCTGTTGCTCTACCTGGTCAATGTGAGGTCTCATAGGGATTGAAGTTACTAGAGGGATGTCATCATAGTCCAGTTGTGGAGGGACCTATTTTTCTTAGCATGTGTGACTTGTTGACCTGCATGCTGCCTGTACCTCATTGCCTAAGGATACATAGTAGGTTGGTATACTCGGAAATTTAAGTCCGTGGAAGCAATGCCCCGTAACTGTACAGCCTTGAAGGTGGCATGCAACTTGTTACTCCTGAAAGGATCCCTCAGCAGTAATATCTGTGTACAGTCCACATTGGGACCTTCCCATGCCCATAAGCTGGGCCAGCAGGAGCATCAGGGCTCCAGGAAAAAGGAAAGGGTCTCTGCACCTTGGAGCAGTACCTACTACATTAACAAAATATTTCCCCCCTTTCCAGCTACCCCCAAAAGCCCACACAGCCCACCAGCACCTCTCTGATCCATTTAGGAGAACAACTCTGAAGGAAAAAATCACCAAGGGGAATGAATAGAAGATGAGGGTATCATAAACTTTCACAGAAAACCATGCCACTCGCAGAGACTGCTATAGACAAATTTGGTCCAAACATGCCGGTCAATCAGCTTATTGCAGAGTTATGGGGTCCTCTGCAAGGTACTGTAGTCCTATAAAGACTGTTACCAGTAACTTGGGTCAAGTTTCCAGTAGTGCGCAAACTTACCCATTATTAACGCAAAGGAGATGAAAGCAAATAATTGTTAACAAGAACACCAGGACATAGAGAGTTGATTGGTCCCTCCCTCAAAATTTGATGATGCAGTCACATGAAAACCTTCAACAGGCTCCACCCTGAATGAAACTCACTTCTGTTGGCGAGCCTTGACTTTTCATAATTCAAAGACTCCCTTTAATGTCCGTGCGCATTTCGTCTTGGAAGCTAACTCTCAACTGCGAAAATAGACTGACTTAGCACTGCATGGTAAGCAGTTTCAAGCTTGTCTACTGAACCCATCTTCTCTCTTGAATTTTTCATTTTTCAAAAGAGGGTTTAACAGGGATAAAAGTTTTTTTCTAGATCTGACTATTTGCATTCAACTTTCCATTGTGGCAGACTCCAACTCCTTGCGCAGCTGGATGGAGAAGTCATCAGTAACATCATCATCATCCCATTCGTCTTCCCATTGCTGCACAACTTCCTTGCCTTCTTCCTTATCGTCCCAATCTGCCCAATCCAGTTCTAATTAGGACTGTAACCTGCTCTGTCTGTTCCAAAACAACTTTTTTGGTATTGAAAAGGATTGAAGAGACAGTAACACCCAAACCTAGGTGTCAAGGTTTGAACAAAGGGATGAATAGACTGTTCCCTGAGAAAGTTCCTGCAGACTCGGTTATACAAATGCCCAGGGGAGCAATCCTCCACAGCCCGCAGTGGGTGTTTCCTCAGAATGAAATTGCCATAGCATTCACAGCTTAAAACCCTAGTGGCACGGGATTGAGGAGTGCTTTTGAAGCAACATACTGGACAAGCCGCATGGCGAGAGAACTTTGTGTACATAATCTTCCCCGTAACATCGTCCAAAAAACCTTGGATTCTTCTATGAAAAAGCTGCAAAGAGCTGCACCGATAACACATTCCTTTGTCGAAGGGGACTTGAGTAGCACCCCGGAAAACCATAAGGAGACCTTCCGACCAACCATATCACCATGATTTCCACAACTGTTGAGACAAACGCTACTACTTTGAAATCAACCACCAAACCCATCAAAGAGAGGAAAGAGATGGTCTGTAACCTTCGTTTTCGAACTCCTCGAACTCATCATCGTCTTCAAACACGTCAAGCTTGGGATCTTCCGTCGCATCCTTCGGGACCGTCTCTGTGGCAGCAGCCGCCATGTCTTCTCTCTGACTCTTTGCACACACCGCAATCTTCCTGTTGTCTCTGTAACTTAGGAGCTGAATCTTTCCTCTGTTGTCCCTAGTCCCTCCCCCCTTTAGTGTCGTTCCCATGGTACATGATGTTCCCAATGGTGTCTTATAGGTTCCTAGATGGTGTTACTTGAAAACCCTATCTGGACTGGGTAGATTTGAAGGTAAGCCCTCGTCCTTGTACGGTTTTATCCGGAGAGGTGGACTGGGAGATGAGAGATCCTGTGAACATTTTGTAGCTGCCGCCATATTCCTGATATAACGGAAAGCTTGCATGTACATTTGCATGAAGGAGAGAAAACAGACATTTGGGTTACTGAGATCTAGCTTCACAAGTTTCAGAGTGGGATAGAAGTCATGGCGGAGGAAGAGCAGCACGATGAAACTGCCCATGAATTGAAGGAGGAATTTTCTGCGGAGGTGAGACAGTGTGCTTCTGCGCGGATGGGGTGGAGTGTTTCCATTCTGATCTTAGACTTAGTGGAAGGTGATGAACGTTCTAATGGGGCATTTTGTTTTGCGTCGTTGTTCTCTTGTATTGGTGTCGTTCTAGTGCTTCTATTATCTGACTCTTCCATCCAAGATGCTGTCCGATTTGACATTTGCACGATGTATGTCAATGATGCTCTGGGAAGGGAAGTCTATGAAGGAAGGCGACTATGTTTTCACCGTTTGCATTTATTCGTGAGCTGTCACCTTGGCAGTCTCACTTTAGGGTGAATCACTGCACAAGGGGAGAAAGGAGGTTATCACGGACTACATTCTGGTTTTCTTAAATGAAGGAGTTTGCTGTGTGCAGATTGGGCCTTTCGATCCTACCAAGAAGAAAAAGAAGAAAAAAGTTCGAGAGGATGAGGATATTGAAGCTTTGGAAAAGGTGACAGAGAAAGTGGAAATTATATCCGGTAAGGAGGGCTAAATCATTCTCCTGGTTCCCTGTGTCATCTGATTTTGCCTTAAAATACATGAGGTTTGAGATTCAAGCAATCATCTTGAGGCTCGTTTTTCATTCATATGCTTGGATTTGAAGGTAGCTAGCTCCACTTCTTGTTGAGGCTGTAGATTCTAGATATGTACTGTTGTATGCATGGAGCAGAACGAATCAGGGGTGTTTTTGCAGGTGGAATTGTATATTTACGTGTCAAATGAAGCCATTCGTCTGATACACTCTCACCTTCAGGAGCCTGGCTTGGAGTATAGGAGATGCCAAGGACTCCCTTCAGTGGAAGCTTTTATGTGACTCTATGTTGGTGGGTTGCAGTTACAGATGGTGTGGATTCGGCCTTTGCTGGCTTGAAGAAAAAGAAGAAAAAGAAACCTGTACGTGTTTTCCATTAGGTTTTTTAATACGGGGCAAGGTGTTCAGACCAATTCCTCCTCAATGGACATCTGAAAATATGTTGTCTTTGCACTGCAGACTATGGTGACACAATGCTTCTTGCCTCGTCGTTTGACAGGTTGAAGGAGAGTTTGAAGAAGAGAACGGGGAATCAATTGCAGCCACAAATGGTGAGAGCTCTCATTGGTCTTCAAAAAGTGCGTGGGGTTTAGATATTAGTTGAAGATGGATAATAGCAACTTAGTTTTACCAAAGGTTATGTGAGGCTCAAAACACCAAGCAAGCTTTAGGTATTGGGTATTATGTCCATGGTCACCAGCAAGAGTTGCCAGAGAGGGTTTTATCTGAACTGCCCTTGTTGCAAGCTGAGGTACCCCACCTTTCAGTAGGAGTTATGTAGGCTTGATGCAAAGGTCAGCTTTGAAGGTTCTTCTGTTTAACTTGGCAACTTAGTACCATATGTATTGTAGAGCGTGATGGTCTTACTAATACTCTTATTCAGCAAGCTACTTTATGACACATGTTGTCTTCGAGCTGTGCATGTGCTCATTACAACCATGTACTCCTTCCAGGGAAGGAATTTATCACTGATAGCTTTACTTCCTGAGCAAAGTTTGCTGGACGAGTGACATTTGGGCATAAATAAATTATGTTTATTTTGTCTGTCAAGTATGACATGCCTAAAAGTCATCAAGGGCTGCAATGATTCTCATCTCTGTTAATTAAGGGTGCATGGTGGAAGTCCATTGGAGTAGCAATACTGGCTCTTAGTTTGCGAATCAATCGTATTCTATGAACCGTAGCATCACAGCATTACGTGGCAAAGGATGTTCAGACTAATCGATGATTCACCTGAATTGCATGCCATGTGCATACATGAGTGATAATCTTGTCAACTGATGCCACCACTCTTAGGTTGTTCATGCCTGATGTAATACAGTGACGTTTTTTTAATTTTGGCAGATCTATTCGAAGTTTCCTTTTCTCCGTCTTCAGTAGGTGGGATTTAGTTTGGGTTCTACTTGTCAGAGAGAGCTTTTAGTGGGATTTGACTGCTGGCAGAGGATGGGTTGACCAATCGATGATTCACCTGAGCTGCATGCATGAGTGATAATTTTGTCAACTGATGCCACACTCTTAGGTTGTTTATTCATGATCAAGTACTGCTACATGTCGGGGCAATCAGAAGTTTCTTTTTTCCTTTTCTCAGTAGATAAGACTTAGTTTGGAGAAGATTGGGATCTGATTGCTAGCAGAGGATGGGTTGACCAATCGATGATTCACCTGAGGTTCATGGATGTGCATGGAGAGTATTTGTCAGCTGATGCCATAGATCTTGCTCCATAAATGTGTTCACCAATCTGACCTCCTTAGTTTATAATAGAAATTCTTATTTGATACTGATGTAACCCTCTACAGGTGTCGAAGAAGAACAAGAGTTTGGAGAAGATGAGGAGGCAGAAGCGATTGTCTTGGAAGCAAGGCTTCCTTGGGAAGGCTCTGATCGTGACTACAAGTATGACGAGGTTCGTATACCCTCAATTTTCAGTGTATGCTGGTTTTGAAAGAGAGCTCCCTGGTGGTTGGCTGTAGGGGGTATGGTCTTCTTAATCTTGCCTGGTGCAGACTTAGAGACAGGATAGCAGAATGGTAGTGGGAGTACATATAGAAAATGAAGTGGAGGTAGCCTTTCAGAGTCTGTTAAGGAAGCTCTTTACCAGATCATATGGGAAGGGAGTGGTCTGGGTGTGTGGAGACTGATCTAGTAAGAGGGTGTGTGGTCAGCTGTTGGGACGTGTGTTCAATATATTGCGAGAGAACAATCCAGAGCTAGCAGGAGAGAAGCGTCGCACCATCATGAGGCCTCCCCAGGTGCTTCGGGAGGGGACCAAGAAAACAGTCTTTGTGAACTTCATGGACCTCTGTAAAACGTACTATGGGTCTTTCCTCTCTAGATCTCCAATTGCTTTGGGATAGTGGTTGTTTCCAGCACACTTGTATCATAATGATGTTCTGACATATAGAGCTCTTGTTAAGCCCTGTATAATGCTACTTGTTACTTTCAGTTAGGCTTTTTTTTTTTGGATACTTTGATATCTGGAGACAATTTCTGGTTCCTGTAAAGTTCAGCATCTCTGTGGTCTCCCATTTTCCAAGATTTTATTGGAACGTTGTATTCACAGAATGGTAGCAGAGCTAGCATGGAAGACAGCTGCATCCTTGGGCATATTGAAGGGTGTTGCACTCTTCATTATTTAGGATGTTTTCTGGGTGCTACTGCCTAATGGAGCTGTGATCAAACTTATTTTCTGACAGTCAGATGGGTCTCTGTTTATCACCGGAAGCTATTTTAGGTGACTGCAGTGTAATTTTCTGGCATGTCTTTTGACATTATTTGGGGGAGTTTCTGGTATTCACAGAATGCATCGGCAACCAGAGCATGTCATGGCCTTCTTGCTGGCAGAGCTGGGGACCAGTGGCTCCCTGGATGGGCAGCAACGGCTTGTCGTAAAAGGACGGTTTGCACCTAAGGTCTTCGAGGGTATTCTGCGGCGATATGTCAGTAAGTGCCTCATTGTTATTCTTGACCTGTCTTTGAGGTGTCAAACTCATGAAAGCCAGTGAATTTATCCAGCAGGTCTACAATTTTCCTACTGTTGGAGGATCCTTCAATCTTCATAGGAACTGGGAAGTTGAGGTTGGTTGTTGTGTCTCTCATATCTTTCAATATTGCTGGTAGCGAGAGAAAAAGTTCATTCACATCATCATTTTCTTTTCATGCACAATAGTGGACCACATACCGTGTGCTGATTTGTCATGGATATTTGTGCAGATGAGTATGTTATGTGCAATGGTTGCAAGAGTCCAGACACAATTTTGTCCAAGGAAAATCGTCTGTTTTTCCTTCGCTGTGAGCAGGTATGCAATCACATCACCCTTATCATATTGTGTATGTTTGAAAGTAATGTTTTTCTGTAGATTGTTACTTGTGAACTGTGTTACAAGCTGCAGGGGGTCTATACAATAGTACCTAACATCCAACAGATTGCCCAGTGGTTAGGGCACTAGACCGTGTTACAAACGGTCATGGGTTCAAAGTATACAGGTGTATGTTGGATGTCACCCATCATAGCCTACCCAGTAGGTCATTGGTCAACTGATCACCTAATGTGTGGGTACTCCTGTGCCACGGGTAAAGCCGAGTACAGCATGATGTCAAGAAGCATCAGTAGGCAATCTTGAGCAATTGGTGATTCTGTGTCATACAAGATCATGATGAATGATGTCGTGGCTGCAGTGTGGATGCTCGCGATCAGTGGCGCCCATTAAGGCTGGGTTTGTGGCCAGGGTCGGCCGCCGGAAAACTACAACCTAAGTTGTGCATAGTGTATGTATGGGCAGCGGGATCTGGCATGTAGTGTCTCAGCCTGTGGCTGCATTACTCTCTCAAGATAAGAGGATAGTGTGTCATATCTGTGTAAGGTTCGAAGTGTGGAGGGACTAAAATTTGAACTGACTTTCTATGTGATGTATATCCATGGCACTAATGGGCACCTGCATTACAAAAGGATTAAGTCACCCAATCAAATGTAAGGTCAGCGGGTGTGAATGAAAGTGAGTCCCCTTTTGGGGATTATGCATCCAAAGTGTCCTGGTTTGGAAGCAATGAAGTGGAGCTGGCTGCCAAATGGAGGCCCTAAATTATTCCAAGTTGTCTTACTTAAATCTCTATCAAGAGGTCAAAGTATTGAGGATATACCAGCTAAAAGAGAGGAAGGTCTCCAATTGGGTAGGGCCTTGGGAGAGCTGGGGGACTGGGAGGTGGGCTATCTGGTGGGCACCATTTTGCAAAATTTGAAGACGTGTACAGACCAGTGTTGCGCTGTTAATCATTTACCTGGATTTTATTTACCCGGATTTACCCGGAGGGTAAATCAGGGTAAGGGTAAATGATTTACCCGGGTTGGCCCATTTCCTTTACCCTTACCCTTACAGGCGGTTAAATAATCTGAGATACCCTTACCCTTACCCGTCTGAAGGATAAATAATATCCTTATACCCTTTACCCACGGGTAAGTATATGTTTTAGGAGGGTAAATAGCAAAAGGGTAAATGACAAACTATAGCCTTTCTTGGGAGCTGGAGTGGCCTATGGTGTGATTAGCATTTTTTATTTTATTTTTAAATTAGCATTTGGAATCGAAAACGGAACTTGTGCAGGTAGTTATAAAGATGTTGGGAGGGCAGGAGCGCACTTCAAGTTCCATGACTGAATTTGATCGTAACCATAGCCAGGAAAGAGCTCCATCAAGCTCAGATTCAACAAGTAATTCAACCGCCCTGCTCCGCCTCTCTCTCCGACTGTTTTGGCTTCTCGTAAGTAGGGGAATGGGGGTAGGCTGATGGTTACATACAAGGGTCATTTCGCTATGTATGCATACGATTTCCAGCATTCATAATTTATCATCATTGAAGGGTATGGGCTTCGACCGTAACGGTCGCCCATTTGCCATTTCCCGGCGATCACGGGTTATTCTAGTTAATTCTAGGCTCTCGCTATTCCATATAGTTGTCTCTCTAGTAATCGGACTGGGCTTGTCCCTCATCCAATGGATGTGTCTTTACCTTCATGTATCACAGGGTTTAATTTTTTCCCTACAATAAACCAAATGGCTTTATGCCCTTGGGAAAAATAAATAAAAATTAAAAATGCCCATGATTCAGTTGTCCCCCTCTTTTCACTTCTTGGCCAATGAATCTATCTTGCTTGGAGAATCATGGAGAACTTCATACAATCAGCCTCATACCAAACCAAAAAATAAAACAAAAATTGATTGCCTTAATTTAATTAGTTATAATTTTTGAGTTTGAGCATAACAAACCAAAAGTTTATATATCCTTCTATATATCCTTTATTTACCCTGTGGGTATATAAAGTGTAAATCATTTATCCTTATCCGGTATTTATCTTTACCCGGTCAAAAATATTGGCCTTTATCCTTTACCCGTAGGATAAATAAATGGACATATAAATAATTTACCCTTACCCGGAGGATAAATAAAGGGACATATAAATAATTTACCCTTACCCGGAGGATAAATAAAGGGACATATAAATAATTTACCCTTACCCGGAGGATAAATAATCCTCTGATTTCTATTTACCCTTACCCTGAGGATAAGCAAAAATCTATTTACCCGCACAACACTAGATTGTGAATTGTAATTGACTGCACTTTGACACAGTTATATCGACAGAGCACCCAACACCCTGATAGAGTACTTCACACCTATCTGCAGTAATATGTTGACTAGGTTCAACAATGGTTCTCTTATTGACATGGTGTGAAGTGTGAAGTATTCCAGATCAAACTTGCCACGAGATGTGTGACACTCTTTGCCAATGTTGCCAATGTTTCAGTATCGTCATGAGCAGTCACAATTGCAAGAGCCTCAATAAAGTAAAGGGCAGGCAAGACTAGATGAGTCTCAGTAATCAACTAAGGTAAGATATAAACCAAACTTCCTGTGATGCAAATTTTGAGAAGGTCAGGATCAGCAATGAAACAGCTACATGTCAACTCGAAGCTTTGAATTCTGAGATACTTAGTGTTACCAAGTTTGATTGGAAGAGATGTCTCCTTCACCCACCATGGTGGCCTCCCATTCTCAGCTTTGCAGCCACTACTTAAACTGAATCGCCTTGGACTCTTGGGCCCTCCAACAAAAGCTGGCAAGAGCAGCCTCCAGACCGTTGGGTTTCTGTTCAACAAAGGAGCGGTGGTTAGAGGTGTCCGTGACATGTGACAGGAGAGCAGCATGGCGCCCAAGAAGGATGCGGCCAAAAAGCCCAGCATCAAGGCGGCTGAGCCAGCCGAACCCCCTCCACCGTCAGGTCTCTCTTTTTCCGGAATTCGCAGAGAGTTTCGATTGCTTGATGAGTCGGAGTCTATAACTTGAATGGATACCAACTAGGAGTCACAATCTCACAGAAAATTTCCATGTCTTCAATTGCCCTCCCACACTGGCATGCCTTGTCCTTCCCTCGACGCAAGTGCTTCGATCAAAAGCGAAAGATGAGGGGAAGAAGTGCAGTATGGTCGGGAAATGAGTGCCGGTGGCCTAGACGCAATATTCATAGTCATAGAATTGCTGGCAGGAAGGTGATCCCTCGGGTGTTTCTACACATGCCAGGGATTGATGTTGGGATGGCTGGAATGCAGTGCCACAATCGGGGACGGGAAAGTTCTATTACCCAACTGGTGCGACTTATGGTTCGTAGCTTGCTCTTGTCTCGCTTCCTTTCTTGATCTTTAGTTGCTTTTGTTTGTTGTTGTATCCTTTGTGCTGCTGATTTCTAATGTCTTACTCGCCTTGGGTACTGTAATGCTCTTGCTTCAAGGCTCTCCTCTCGCCTGCTCTGTCTCTCGCCCTCTATTCTTGCAAGCGTCGATGTGTTAATTGCGGTGATTAGCATGTCGTTAGGGGAAAAAAATCTTAATCAAGTTTGAAGCTGTGTTAGTCTTGATACAAACAAGAAAGAACGAAACTTTCCACAGAGGATTCAAGGACCCATCGAACAGGTTAGAACAAACCACGAACTACTTCAAGATAACTGGGAAAATACCTCCATAGGTGGTACAGGTTGATTGGCACATCTGCTGTTCGGACCAGACGAAACCAGAGAGAGAGAGAGAGTTTTACATAGTATGTCAAGGCTAGACAAGGAAAAACGCTGAACACAATGTGTTGCGTTTACCTCTTTTTAACGACATCAGACAGCCTACTAGGCACCACATCAAACTACCTCTACCCACATCTGCCTCCATACCTCCCATTATATATGCTTATTGGAAAACCAGTTTTTAAGGTGTTCTTATTGGTAAACAGATGCACACTAGGTAGGCCCTTCTCACAAACAGATATGCCTCCTCACTTTCATATCCAAAGAAACAACAATAGAAGTAGGAAGTTCTCCAGTGTACTTTCAAGTAGGTACAAGCACTGTAGTCTCTTGCCCGTAGTAGCATTTCCTGCAACAAAAGAAGGTGAAGTGGAATCCATCACAGCCAACCAACAAAAATCCCTGTGGAACCCCAGTCTTAAACCATGTCACACTTGTTATCGCTGTCATCCCTGCAGCAGGTCATACTAGCAAAGAGAGGAGAGTTAAGGGAGGTCCTTTCAGCCAGCAGTAGTGTACAACTTAGTAAGCAACAAGCACTTATTTCAGGCCATGCTCCAGAGGGAGGGAGGGGGTGGTGGTCTCATAACAGTAACCAGCCATTCCCAAAAGGTAGAGCCAAGTAATCAAATAAGGGCACTATATAGAAGTCTTTGATTTCCAAAAGTATTTATAGAATTAGACTAGAGCTAGTAAGGTCTATCATGGTGTGGACTCTCTTATGTGTTGGCATTCTAAGCAGCACTTCAAAGTGCTTAAAGAGCCTGGGTGAGGATTTTGCTTGTAACCATGGTTCAGCAGTAAGGTGACTCCTCCCTTAGCTCTTCCCTGTTTCTCTTCCATCGGCTGGGGCTTCTAAGTAGGTTAGCACCTAGGGAAAAGCCTAATTAGTCACCCCAATTTCCTGTTCTGTTCTGTGCGAAAAATTCTCAACAGAATAATGGGATCAGAAATTGATGGTGGCTGCAGAGGGCGACTGGATAATTGCGCCTGAAAAGCCTCCAGCTCTGGGGGAACCTGCTGCAGTTGCGGCTGCACTTCTGCCAGCAGGAAAGGAGAAGACGCCTGCAAAGAAAGCCTCCACAGACAAACTGGCGGCTGGTGCTGGTGCAAACCCGGAAAATGCAGCCCCAGAAGCAGCGCCAGGTGTGATATGTGTATGTGGTTTTTTCATTCTCGGAAAGAAATGTTTGGCTGGATGAAGTTAGCAGTATCCTCTTTCACATGCTATTTGTTTGTACCCTCAGCTTTGGATGTGCTCACTTTCTCACCCACATGTGAACATCTTTGTGATGGCTATGTACAAGATCAAATGTGTAAAGCAAGTGAGACAAGAAAATCAATAAATTTGCCTGTGTGTTGTCTAGGTTATTTTTTGCATAATCTTGAAATCTGTCAGGCAGTAGCAGATCAGGGTAAGCCTCTAGTATGCACATATTTTGGAGGAGGTTGACGATAATGATACTGGGCAAGCACTGAAGGTTTAGAGCCCCACTTCCCTGCTTTAGCTATCCTGGTAAGGAATAGGGATAGTTATTTTTCTTGGGAAATTATTGAACTGGAGTTGATGTTGTAGTTTGATGAACCCTGCATGTGGAGGGGGATGGCAGAGAAGCCGAAACCAAATCGACAGCGACATGGGAAGGGTTTGTATGTGGATGGAGGTTATCATTACGAGGGGGATTGGCAAAATGACAAGATGCATGGCCAGGGTATGGACCTAACCTACTGTACACAACATGAAGAGATGTATTTTCAGACTTTTCTTGGAGGCCGCAAATCCTCTGTCCAGTTTTGACAGCAGAAAAGGGAAGAGAGGAGGATGACAATTGTGGAAACTCATTCCAGAGTTACCTTAAAATCAAAGTGGTGGCCTTCTATATTTTTGTCCAGACAGCAGTCGGTGATAGCACAACTTCATTCGTCTTTAAGATTTGGCCGGCGGAAGATATGATGGTGTCAACCTCTTCCTCTTCTGTTGTGTCCTACTCATGCAACAAATCAAGGGAAAGAATAAAGAATAAATTTATTGCATGAGGTGGAGATAAATGTACTCTTGTTTGTTGTAGCCTTGTGACCAGTTTGTTCTGCCCAGTTTGGGCAGAACAAAAAGCTACCTTTATGAGGGGCTCACTCCAGTGGGACGTAACTTGGTATAAAGAATTGCTTTGGGCTTCCCAGATAAAAGCAATTCACACAAGCATCAATCTGATGTGTGTGAGCTGCCCAGCAATCAAGGGCTTTAGACACAGTCTCAAGATTTTGAAAGTCAGTGATCAGAGGTGCAGGGACGGGGACTATGTTCTTGATGGTTCTGAAGAGGGTCGCTCTCTGATGAGAATACAAAGAGAGCAAGAGAATTCGAGAGTGAGCATCTTGACTGAACTGACAATAATCTCAAATACATGAACAAAGAAATTAGAAGACGATCACCATGGCACCATCACATACCCCTCCCGGGGGTCGCATATGCATTTCTATTTTAGCATCAAATGGTTTAGTGTGCGACCTCCCAAAAAAACTGTCAGATCTCTAATGTGACACCAGGGAACTTTTTTCTCAAGTCTATGAAATTCCAGCTTCAAAAGGTCTTTTGCTGTGTTTACTAACGAATTCAGGTCCTCGTAACTGTAGACAAATAAAGGGAGGGAGAGAAACCTCAGAGCTTGTCCATGGATTTTCAAACTCAATTGACATTGCTACACCAGTGAAACCATCTCCCAATGATTAAGTTTTGATTGAAAGCCTGAGGTCAATTTGAGTACAATCTTCTAGTGGAAAAAATGGCTCTTAAGGTAGCCTACGGGGTGGGATGGAATGGGGAGAGAAACCAGTAGATAGGGGTCTTACTGTGCAGCCAACTGGTGATCCTGCCTGGGCATTTTGGAAGGTGTCTACTATAAAAGGAAATCTGTCACTGTGTTAATTGTAAGTTTGAGAAAAGTAGAGATTTGTGATTGTGTGGTTGAACACTTAGGGTGAGCCTCTGTTGGCATGGGGGCTGGTAGGCTGTTTCAAGTATGCCAGTGGTGCGTCATATGAGGGCCAGTGGGACAATGACGTCTACATGGGAATTGGTATGTACAAGGTACGCTCACACAATTCAGTCACTTGTTGGAATTCCTTATGCCTATGAAAGTAGTTCCTTGACAAAACCATCCAGAATACATTTGACTATTGAGCTCAAATCAAGGAAATTCTTCAAATGGTCAAATGATATCTCTTGCATGGGAATGCGATTGGTGTGAAGTGGCCAAATGGGGCATCATACAGTGGAGGGTGGAGGGATAACAAGATGCATGGAGATGGAACATACATAGACAAGGTGGGCAATGCCTGGGCTGGCCAATTCTTCAATGGCACTGGGCCAGGCCTTATTTGTGAGATAAAATGAGGGAATCAGGTTGAAGAAAAGACGAAGTACACATTGTGTGATGAGGAAGAGAAGTTCCGTTTGCAGTGATAGTTCTTAAATAATCTGAAGATGGATCCACGCTACAAACTTTTGAAACTGTAGAAAAAACAATTGAAGGACTAATATCAGCAGAAGAGAGGGAACGCACTCCATTATAGTGGGAGTGTCAAAAATATCCTCATGACAAAAGTGTGTGCTCCAGCCTTGAAAACCCCTAGCTCCAAGGAAAACCACATGATGACACCACATTGGCGTTTGCCAATCCAAAAGTAAGCAATCTGTACAAAGGCTGTGAAACCGAACTTCAGTAACTTGTATTTAAATTTCATATTCTCTGATCCCAAAGCTAGGAAAAGCTTGAACATGGATCTATCCTACAACTTTGCTGTATTTATCATACAAGGTGCAGTTGTTGTTGAACTGGGTAGGAAACTCATCTATTCAAGTTGTATGCCCTACCAAGTATAGAGATATGATGCCTCTAGTTTAGTGGTGACTAAATCATGAAGCTGCACTCAAGTCCTTCTGCCTTTATATGTTCTATTCTCAGTATCAAAATCTTTGGAGAGGAGGGTTGAATGCCGTGAAAGAACCACGATTAGTGGGTCTGCCCCCCCCAGGCAGCTGCTAGACTAGCTCACAATGGATGTGACGATTGCCCAGACCTTTTCTAGAATCAGAAACTCTTCCATGTCTCTCTGCCAAGTTGTTCACAAATTCAACTATCCCATGTGCTGTCATCAAACGTCGCAGCACTTGCCCTCTCCACTGGTAGAGAGTTTTTCCCACATGCACAGCATCTGCCGAGGTGACTGGTAGTGGGCTGTCAGGTAGTTATCTACACAGCCAAATTGGCAGAATCGCAGATTGTTTTCATACTGCAGGGGCACTTGTTTTGCAGTACCAAATTGGCCCACCCACATTCCCACACTCACATCCTCCATCTTGAACAACTGAACACCATCCAAACAACCCCCTTTGATATTTAGTCATCGATTGCCCCGAGCAAATGTAGGTGATAGCTAATTGGCCTTGTCCCCAGGTGATAGTGACCTTCTATGAGACAGTCATTATCGACGCACACACAAGGTGGAACTTTACAACATATCTATAGGAAGTTCAATGTGGGGATTGATCAATGTTGACAAAAAGAAAGGAATTCAATAGTCTGGAGAATGTGGACACACCCGCAAAGAGTTATTCATGTTAGAGGACACTATGAAACGTGCAATATCCTCTGAGAGAATGTAGCCAGGGCCGTTGGCATAAGTTGGGTAGATCCTCTCCGGCCATTCCTAACACAGCCAACCAGTATCATGAGAACGATGATTGACGAAAAATAGCTTAAAGTGCGTTCTCGAGCAGACATGGCAGTCACCACTGTCGAATAGAATGTGGGGTGTGGAAAAGGAAGGAGAAGATATGCCTAGTCAATGATTGTGTTCACAGGTGCAAATGGTCCAAACACTTTCAGCTAATGCTGCAGTTTCATGCGGCAGGAAAGATCAACCATTACAGCAATCAGAGAAGTACGTCAGTGCTACCAATCTCAAGGGAATCGGATACCTCCTCTACTTTTCCTTGTTGTCTTCTTTTCATTAAAGAAGAGCTTCAAAGATATCCTACTTGCTTGTCAAACATGCACAGGTAAAGAGACAACCTCAAAAGTGACAGCCCACTTCCCAGTGCGAAGGGGCTGGTGGTACTCATTCATGTTGCCCATGTAGAGTCCTTTTCTCACAGAGGTGGCCTTCACTTCCTTAAGTACACTATCCACTCTCACAAATGTGTCATCGTCACATTTCATTATATACTTTGCTGTCACATTCTGGACCTGCGGTGCCAGTGATACAATACTGGTGAGTTCCACAAAGCTTCCCAAATCCCAGGTTCAACTAAAAATAAGCTCATGCATGCTGTTGCTTGTCTCAGTTGTGCTAGCAACCTGCAGATAAGGGTGAGAGAATCCACCCACCGAGGCCTCAGACACAAGAGCAGTGAAAACAGGAGACAAGGGACTCCACAAACAGAATGGAATATGGCGGAATATGGTATATTAGATTGATCATTTGATATCTCGTCATAATCAAATAACTCGTACAGATGCATATCCCCAATGAATCCAACCTTCCTTTGAAGTCTATCTCATCAATGGTTCTGTACATTAAATGTCACACAATCCTTGATCCACCCACCTCCTCTCGCACCACTGTTTTCCTGCCTGCTAGTTCCATACTAAACACTAGTGATGTTCCCAGAGTAACAAGACCTTATACGTCCACTAAATCCACTGATTTTAAGCACACTGACTTGTCAGGATCAACTAGAGAAAGAACCTCCAATAGAGCCACAACCACATAATGACCACTCAGCTGAATCAAAAGTGACACTCGCACACACTATAAAAGTTAAGGTTCGGTGCACACTGCCAGTGAAGAAACAGAGGCATGTAAAGAAATACACTTTGAACTATGTAGTCAACACACAGCAAGTAAAAAGGAGGAAAGGGGCATACCCCAAACTCGCAGATCGCAACTGTCTTGATTACCACAAGATCATAACGGTCAATGAAGGGCAGAAGTATTATATCCCCATAGTAATCTGCTTCCCTTTTCAACTGTACATTGATGTCCTTCTTGGCATGCTGAAGTCAAACACAACACCACATGGTGTTTTAAAGCTTTCAGAGTCAGAAATAAAGGCTTGCTAATTTCATGGATCTCAATTACTGGCTGCCTCAGATGTAAATGCCTGCCATGCACATTTGGTATCACACAAAGCTTATCACACATTTGATGTACTCTCATCGAAGTCACTGTTGCTCTCTCTCCCCCTGGATCCTCAAGGACCTGGACCTGGATCCGCAAGTCTTGACCCTGCTGGATAAATCTGCCTTAGAGGCTGTAGTGTCCGAAGCCATGTCTGTTGCCATGAGATTGTCTGATGAAAATGAAGTTAGGCAGAGAACTTCCCTGAACTTGTTTCCAGTCAGTGACATGGGGGTGGACATCTTGGATGACCTCAAGGGTCTACCCACTCTCGGCACAGACTGAAATTTAAACTCAGGGCAGGAAGCCTACCTTTGAACAGCAAACAGAAGCAGAGAGGAAAGGGAGAGTGCAATTGTCCGTTGTGTGGGCAATCTGAAGACAGTATTCATTTTCTGATACGCTGTCCGGGGTTCTCTCACCAAAGAGACGCTCTCTTCAATTCTATCAAGGGAATTGTGCCTGTACCCCTGTTTACCAACTTTGAAAGTCTCGAGGCTGAGCCAAAAGCCCAGGCCCTCCTGAGGCCTAGTTTTTGGGCAAATCACACACAGCAGATTGATGCTTGTGTGAAGGGATTTCTAGAGGATATCTGGAAAACCCGGATCAATGCTTTATACCAAGGTAAGTCTTACTACCAACGTCAGCCCCTGACAGAGGTAGGTTCTGTCCCTTTGTGTTCCGCTCAAACTGGGCGGGGTCAATGGCCACAAGGCTACGGCAAACAACGTCTTATGAGTACAATCTCTCCCCCTGGATTGGATTGATTACAAGAGTTTTATGGGAGAAGTATTGGGTATGGTGTACTCTTGATGGGATAGTCCTTGCAGATGTACTACTGCTCCCAAGGCTGTGGTATGGTAGGTCGTTTATCCCACCAGGCTACACAGCTCAGCCATTACTGCCGTAGTTCTGAGAGAGGAGGGAAAGTAGAAGATCAGAGGAGGTCCACCACCATCCCAAAAGGCTTGCTCCAGTAATTCCAATGGAATTTGATTCTGGCTTCCAAAATTTTACCAGAACAGTCTGTCACTGAATCAGTCCAAACTCAGGAGAGTGAGAGAATGTACTCATAAGACATTGTTTTCCGTAGCCTTGTTTGTGGCCATAGACCCCACGCCCAGTGAGGGAACAGACACTACCTTTGTGAGGGGCTCACTCTAGTAATGGGACCTTGATATGACAATCAGTTTGAGTTTTCCAGATTTCCTCTAGAAAGCCCTTTACAAAACCATCAATCTGCTGTGTGTGAGCTGCCCAGAAATAGACGCCAACACGGCCAGGGCTTTAGGCTCAGCCTCGAGATTTTGAAAGTTGGTGAACAGAGGTGCAGGGACTATGTTCCTCATGGTCCTGAAGTGGGTCGCTCTCTGATGAGAATACCCCGGATATAGTCTTCAGGCCACCCAAACATCGGACATTGACAATCTCCCTTTCCTCTCTGCATGTGTCTATTGTTCACAGGTAGACCCCCTGCCCTCAGTTAAAATTTCAGTCTAGTGCGGGTAGGAGGAGAGAGGGAGAATGTGCTCGTAAGATGTGGTTTTCCATAGCCTTGTGGCCATAAACGCCGCCCCCAGTTTAGGCAGAACAAGAGGAGACAGAAAGTGGGGGAGAGAGAGAGAAAGTACTAACTGCAAGTGTTGGCTTACGATAGCCTTACAGCCTGAAGGTATAAAGCTATTTTCAAGCAACTGCCAATAAGGCACTCGTAGAGGCACTTGTCCACATGCAAACTCAACAGCCTGGTTGCAAGGTTATTGATTTTATTTTCATAGCCCTGCACGTACCACAGAAATGACATGCCTGTCACTCTGGATTGTGTGCAGGGCTGAGAGAATGTACTCATAAGACGTTTGCCATAGCCTTGTGGCTGACCCCGCGCCCAGTTTGAGCGGAACACAAAGGGACAGAAACTACCTTTGCCAGGCGCTGACGCCGTAGTATGACTTACCTTGGAACAACAATCGATCCGAGTTTTCCAGAAATCCTCTAGAAATCCCTCACACAAGCATCAATCTGCTGTGTGTGGTTTGCCCAATAACTAGGCCCCAAAAGGGCCTGGGCTTTTGGCTCAGCCTCAAGATTTGCAAAGTTGGTAAACAGAGGTCCAGGCACAATTCCCTTGATGGATTTGAAGAGGGAGGGAGGGAGAGAAATGAAATGAAATGAAATGGTGCTTTATAACGTCCGCGGAAAGCTCATAGAGCTTATGGGACAAAATGGAAGGAAGAACATGAGAGAAAATAGGAAAACCGTAGTCAGAAAAGAACTATTTGAGTGATTGTCTAAGGGTGAATGCCTCGTGCAGGTAGGCTGCCAAACATTTCTGATCCTCATAGTGGATGACTTCAGTGAGAGATTGAGTTCCACGGAATAGACAATGGAATCTCCACGGATCTCATAGTATAGGGGGCAATAGAAGAAGAAGTGTTCTTCAGTTTCAATTTCCTGGTTGCGCCCTGTGCAAGCAGGACATAGGCAGTCCTCCCGCTGCAGGTTTTCCCATCTGCCAGCCTCTATCTGTAGGTTGTGGGAGCCCACCCTGAACCGCCCCAAAGCCCTCAGGAGAGAAGGAGATAAAGAGGCCGAAAGGTAATTGGGCCGCAAGATTCTATCATCCCGGAGAACCAAGAATGTTTCTCGATAGAAATGGAGCTTTGTTGTGAGGTTGGGTAACTTCCAAGTTCTCCTGACATGTAACTCCATGAGCTCCTTTCTAATGAGTTGGTTGCGGTCATGTCTGGATGTGATTTCCACCTCTTCTGGGTTCATTGGCAAAAGTGAAGCTAGAGATTGTACTCATAAGACGTTGTTTGCCGTAGCCTTGTGGCCATTGACCCCGTGCCCAGTTTGAGAAGGAATAAAAGGAACAGAACCTACCTCTGTCGGGGGCTGACGTTGGTAGTAAGACTTACCTTCATATAAAGAATTAATCCGGGTTTTCCAGATATCCTCTAGAAATCCCTTCACACAAGCATCAATCTGCTGTGTGTGATTTGCCCAAAAACTAGGCCTCAGGAGGCCCTGGGCTTTTGGCTCAGCCTCGAGACTTTCAAAGTTGGTAAACAGGGGTACAGGCACAATTCCCTTGATAGAATTGAAGAGAGCGTCTCTTTGGTGAGAGAACCCGGGACAGTGTATCAGAAAATGAATACTGTCTTCAGATTGCCCACACAACGGACAATTGCACTCTCCCTTTCCTCTCTGCTTCTGTTTGCTGTTCAAAGGTAGGCTTCCTGCCCTGAGTTTAAATTTCAGTCTAGTGCCGAGAGTGGGTAGACCCTTGAGGTCATCCAAGATGTCCACCCCCATGTCACTGACTGGAAACAAGTTCAGGGAAGTTCTCTGCCTAACTTCATTTTCATCAGACAATCTCATGGCAACAGACATGGCTTCGGACACTACAGCCTCTAAGTCAGATTTATCCAGCAGGGTCAAGACTTGCGGATCCAGGTCCAGGTCCTTGAGAATCTTTTCTACTCTCTTCTGCCAGGACTTAGCCTGTTTGACAGGGCGGTCCTGTTTCCAAGATATAGAGTCGATTAACTTAGGATATCTGGTGTTGGGCATATGTTGCAGCTGACCCCACCATCTGACCTTGAATTCATCTCGTCGGGAGCTTAAGGATGGAATGCCAAACTCACCCCGAACAGCCACATTGGCTGTCTTGGAGCATGCTGACATACACTCCTTAAGCACCCCCACTTGAATGGATTCTAGAGACTTAGCCCGGTTGGAGTTATCAACCCATATAGCAGATCCGTACTCCAAGGCAGGTCTAATAACACGACAAAGCATGGTTTTCTTAACCTTAGAGTTGACCCCGCTGCAGTGGAAAAATTTAGTGAGCCCCAGAGCTTTGCCCTTGCCAGTTTGAACAACTTTCCGGATATGTGCATCCCAATTACAATTGGAGGAAAACTCAACGCCCAGGTAAGTGTAGGAAGGGAGGACCGGGATCTCTTGGCTACCCCACTGCCACTTAAGATCACTTCCTCCCTCTCCTCTGTCGTTGAATGCTACCACTGCACATTTGCTGACATTAGCCTCTAGCCCCAAAGATCAAAGTATCTCTTCGCGCAATCAATCAACTCCTGGAGATTGGTTGGAGTCTCCCCTATGCCTGCGAAGTCATCCGTAAACATAAGGGCTGGTATGGCGGTATCACCCACCCTTAACCCAAATCCTTCACTTTCCACATCCTCGAGGAGTTGATTGATGAAAACATTGAAGAGCAGAGGGGAGAGAGTACATCCTTGAGCTACACCTTGGTCTATGTCAAAGAAGTTGGACTTCTGTCCGTTAACAGTGACACAGCTTTTGGTGTGAGCATACAAGTTGTGGACAACTCTCCACATCTTTCCCTTGATCCCACAAGACCAGAGGCGGAACCATAGGCCAACTCTCCACACTGTGTCATAAGCCTTTTTGACATCCAGGAAAAAAACATAAGTGGGTTTCCCTTCTTTTTTCCTTCCCTGATCTGGCTTAGAGTGAAGATATGATCCACACAGCCCCTGTTTCACCGAAAGCCAGCTTGGCCTTCATGGAAACAACCTCTAGACTCCAGATCAACCTCAAGACGAGTACTTATAACTCTGCAGAATGTCTTGCCAACAGCATTGAGGAGCGTGATGCCACGGTAGTTCCCCGGTTCTTCTGTCACCCTTCTTGTATAGATTGACAATGACCCCCTGTCGCCAGCGAAAGGGGATCATTTCAGTCTTCCAGATAAGGTTAAAGAGGAGAACTAGGGCCTCTATCATGGGATCGCCACCGTGCTTGATAAGCTTGTTGACAATACCATCAGGTCCACCAGCTTTATATCCATTTAAATGTTCAATTGCTTCCACAATCTCAGAAGAACTAATGGGAGCGTCATAAGCCATTGAAATATACTTCAGTTCATCAGGGCTGTTTTGAATCATAGGAACAGTTTTTCCAACTGTGTCCCTCCATTCAGCAGAAGACCCCTCACTGTTAGACCTAGAAGTTCTGCCAAGGATACTGTAGTGATTTTCAAGGTTTTGACAATGTCAACCGATGAAGTCACCACTGCACCTTTAGTAGTCTTCAGCGCTTGTACTTGCTGACCGTTTTTAGGCTTGTACAAACGTTGAAGGGCCAACCAGAATTTCTTGTCATTACAACCATGGTGGTTTGAGTTTATTTCACTGTATAACTTATCCCAGTATAATTTCTTCTGAGACCTAACAAGCTGATTGATATCTTTCCAGAGCTGATAGTACCTCGCCCACAATTCTCTGTTGGTTTTCAAATTGCAGCACTCTTTATAGAGGGTTCGTCTCTCAGCTATCTTGAGTTTGATCTCATTGGTCCACCAATTAACAGCTCTACCGCAGACGATTAGTTTCCTCCCAATGATCTTGTCAGCCACGGAGGAGACGAAACTCTCCCAAGAGTCCACTGCTCTTTCGACTTCATTTCTTGCGTTGTCAGAGCGAGACTGAAGTTCTTGGAGCAATTGGACAAAATGAGGGAGAGCCTCTTGCAAGGCCTGGACGTACTCAGCCTTGACCTCCTCATTATGGAATTTTTCTATGCGCCACTTCCGAATCGAACGTTTCACAGATCTCTTGGTGTTGGGAAAACACCTTTTGATCTCAGTCCAAACCAGGAAGTGGTCAGAGGTACCAATATCAGTTCTGTCGATCAACACATTGGCACACTGGGGAAACAAATTTTTGTCCATTATGATATAGTCCACAATGGAACGTTCCCCAGTTTGGGATTTCTCACGAGTCCACTGCACTTGGTCACCTCTTGTCCTGTTATTCAAGGTCAAAAGCTGAAGCTCTTCCAGACAGTCAATTAACCGTCTGCCATTAGAATTCAGCTCGTCCTCACCAAAAGGCCCAGTGATATCGTCCTGATGGAGCCCTTTGCCCACCCGGGCATTGAAGTCACCCAATAGCACTACCTGACCTTTGGCAAGGAACGAAGCACAGTCCAGCTTTACATCTTCGAAGGCTTTGAGAGAAGTGAAGCTAGAGAGAGAGAGAGAGAGAGAGAGAGAGAGAGAGAGAGAGCACATTCATGTTACTGAAATGAAATGAAAAAGGTACTGAGAAACCCAAGTTTGCATAGGCTGTGTGTACTTGTAAGATGGGTGTTCGGACTTCTCTCTGAATGCAAATAATCAAGGTTGACTACATCTGTCCAAATATGAATGGATATGATGTTGCGTAGGAGAAGGAAGGCTGTGGAGGAAGAACCTATGGAAGTTGTGAGTGAAGAAATACCAGAGCAACAAAGAACCGAGCCACAACGTTCGATGCTCGAATGGACTGAGACTGCAACCAGGTTTTCCTGACGGCCATGCGCTCAGCAAAATGGTTACTTGTTGACAATATTCCAATAAACAAATCAATTGAGCTTGAAGGTACCGGAGGTGCCTTCCAATTGTCAGACATCTCCAGGACCAGCTCTGACGAGAAGCTTGGGTGGATTGACGGGAGTGCAGTGGCCACCACTGAATGCAGTTCAAGATCCCCTGCTATTAACACCCCAGTTGCTTCTTCAACGATGTAGCCCTGGCCAACCACACGGAGTTAGTTACTGACAAACTTCAATTATAAAACATATAACAGGCTCCAGTCAAACCCTTATAATCCACTTCTTTTGTGTGTCTAGCTCTTTTAATCTTCCCAAGATTTGTTCAAAATTAAGTCCATTGTGAATGTGATAGTACTATCATGCCCTTATAGGTTGAACCCCGATAGATTGGCATGTACAGGACAGGGGTAGGGGTTTGGGTGGGGTGGGGTTTGTCCTACTGGAGGCTGCCCCATAGTCCATTTATTTCCACCTGTGGCTAGAAAAAACTGAATTAACAAAGTATGGCATGGTATGACATGTGGGCAGCAAGTAAAAATCAACTTTGGTCACACACAGGCATTCTCCCCACTAAAAATTGAAATTGGCCCCATGGCAGTCACAACCCCACTACTAGCTGAAAGACTTTGTACCCCTGAAGCTTTCCTGAAGGCTGTTGCAATGCCGCAATTTTGCAGAAACCAACTCTGAGCTTCAACAACAAAGAAACTGGATGCTTGTATGGAAAACAGATAAAAACTTAACAGAAATCAGTCTCTTCCATAAAGCAACCTTAAACCTACCGTACGATATGGGAAAGAGCTGATGTGACGCCCATCAACTGTTAAATGGAACCCCTCCAACCCAGCTTGGATAGTAAGGACAAATAGTTGGCCTCCAGCAAATGGGTACTCCCACTCCACTGTCTCCTTCTCACTGCGTCCCATTAATCTGTCCAGCCAAGAGGACTTCTTAGACTGCCGAGAGTTGTCATTGTCTTCCCGAAGCCATTTTTCACATTTTGGTTGCCCATCGACTACAAAACATCCATTGAAACAGTCGCACTATATATGTCAGATAGGCCAGGTGTTGATGTTTGAAACGATCACACTTTATTTGTCGTTGTGTCTAAAGATTTTGTTTGTCTGTGCCTGTTTCTGGTGTCTACCTCTGTTTGTGTCTTCAGATTCATCTGATTCCTACAGTGTCATTGCCCGTGCAGCTACAGCGTAGTCACACTATACCCAGAGCACTGCAGTTACCCCTTGCTCCTCCAGAGTGCAACCACACCCACATCTGTCACATAGAGAGCGATAGTGGCAAGGCTTGGATCTCAACCTCCTGCTTTCTAGTATGAGGTCAATGCCAGTCCTTAAATCAACAGTCAAATCTCTCTACCAAGTTCTCATCACTTGTGTGCACAAGAACTCAGAAACTTCAAGTAGAAATTCAGGATATGTCAGATTTGAAAATCATAACTGGCTAAGGAAAAGGATTTCATAAGGTCATGATGACAACCAACACTAAGTACAACTATCTCAGCAGCTTGCCAAGCGGAACGTCTACTGACCCAAAAGAGACTCCATGAAGGAACTCAAAAAATCAGGTCCCTTCATGAAATTCCAACCCCCTTGGGCAACATCTGGCCAACAATGACTGACAACCAACCATAAATATTGTGGTGAAAGTCCACGGAGATGTAGAACTTAGGAGGCAGTCCAGCCAGCACAGTGGTCAATTTAGACGGAAGACAACTGCTAGGCCAAAACCTTGGGCAAAGGAGTTGGTAAGTAAAAGTAAATTTGCCCATGTCCACTGTGAATTTATAGTAGCCCAATGCATGTTGTTGGACGCTAGGAACAGATTTACCTATACATGGACGTTCAACAGCAGCAAGCAGCCACTATAAAAAGTTTACTGTCTAATCGTTATCAGGTCAAAAGTCACTGGATCTAATTTTTACTAAGATGCACACATACATCATTCTTCAAAGTGTTCTCAAATTGAATAGCGACACAAGTTTTAAATTGACTCCAAGGTGCATAGTACCAGTTTCCTCATCGTCCGGAGACTGCCACCCCTCACACCGCTGACCCGCACCCCATTGGCCACGATAGCACGTATTCTGCTCTATCACAGGCTTCCAACTCCAGTCACCCCGCAGTCGTGGATTCACATGAAGGATTCGAGGGGGATCCTCATCCCCCACAACCTTCAACCCTTGCAACTCCAGTAGGAATTGTGATACCATAACCTCCTGAGAGACACCCTCCCCTACCCTCGCAATCAGGGGCTTATGCTCAATGTGAGCCTCCTTAGGCTTCCCCACCAGCGTAATGGCCGACCCAAACATGAGCCCGCATGGTAGAAACATGACACGCCCTGCATCCTCCAATGCCTTTCCAGTCATTGCCAACGATGATGGGCACACCTCTATCCTCCTTGGCGGGGACTGCTCACCACTCTCTCCGCCTACAATCAGGGTCTTATTTCCTTGCACAATTGCTTCTTCGACTTCCTTCCAGGCCTTGGCACCTGCAAGCCATGCCATTTGAGCAGCAGATTGGAGGGATCTGTCATTGGAGCTCTCTGCTTCAGTTCTATTGGGATGATTCCCAGTCTGTCTGTTATTAGTGCTTGAGCGCATCTCTTGGACACTTCGCAGAGAGCCTTTGACATAGTTGTGATCTTCCCATGCACCAGTCTGCCCTGGTTGCCTTCTAAAATTCCCACCCAAACCTACTCTTGAGGGGGAAGAATCGTCTGCCTTTCCCACATTTGTCTTCAATTCAACCTGCGAAGGTATTTCAGTTTTTAGAGCTGCATGGAGATTTTCTAGGGCCACAACAACACTAACCTGTTTCTTAGCCTGGCATCCACATGGATATATATCAAATACATGATACTCGAGCGCCCACTTCAGAGTACCCAATATCTTCTATACAAGAGCACTCCAGTTTGAACCAGAAATTGGTTCCTTGCATCAAGCCCTTGCTGACCACATTCAAGACTCAGATGTCTGAGTAAGCTGGGGATTAGTGGACTCTGGCCTATAAAGTCGCCAGATCCTCCAATTTCCGTTCCTCACCTGACATTCAGTACAGGCAAGAATCGAAACTTCGTGCAAATGAAGTCAGAATGTCCAGCCAAGGCGACAGTTGAGAATATGCTACAAAACACCCCCAAAACTTGCAACAAAACAGAACAACTGACCTGTATTGCATCTTCTACTTTCGAGGGTGCTGCCAGCTCTCTGGCATCGTTTAAGGGCAATTGTCTTTGGAGATGGGTCCTCGCCCTCTGATTCACCTCGTTGGCAATAAGCCTCCTCTGATTGTCGGGTATTCTTCGTGCAGGTTCCCCAGAACTCCAACTCTCTGCACCCTCATCTACTACATCTAAGGGGGGAAAAATGCGGGGGACTATGTTGGGCTCAAAGAGCTGTGGAACCTGGATGCTCATAAAAACCACAGACAAGAGGACCAGTGCAAGTAGCATATGGGCAAACCGCAAACGCCCAATACCATTTACATTCACCTCTCCTGGTGCCCTCCTCATGTTAAAAGGTGCTTGTTTGGAAAGCTTGAATTGTTGATCAGTAAGTTGGTTGCTCAAGATTAGTTCCTCATCACCCACCTGCTTTCTGGCTTGTTTCTAAACGTCTTGGAAACTGCCCACAACTTTTACCTGATCTCTTGAATCACCACACACACTGGTTTCTCCCGAAACCCGGTTGCGAGAGGTTACTTTCGGATGTGGCTACCGTCCAGCACCTCAAAACTCCCCACTTTCCACACAAAGATTGCATGTCTCTTCCGGCCCTATTGCAATCTCCCATGCCCTCGATGGCTTGTTCCCCAAAACAGTCGATCCTTCCTATCTCCATATCCATCTACTCCCCTTTCCGTCGCTTGGTAAGGCTTGTGGGTTCAGTTCAGTTTATACCACTCCCTGGCTCGCGCAGCTGAGCACTCCTCATGCAATCACACCCATTTGCATGCCCCTCCTCATCCAAATTTTTCTCTCCAACCTACTACGTGACACGGGTACACTCCAATCCTGGACTAGAATGCCATCTCCCATTTTCACAAGCTCATTCCCAAGTCGTGACATCCGTAACACACACTCACTTCCCCATGCCCGGTGGGGATCCTTCCTCATCTCTTCCTCCACTGTCTCGCCTGCCCACATCCTCATAATTCGATCAATCACGCTCAACTAGCCCCGCTTCGGGCTGCTTTCAAAATCCAACCCAAGCTGCAGCTCCCACCATCCAACAACAAGCGCATCGCCACACACCTTCTCTTCCTCACACAAACCGACAAACCCACCCAATTTTTCGGCTCCTACGTCACGATCATGCCACACCTTGCCTCTTCCAAATCCAAACCTTTTCGAGTTTGTGTGATCATCGATCGATCCAGAGCTGATCCAACAAGACTAAAATCAACAGCAACAGCAACAGCAACTGACACTCTTTCAGCAACTCACGCACACATTTACTTATGCTCTGTGTCGCATCTTCCACATCCTTCGTGCATCACTTCTCGGATACACCTTTCCGCTTTCCTTCAACCCAACCACAAAGCGTGGGTTCAAATCCAGTATGCATCTACCTACGCTCGAGCTCAAAGTCAACACCTCTCCTCTCCCGCATCCAACCATCTTGACTTGAACGTTACAAACCATGATCATCCTCATCGACATCGCTATGCCCCAAACCTCTGCTTTGATTCCTTTTTCAATTCTTTCTCCTCGTCTCTCCCCGTGCACACAGGCTCTCCCTCCCTGACTCCACCAAACGCAGATATCAGATTTGAACCTAAGACCTGCTGATGGGTTCCAAATGTGTGTGCAAAAGTCAGAAATACACAGGCAGATACCTACCTACCTAATAATACTATGTATTATACATGCTGTGTACCTTCCATATAACTAGTAAATCAAGGTAAGGGTAAATGATTTATCGTCCATTTCATTCAGACGGGTAAATAATGAGATACCCTTACTCTTACCTCTGAAGGGTATATATATATATAGAGAGATAAGATAAAAAGATAAAGTTTCTTTAACGTCCAGTGAATTTACAGAGCCTACTGCTCAACACACAGGCCATCGAGGGCCCAATGGACAGAGAGACAGGGGATGGATATATATATATTATCAGGGCCTGAATTGTGTCGCTCCCAGGTTTCCTTTTATATATATATATATATATATATATAATAATTTCCATATACCCTTTATCCGTAGGTAAATATTTAATAGTTGATGAAATAAGATAAGATAAAGTTTCTTTAACGTCCAGTGAATTTACAGAGGAAATAGAAAGGGTAAATATGTATACTAATTATTAATAATAAATAGTAAATTAATTAACTGAAGAATAATAAATAACATATATATAAATTATCTATATCCTATAATCAGCACTATTATTACACTAAAAAATGCTCGTAATGTTTTTGTTTTTATTTTATTTTATTTTATTTTAGAAAGGGAAACCACCTGGGAGCGACAGCTCACAAATCAGGCTCCTTGATAGAGAGAGGAGAAAATAACCTCTCAATAACCTCGCCGATAGGCTTTCTGATGCGACGCCTGCGCAGGGAACGGGGAGAAGATTGTACCACACCCGTCAAGTAGCAGGATTGGACCCCAGGGTCATCCGGATGGCACTCAGTGCACTTTACCAACTGAGCTACTGACTGTTGGTTCTAAATTAACTTTTCTCCTGAGCATTTTAAAAACACTATATATCCTTCTTTATATGATTTATTTATCTGGGGATGAATAAAGGATAAATAAACTACCCTTACAGGACATTTATCCTTATCTTTCTCAATATATTAGACTTTATCCTTTATCTGGAGGATAAATAAATCATCAATGTTTTTCTTATCCTTACCCATAGGATAAATCATTGGACATATAAATAATTTACCCTGACCCGGAGGATAAATAATCCTATTATTTCTATTTACCCCTACCCGGAGGGTAAGCAAAAATCTATTTACCAGCACGACACTGGTAATGACTAATGACACCTCGTTGGTGCAAAAATGAGGGTATGTAGTATGTAGCTAGGTAGGTAGGTGCCTACTTTAGAGTGTATATGGTATTCCGAATTTATACGATTTCTGCGTACGTACGAGAGCGTTTAACGGCTAAAAGGTTTGAATCTGACAAGTGGCAGATTATCTGCCCTTGTCAGATTCGATTACTTTGGCGCCCCTCTGATTTGCAGGGCTGCGATCACACACCTTCTAATAATAAATAATAAACAAATACAGTAGCAAGTATCTTTTTTGTTTTTGTTTTTTTTGGTTAAAAGCGGACTGGGGCTTTGGAAGAATGAGGAAGAGGCCGTGAAGGTGTTTACTTACAGAGGAGCTAAGCTTACCACCCCGTGACCAGAGTCAAAGCAGAGAGCTGCTTCAAAAGCTCTAATGTCAGTCAATTCATCAGGAAATATTCCATCAGAACATATATATTCCTGGACATGGTGAAAGCTATTCACTGTAATCTTGTCTCTGATACCCTTCCCTACTTAGACTAAGCAGAGAGAGAGAAGCAGAAACACGGCAACAGCATCCCAACTAGAAGCCATCAAAGTCTGCAAAAACTTGTTGCCTCCTCCTCTTTGAGCATCTGCAAACAACTTTACCCAAAACCGCCCAAGCCTTCCCCCATTCAGTCATCAGATCCATGTGTATTGTACAAGGGGGATGGCATGGGGCGATGATGATGTGATGGTGCTTTCGGAGCAGTGGGCGGAAGAGTCCGTGAAGCAGGGGAGGAGATGAGTAGTAAGTTTAGCAACAGGGACAAGAAAGAAAGAGTAGAAAAGAACACACGATTAAGCACAGAAACGAAAGGAAGAACAAGAGGAACAATAACTTGCGTTCAAGCTCAATATATATACCTTGTACCTCATGTATTAAGACAACAAAGATGCACCGAAAATCATGGAAAATTATGTGTATATAATGAACACATTTGAATGTCCTCACAAATTTACAATCATTGAAAGCAACCCATCTCACCTGTATCATGTAGTCAAAAATCTGAATGGAGGCCCTTCTACCTGTATATAAGTTTATTGAGATCTACAGCTACATGTCAGTGCTCAAGTTCCATCATGCTATGGAACCAAAAATGCTGAAAAAGCATGTTCCTAATCTGACGAGCTTCCCAGGCACTACAACAATTTATCGGTATGTGCGGTACACCGGGCTATACATGTTGGATTTCACATACTCGAGTATGTTCTCAGGCTTTGGAATCTTCGTTGCCAAACCTGCACACGAAATGGTAGAAATACACAGTGAGTTAGATGTATACTATTTTTCTTTCTTAGACAGAAACAGATTGTACATGATTAACTTCATGTCTGATTTTTTGTTGTTGTGGCGAGTATTCAGTGAAAATCAAGGCATAGTACATCAAAGGTAGGACACGGTGCATACCCTTTTCGTAAGCTACTTCAGCCACAGCGGCTGCGACCTGTGCTGAGATGTTTCGGATATCAGGCATTGCCGGGTATAGTTGCTTTCTTGCAAGATCCTCCTTTGTTACTGTGCTTGCTAATGCCTCAGCTGCTCAGATACCAACCAAACACGTAGATCAAAATTCATGTTAACAAAAAATGCACTGAAACAATATTGCAAGTCCTTTTGCAGTTGTATATGAAAGAGATAGACTAATCAGGAACTTGTTGTGGCACAAACGCACCTGCTCTCAAGAACATTTCATCAACAGTATGAACGGCTCCTGAGATGAGGCACCCGAGGGCTAATCCAGGGAAAATGTAACAGTTGTTTGCCTGCAAAAGGCAGTAAATGCACCAGAAGTTATTCCTGCTCAGTGTTGCAGTACAAGCACAAACCCCCCTTAACTCCCCCCAACCTTTTCCCCAGCAGCCTTGTGTGTAATTCAGGCCTCAAATTCCTTCAATCAAAGATCACAGAGCCAAACTGAGTCAAGAATATTATGCAGATATAAACAGAGAGGCGATATAATCTCAGAGCATGATACAAGATTGAGAAGTACCTCGCCAATAATGTATTCCTTCCCTTCATACTTGACAGGAGGGAAAGGGCTTCCACTAGCAAAAAGAGCTTTGCCCTGCATGTGTCAATTTCCATATTCTTCAGACTAACAATGCTTACAAAAATGAGATATCGTTGTTGTATACGACAAATTACCGATGGTGCTAGATTGGCATGGCCCTTCTTACTCCACTGACTCCTTGTTCAAATAAAGTGATACCATAGATTGGTATAGGAAAAGCAAACCATGGCCAAAATTTACCTTGGTAAATTTGTAGCAGTCTTCAGCAGTGCACTCGGCCTTCCTAATAGGATTCGAGAGTGCAAATACCATTGGTGTCTGTCAAAATCACAGAACCAACTTCATGTGAAGATCCTGAAAGAAATGCGAACGAGCGCCGTCCATTTTCAGGCTTACTCTCTTCCGCATAACGGACAGCATGACAGAGGGGACTTCTTGTCATATTCCGCTTGTGAGGCGCTCATTGAAAGAATTTTCGCTTTAGAGAGTGAGTTGAATGCTTTCTCCAGGGCTTCTCTGATCGGACATTGTTGTATACAGACTAGGTACCACACGTCACTAGTGCCCAGCATAACTAATCCTCGAAGTTATGAAAGCGTACAATCTAGATGTGTACATGTCAATTAGAACAACACCTTGTGAGATATCATAAGTTCAAGTCAAATTGCTCCTCACTTGTCAAAATGAAGTGGATACAACAACTGGTTACAACCAACCATATCATCTATATATACAGTTACTTCTGAACTGATAGTTGGCAAGGAAACCGAGGACTGGGCTTACCTCATGATTTTCGCAGAGGGCCTCCAAGACTTCCTTGGTGAAAGTGCCACCAATTGTAGACGTCCCAACCAATACCGATGGCTTCAAGGTCTGTATAACGACGCAAAAGGATAAACATATAGTCAGCTGACGATGAGATGCCTAGAGGATGCAAAAGTCGGAATTTCACATATGATTCAACTCATCTCTCAATCATTATCCTCTTTACTGAACAGATATGGGACCCGAGATCATCCCAAGACTTGAGCCTTGAAACTCACATACAGATGCAGAAGGTGAATGAGGAGAGATTACCTTCACAGCCGTCAACAAATCCTTGATATGCTCATGATCATGTGCAAATGGTTTCTTGTAGTCCATCATATCCTCCTTTCGATTTTTTGTAACTAAGCCCTGTCATAACACCACAAAATACAATCATTGGTCAATCTGCATAACTGGGATTCAACAATATTTTCGAAACGATATGTACTGCCCAATAACCCTCTGATCCTTTATGTACGTTCTTGGAAGTCAAGAACAAGCAGCAATTGACTAAGTAGTGGGCTTGCCAGTTAAAAATTGTATTATGCATTGGTTAACTAGCAACACGTTGACCGTACTTACATGAGTATCTACAAGCCAGGTCTTGCGTCGTGCTTCGTCCAATGATACTTTCCCCTGTAGGTGATCACCAGCAGATTTAAGTAAGAGTTCTAATAATTTATCAAAATTTCCCAAACCATTCCAGTTCAGAATGTTAAGATCTCATGGACATAGACGAGACACAACTGAATCACTGAATAGGAGTAACATATGCAAATGCTGAATGTCCAGCAAAAAGCGAAGAAGTTTTCCAGGTGACAGAATGGCAAGGGTTGCATGATCAAGCTGCCAGGGTGACACAAGTTCCCAATGACTTTCAAGTAGGCTATGCGCCACTTCAAGCTCCACTAATTACATGATGTGAGGACAACCACAACCTGGCTGTCTTCAATGCAGAACCCTACATTTTACCAGCTCCACCTCTCATTTTCACCACTGGCTTTGGTACAAGAGCTCACTACAACATGAATGGCCTGTGAGGCAAACCAAACCTAGTTGACTGCACATTTTTTAGGGGATTTTACACATGGTAGTACCTGCTGCACAATCTCCTGTGCAACCAACTCTGCAATTCCTGTTCCTGCCTGCACAGGAGTTATAACCTCAGTCAAAGTAATGCACGAATAGTAGAACATGAAGTCTGATTGCAAACTGTCATTACATACAGAAATCAGAAGATTGTGCAGCATGCAGTGGGGAGTCAAGGGGAGGCAGATAATAATGATAATTACTTACTTCCCCAGCGCCGAAGAAAAGGAAATTGTGATCAGCAAGTGTCCCGCCAGTGATGGGAAGAGCTGCCAAAAGTCCAGCTAAAGTAACAGCAGCCGTTCCCTACAGCAGAACCCAATCCCAGTCTTTTTGAGTGGCAGGTCAAGAGATCACAACCAAATACAAAAGCACATCCCTCGTGCACTTGAGGTGTGTAAAGATCTGTTTGAAGATCATGGTATTGATTTAAGCTTCAGAGCATACATGTCATCATAAAAATCCCAAGGAGGATGCTGAATGGAAGGGACAGGTGCAGATCATGTGTGCCCATTTACCTGAATATCGTCATTGAACACAAGATGGGTTTTGGTATATTTAGCAAGGAGTCTGAATGCATTGTGGTTTGCAAAATCTTCAAACTGCACCAAGCAAGTCCGCAGACAAAGAGATCAGTGTGATGACTTCCGTGTATCTACAAATAATCACAAAATATAATTTTGCATACATTCCTATTTAAGCATTGGTGAGATTCCCAAAAATCACTCTCATGGATGAGTGTAGCCTTAAATCAAATGCTTCTCACTAAAAAAGGATCTCCTGCATGCATGCTTAGAAGTTGACTAAGAGCAGCATTGAAGTTGAAGATACTAGATGTAATTTCCAAGGGTAATCTTTATGAAAGCTTCACCTGAACAAGTATCTTTTCGCCATAAGCCTCTTTCACAGCATCCATGAATTCCTGAACAAAATCATCGTATTCCTGTACCAATCAAAGGATCGGTCAGATGGACTTATGAAGAGTCAAGTTGTTCACAGCCCCTTACACCACTTCAGCTGGCAGAGGTGAATAAACAACAGGAGACGAACCTTGCCAGTGATGCGTTTCTGACGGAGTCCAATGTAGAACTCATCGTCGAGCAGTTTCTGGTTGTTGGTGCCCACATCAAGTGTCACAGGCAGTGTCTGTATAAAACCCCAAGCTACTTTCAGCTTTGCATACCACAACCCTCTTGGGTAGAATGTCACATTTCAACCTAGTAGCAGCCGCTAGACATTATAGTGTGACATTGAAGAATAAGCACATATTTGCCGCAAAAAAACGAGGGTACTTACAACAGAAGGTCGGACGCCCCCAAGTGCAGTGTACAGTGCCAGCTTTCCTACTGGAATTCCCATCCCCTGCAATCAGAACCAGCAGAGCAACACATGACTTACCGTTAAACGGTATGTGCTTTAGGGCTGTTACATAATGGAAACATTTGAATGGATGGACACGTTTATACTACCACCTACCACTTACCTCAACAATCTCAAGAAGGTCAATAATCTTTTGGATTTCAGGTGCAGAAGAACTAGCCTTAAAGTCTAGAATCTTGGCACTGAAGTGTAGGGAGTAGACAAATCCCAGTGAACAGCTGGAACATGCCAAAAGCTGTGCGCGATTGTAAACGTGAGATGCAACAGATCTCCAAACCAGGATCATATTTTCGGTTTAGAGATCCTTGTCATTTTTAGGTTTGAAAAGGTGTCGACTGCCTCAGACTACCTTCGTAACTATATACTGCAACATGAGTACCGGATTGACCTTTGTGAGCTCCTTGGGTTTTCCCAAGCTTTCTTCAGGTCACATTGATTCTTATGGGGCAACGAGATCTGAAACAAAGAGAACAGTAAAGGAGTTGAACCTGGCCTCCGAGGTCTCCAAGTCCAAGGATTCGCTCGCCGTCCGTCACCACAATGGCTTCTATGTTGTGGTTGGGAAAATTCTTGAGGCAGTTTATGATCTTTCCTCTGCAAGCGAACCAGTGCACAGAGGGCAAGGACATAAGCCATTTACAGAAGCAATCCCCCAATATGTAGAATGTTGAATCATTAAACGACAGATATATCTCCAATGTGCCTTCACAATACAGTTCTACAATTGTCTGAGAATAGGCTGTTGCACAAACTGCAATTATCTGCTGCGCTACCATTTTACTCTTATATATGCGACATTATGAGTACGCTTGGATCTTGACATACAAGGAATCGCAAATTACTAGGTTCGTAGAGAGGGGTTGTTTCATACTTGTCCTTCAGCGAGATGAAGAGGCCGTTTGGATTATGGAAAATCTCACTGTACTCCTCGCATGCATCGCCTTCTATGGGTGTGTAAACAATGGGCAGCAGCTCCTCGACATTGTCAATAAGCACTTTGTAGAACAGCCTCTCGTTTCTCACCTGCAATATTGATCCACGCATTCAGTGCATACTGTCATCAGTAATTCACCTTTTAGAATACAATTTTAACTGCACGAACTGTTTATGCATATGTCTTGAAACAAACAATTTCTCGCAACAGAAAGATACGTTCTTGGAATTTATGTTTAGATCCAAGCACATTCGGTATGATTCAAGGCAGGACAAGATGCAGAAATAAAACCTGAAGGTCCATTATGGCAGTGTACTTGTCAAGAGGCTCTTTCAGGTTACGGATATTCCTCATGATGCGCTTCGCCTGAATACATTGACATATCAGCTTAGGTTACTCATCAAGTAATCTTGGAAAGAAGTTTCCTTACTCACAAAAGCAACAAATCAAGGTTCAACAGACCACCTTGTATCCTGCAGATAATTTTCTTGACACATGAAATGGTAAATAATACTTCTGAGCACATGAAAACATACTTGGAGTTCTTGAGTCTGGACGGCAGGTGGCAGTAGGCCGTTCAAGTAGTGGCGCTCTCGCTCCTCGTCCGTGAACGCCAACCCTTTGTTGTACCGCGCATTTCGCAACAAGTCCATTCCACTACACCACACAAGAGTCATTTCATCTTCAGTTTTCATGAAAGCCATTTTATGTCCTCTCTAAGTGGTGCACGTTGTTAGAGGTAGCTAACGAACTCCAGCCTAATCGTCTATTGAATGGACTCCAAAGCATGATGAATGAGTCTCAAATGCAGAAAGAAGTACAGAAGCTGCAGGCTCCCAATTGTGACAATGGATGTCACGTCATGTGGTATTAAACTTGTGATTCAGTTTGATACGAACGTGTCTCTATCCATAAGTTGAATCTACGAATTGGTGTGTGGAGAAAGCAATGTACTATCAGGGCTGAGCTGCACCATGCGACAGAGCGGTTCCATGGGGTGATCAAAGAGGATTCGCCGAACGGGTCGATGGCGGTCCCTGGTTGCACCTTCTCGCCTGCCATGGTGGTAAAAGTGATCCTGTGCACCCATTGAATGCAAAAGTTAGGTAAAGCCCTCCTCTGACAAGCTGAGGAGAACACTTATTTAACCAACAGGGCACGCACAAATCCTCCTTGTAGTTTCATACATGCGAGAAGAGAAGTTGATTTCTGGATCTCGGCTTCATTTTCGAGCACAGTTCTAGCTGCCTAGTTCTAAGAGTACTGCAAACGACAGGGCATTAGTAAAATCTGCGAGGTCTTTCCCTCACTTGCAGATCTTAAACGATGTCGTGGCTTTGGGAGAAAAATTTCGCGGCGTTAATCAACAGCCAAATTGGAAGATAATCATTTTCTTTCTTTCCCCTCTGCCTCTTCTCCTGCCTCTCGACACACATTCACACATATATACATCTATGGGTAAGGCCTGGTAGCGAGCTCCTCATAAGCTCCCTAACCTTCTTGCAGCGGCTGAGAAGACAAGTGAAAACTACAGAGTTTCTTGGACCCGGTGGGACTAACACAGTCCTTATCAGGAAGAGAACACATTCTGACTGCAGACAGGAGCAATGTTGTGCACTGTTCTTCGCCTCTCGCCCAAATTCAATTAACCGAAATTGAAAATTCCAACCCTTGCAGATCGTAATAGGAAAAATAGTCTAGCATGACCCCTCAACCTTGTAGCACAACTTCGATCTCATTACTTTAGCCTTGCCCACAGTTCTACATTTAAATCCACCTGTACTATCTGGACCATAAATAATGCGAACAATCCCCAACATCCAAGCTGGAAGACAAAGCTCTCCCATGCATACCTCAACAAAGCTGACAACGATTTTATTCCCAGTAGCAAACTTCCAACACCTTGCAGATCAACAGAGCACGTTCACAACAACAAACGTGGATTCTTTGACACCTTCACAGTTCCTCTAGCTGTCAGATCCCCACATGAGCAGCAGCAATGAGCTCCAATGCGACTGATGTTTCTGTAATTACTAGTAGAAGTGATTGTGGAGGTCAGCGTCCTGTGGGTGAACTGATTTTGGATCCTTCCTGCTTCTTACGTGTCCTCGCAAATGGGAAAATGGAATATGTGCTGTCATCTCCGACAGAATATGCGAAATCCACTTGGTGACAAATCTCTGATTGGTCGATCCATTCATACAATGCAGGAGAAGCCGAAACCTGTCCTTCTGGGGTCCACCATTGTATCCTCATCAGACTCTCTCCCCGAGAATCGTCTTGTCACCTAAATCTGTAATCTCACTCTGCCTGAAGTAAATTTTCCCGTGATCATCTTGAGCTTCCCAGTCTCATTTCGCGACAGCATAACTGTCCAGATCGCGGTTGTTTGCAAAATTCAAAGTGTTGTATTCCATTCGTGATTACTTGATCAGTCGCCTTCGATTCAACACTGTAACTTTTAGACTGTCGAGGGAACATTATCGGTAACACGAAAACGAAGGCACTAGCCACTGAGAATCTCGCAACACCGACCACTGTCTTCTTTTTTTAGCTGACACGCTTTCGTTGTGCCACGTATAGGAATTGCTTCCGCCAGATGGCCTATTTCAAGTGGCTTGATATTTTCTTGGGGGGCGCACCGGAGCCATTTTGAGTCTATTCACGAGGGTTATGACATAGCACCTTGTGCACGCTAGGGTGAGGTGGCATGCCAGCACAGAGCACTTCATATAAACAGGTGTGGACTTTGTCGTTTGCGGTTGAGTATTAGAGAATGCTCAGAGGGTCGACCCGGCGAGCCGTGATCAGGGTCAACTGGTCGCCATTATTTAACGTCATCCGAATGCTGGAGTATTCCTGGGTTTGTAGTCCAGATGTCGCTATCAGAGCTACAATAGCTAGGTGCAATATGGCAAACCCTTTTGACAAGTGAAGGGCCCAACCCTTTGAAGCGTTGGGTGGCAGCTATACTATGACCCCATGTCCAATTATGTCACATCAATATATTATGAAGCAAGACGTTTGTTTTGTTTTGTAGATTTGAGAAGCGAGGCCCGAGCCCTTGTGCTTGGTATCATTGGAAAGCCCTCGAGGAGGAGAGGGTGCACGGGCTTGGTCTCATGATTTTTGGACATGCGGGAGATGTAGAATTTCAAGTACTTCTGGTCGCTGGAAATTCGCGAAAAATAGGAAAGCCCAAATAGGGAAGTGGGCTTTCTTGGCACAATGATCGGAGCCTCGACAAGAGAGAAAGATTGCACGTCATCATCGCGGGTACTCCAAGGCGGCATTCATAACGCCAGTATCAATGACATACATGATAACTTCAAAATTCTCACTCTTCCCATCCACAAATGCTTCAAAGCAATTCACCTCACGGCACTTTGTTCACTCACAGCTATTATCACCAACAAACGTCAACTCGAATCCAGCACTTCAAACGCACCCCCGGGTACCCAGGGATACTACAGACTCCCCTACTTTTTATGGTCACTTGGTGTCCCACAAGACACATTTCTTTTTATAGGGCCCACCCCGAAATGGGGTAATAGCCGCAAGGTGAAGTGGCTCTTAGAAACGCCGGCTTCGGCCGGAGTCTTCTCTCTCTAGTCCAGCCTTACAAAACAAAGACCTTCACTAATTCATAAGCAATACAAATTAGTTTGCATGTTTGCAAGTGTTTGCATGGGCATGTGTGATTAAAAGTTTTGTTTGACCTTTTGCCCTCAATCTGATTTTTTTGGAGTATCATGAATGATGGATGATGAATGTTGGGTATATCACACCATTGTACATGCTGCCCCAATTTGCAGCTCCATTACAAAATCTGGGCTTTTCGGCCACCTGGATCTATACCAGTGTTGGTCTGGTATCTGGGTTTCATCGGGTATCAACCCGGGTCTCTCCTAACCTAACCTACTGTTCTCTGTCCCCGTAAACATTTGTAGTACCCTACCAGAAGGTTATCAAGTTCCCTGGCGGTCCCCCAAACCCTAACATGCGGCGGTTAGGGTTCTCCTTTCCCCGGCCCCTACCAGAGCTCGACGCGTCGCTGCAGGTTTGTTCGGGTATCATGTAAATATGGGGGTTGGTATCCTATGAGATGAGCAGTTTCCCTTGTGGTTTTCTTGAATATTCAAATGGTCATATGAATAGTTCAAATGGCCATTTCAATATTCAATTTGAATTTGAATACTAACTAGTATCATTTTTATTTTATTACTTTTTTAATACCATATCCGAGTTCATATTTCTAGGTTATTGACATTCAGATACCATTGCTCATATCCGGATTGATTTTTTTTTTTAAACCACTCTATGCATACCAGATTCATACTTGAAAAAAATCAAGGGCTGCATTATTGGAAAACCTACCTACCTTAAAAAAATTCAGCACTGCATACCAGGACCCTTCTGGTATTTCCAATTCAAGATACCAAACCAACATTGATCTATACATCTCATTTCCTAATAGAATAACGATTGTATTGGAAAAATAAGCACTTCGAACAAGCTTATTATATTGTATACAAAACAATGTTGAAAAACTAAAGCAATGTTTATGATTTATTATTGAAACCATGGTTTCTATGTAATTGCAACAAACCACGACAAAATTTAATAAATAAATTTAATATGCGTACTCGTTTATTAGCTGATGAAGCTTTTGCTTTGTCACTTCGGCAAATGACCCTTGCTGATAGCCGATTGCTTATAGCTGATGGCTTATGGCTTATGGCAAGAACTTGAAAGATGAGTCTGTCTCAAGAATTAACAGTACAGAAAATTTTCAATCAGGTGGAGAACGAGGTACAACTTCTAGCCTATCAAAGTCGGAGTCTTGAAGTGTTGAGATACTGTCGTTGTATATGCCCCCTCTGGTACCTGCGGAGATGACGGAGAGTAGGCCCGTGGCCCACCCTCGTCGGCGAATAACAAGGATAAGCGGAGCGTATTTCTGGCGTTTTTCGAGAATGTAGGTGTGCGGGAAGCGGTCATGGCAATACGTAAATTCGAAGAAGTGTATGATTACTAGTGGGGTAGGTAATAAAGAGTGGAATGACGTTGATGGGAAGTCCCTGAACTAAGAGGATGTCCGGGCAGAGCCAGCAAGACATGTACATATAGCATGGGGTTGGCAAATATAGGGTAATAGCCAGGATGGTACTGTATGGTCTGGGGGTCTACCTTGATAAGTGTCAGCATTGATGAGAGAGAACCATCTGGTTTCTTTATGTCGTTGTAATAGTTTGTGGATGTGCCATACAATTGGATTGTGCCTAGTGATATGAAGGCCATGCAAGACTGGGTGGGGGCATTTACTAAGGATATGTGGCTAAGTGTCAGGTACTGCATGTATATGGGAGCAGATGGAACAGTGTAGGGATGTAAAAATGGTTGGCCAGAAGGTATGCTTACGCTGGTGCCCCATATACTGGGCAAATCTAAACTTAAGTATTTGTTTGATTTGTGCGTCGGAAGCGGCTTTAGTGTGCCAGAAGTGGTTGGATAGTTTATGATGGAGTACTGTGGAGTGTGTCCATTTTTGGATATGTTGTTTGGTATGACTGAAAGATGTAGCGGCTTGTTTGTTAGCTTCTTTAGAGAGAGTAGAGCAAAGGTTACGAATAGGTTTAGGTTGGGGAGGGCTTGGAATTGGATGTATTAGCCAGAAAGGGTGTGTATGTGCAGTGTGGATGAGGTCTGTGGAGGGTTCTACTGGGGGTTTGGAGGCCCCTATTTGGGCAAGGAGGTCAGCCTCATCATTCTCGTTGATTCCAGTATGTGAGCGTACTTTAAGAAATTGAATGGGTTGGTTGATTGAGATGGCTAAAGTGATGATTGCTGGGTTTGGAGGCCCCTAGTTGGGCAAGAAGGTCAACCTCCTCGTTCCCGTTGATTCCGGTATATGAATGTACTTTAAGAAATTGAATGGGTTGGTTGATTGAGATGGCTAAAGTGATGATTGTTGATATAAAATTACGATCTGGGTGGTGATGGTGGGATGATGGGCTGGTTATGTGGTTTCGCAGGAGAAGGAGCGAAGTTAAGCTGTCTGTAAAAATGTAGTGTGGTGAGGGGAATGCGTGTAGCTGGGAGAGGGCTTCGTAGATGGCCATAAATTCGGCACGTAGAATGGTTGCGGGCCTGGAAGTCAGTGGGCTGTACCAATGTTAGTGGCCGCGTGGTAGACTCCATATCCGGCGTAGGAGCCAGCTTGCAGGGAGCCATCTGTGTAGTGTGCATGTGTTGAGGGGTATTTTAAAGAGGTGGGGCCTAGATGAATTGAAGGTGCTCCAACATGGGGTAATATTGAGTGACGGGATGGGGCGTGGAGGGGCCGGAATCCATGTTTTGTTTGTTTTTGGTATGTAGGGGGATCGAGATGGGGCGTGTAAAGGTGGCGTTGGAAAGGATGTGATAGCCATGTTGTGAGTGTCGGACAGTAACAGTTTAAGGTGGATACGCTTATTTAACATGATTGTATAGACAGACGAACTAATATATAGGGGGGCAATTAGACCTCAACTTCCTTCGTGAAAACATACAACAACAATATGGATGCCAAAAGAGCGTTTCAAACGGTGTTGATACTTCTGCACAGCCTCATCTTCACACGCATAAGGCAAAAAAAAATTAGAATAGCAGGTGTATTCTGAGCTCCACATATTCACACTACAGCCCCCAATGTGGGGGCGCACCTTATAGATTGTCTTTGGATTAAAAACAACAAACTTCACTATTGGATTTTTTACCATTGTAAAAAAATTCCGGGCTTTTGGCTTAAATCCGGACGAAAATTAATATATATTAGTGAATTAAATTAATTCAAATATTAATAATATTATGATATAATAAATCAATGAATTTTGTGAAATTGCATATGATGTCACACTTGCTATCATAAAATTGTTGAAATTCTCCTTACAATGATTAACAAAGGATGCACTCATACGCATAAATCATAAGAAGAGCTTTGTTTAAGATCAGTCATAGAAGCACAGTGGTGCAGTTCATGTACAACAAGAAGACAACATCACTACGTGAGTCTAAGGAGAAGCTACGCCGCCAGCGGCTCACGTGAGCGTAGTCACGCTTTGCCCACAAAGCGTGAGCAGATGCCGATTAAGCGTGAGCAGATCCAAGAAGCAAAGTCTATATCCATGGACAGGAAGGGGCCTATTGATTTATAATGTTAGAAACCTATTATATTGATAAGTGCGAAGTGCATGTTTTTCTGTTCATAACGAAATTTCGTACAAACAAAATTAACAAACCATATGTCGAAAGTTGAACATGTCTATGAGGGCTCTTACCCTCATAGTGGGGAAGGAAGAGGAATGAAATACATGTGTGTGCTGCAAAACAAGTTTGCTTGACGCACACATGTTTTCCAACCCTCATCAAAATCACCAAAATAAATAAATAATAAAAAATAAAAATATATATATTTTTTGTTTTTTTGGTGTGTGTGTTTGTGCGCTGCAAAACAAATGTGCATTGATGCAGAATTGTTTTCCAGCCCTCGTCAAAATCACCAAAAGACAAAATTTTAAAAACACGTTTTTTTTGGTTTTTTTTTTTTGGGCTGCAAGTTGACATTGTCAACCCAAACAAACAAACAAACAAACAAACAAAAAACTCGTTTTTTTCTTTTCTTTGGGGGACTGCAAAACATGTGTACACTTTGTCCCCCATTTTTTTTTCTTTTTTTTTTCCATTTATTCTTTGGGCGGGGGGGGGGGGGGGGGGGGGGGGTGGGGGTATTTTTTTCGAAAAATTGACGCAATGCTTCATTTCTTGAAAAAAACAAACGACCACCAATATTGGAGGTCGCTGAGAGGGGATAGTAGCTGTGAGGTGAAGTGGTTCTGAGTTACGCCGGTTTTGGCCGGAGACTTCTCTCTCTCTTTGGAGGTCGTTTCTTTTTACAAAATTAAAAGAAAAACAAGCGACCGCCAATATTGGAGGTCGCTTCATTTTTAAAATTAAAAAATACAGGCGATCGCCAATATTGGATGTCATTGAATTTTAAAAAATAAAAAAATACAAGCGGGATTCAAATAAGGAAAAAATTGTAAGCAACACTACAACAAGAAGTGAGTTTTTCGACTATGTGTTTAACTCTTTTTTGAGTTGTTTGTGACACTTTTACTGTCGCCCTTGATGGTCAAACTGCTCTGACAGGATAGTGACAATGGTCAAGTCGTTTCAGTAAGGGAGTCAAACCGAGGTGTCAGGTTTTGACAGTCAAATGTGACAGTAAAATAGTGGGACCCACCCGACCTTGGAGGATGTATGACGTGGAGTAAAGTTGTTTCACTACAGTAAAGTAGGTCAAATGAGTATATAGCGAAATTATTAACTGTGCATAGTGCAGGGTTTTACCGTGAATCAGTGAAAATGCAAGTGTTTTAATAAATATGTTTCATTACTGTATATATATATATACATGCATATATATCATCAATTATACATATACATATATATGGATTTTGATTGGTGTAGGTTTATATTTGGTTTATATTGGTTTATATTGGTTTAATATATAATTAGTGCTTAGGGCTATATATATATATATTGGTTTTGATTTGCTGCACTTCACTGAAAATACATTGCGAATACAAGAAAAAAAAAAAAAAAAAAAAAAAAAAAAAAAAAAAAAACATATAATACAAATGCAACGCAGGTACCAAAAACATTTGGATGGCTCAAAACAGTTTTTTTTAATAATAAAGCAAGGGGACAGTGGGCATGCTGCTGCTAATTTCCAACTTCTGTGCCTATCATCTTCATGCTTTTAATATGCAAGAGACATGTATAAGTATCTGAATCTGCAAAGCATTGTAGATGCAACCAAACATCATGCAGTGGTTGGGCTGAACACCCCCTTCCTGCACCATTTACTCATAGGTCACCAAGCCTCAACCCCTTGCCCTGCCCCTGCTGTACATATCCTACGATCATTGCACTCCACAACACCACATTTCGTTCAGCCATGTTGTTGAACACTCCCTTTGCATCCTCCATGCACCCACATTTGGCATACAAGTCCACGATCTGGCATAGTTCAGAACGACATGTAGTATAATTCCAGCTTGCCTATAAGTCCACCAGAGTAGTGTTCAGGATGACATATGGTACAATTGCAGATTTGATGATGTCACCATGGATATCTTTGCCCTTTTCCAGGGCTGCCAGACGCACTGCAAACGCATATAAACATTATGTCGCCGGGCTTCACCCCTTCCCCCATCATTTGCTCATAGGTCTCCAAAGCCTCCATCCCGCACCCCTGTTGTGCATACCCTGCAAACATCGCACTCCACGACACCACATCTTGTTCAGCCATACTGTTGAACACAGCCATGGACAGGCTGTTTTAACTGCTGGATTAAGCCGCGGGGCCCGCGCCGCACCATCTCGAGGGTGACAGACTGCAGGACCTCTGGATAAAGACATCTTTATATTAACCAACGGTCCCCAGGATATGGGGGTGACCATTTAAATCTTTGGAGGGAGATTAATATAGCATGAGGGGTAAGGATAGTGCATTTGGGGTAGATTTTAGTGGCTAATCTTGAGTTGAGGGGGGGCTGCTAAGGTCATCTCGGGGCCGTCGTTTAGAGCCATAGGAATTTTCTAGGGGCCGAAACGGCCTTGCAGGAGACATCTCGGCGAAGGATAGAGGGAAGAAAGTCCATAGAATTTGAACCAATGATCATTAGGGTTCCAAACGAGAGAGACGACCGAGTGACCGGCATGTGTCCTTGAGTTGATTTTTTACGGATGGATGACGGTGGATGAAATAAGCAGTATTTCATCCACCGAATGAATGAACGGTGGATAAATATAGGATGAGGAATGCAGTTTTTCATCCAATTGCAGGGATGAACATAAATTCCTATCTGATGCCTATTTTTTAGAATTAGTGAATTTCCAACCTAAGTAAATAATTTTAAAGGGGTTTTCTGCTTAGAAGATTACCAGAAAATAGGAATAGATATAATTAAATCTAGGGTTTTTATTTCTATTTCCTAATTAGAAGAACCATTATGGTGAGACTCTTAAAATGATTGCAGATGGGTGTAGGTGGCAGAACAAGAGAGAGTAGTCTATGTGCAGTCGTTAATGCCATTGTTGGCCGAATTTGACTTCAACCTCCGGTCACTGATGTGCACTCGATGGTCAGTCACATCAAGGTTGGTTTGTTGTGGTGTCTATACGTTTCACCATTTCTTTTACTGTCTTTTGTGTTGAAAGCCTCGACTCCAATTGCTTGATAACCCTTAGCATCAACCCATAGGAGTACTGAGCTGCAACATTGCTCTGTGTTATTTTCCAAATTAACTATTGTGGAGTAGACTATAAAATTGAATCCCATTTTGCCAAAGTCAATTTGAAGGGTTTTGAGCATCTTTGCAGCATAAGAACCTTGAGCATGATTTTAGGATAATGTGGTGTTCCCCATATAATTGTTGACCATCAATTCAATAGCAGGAAGAAATTTGACCAAATCTTCGTATAACCAAAGAAGTTCCGTTTCATATGAAGTATATTGGTTGCGGGTGGAGGAAGATGGGCCATGTTAACTTTAAAGGATAAATATACTCTGTACTTTGTATAGGGAATGACCTAAGTAGGTGAGAATTGTTGAGATTTCAGCTTTGATTACCTTCATGCTTAAGTAGTCATCAATGGTACATTCGAGCTCATCATACGGTGTGCTCATGTTTTGAGCAAGGACATGGTCTATAGATTGTGCCATCTTATGTGGGCAGGCCTCCATCCACAACGCCACACTTCACTTCTGTTTGTAGATATTGAGGCTCACAATGAACATAGAGAGGGTATGATCTGTAATAGTGAGTGAACGGGACGCTGAAAACAATGCAGTGTCAATGTCAACAATGTGTACTGAGGCATCTATCAGTGGTTGAGACTTGATATGTCTTCATCCAATTTGCACCTCTATTGCAAAATCTGTACTTATCAGCCACTTGATAATGCTACATGTAGTTGTTCATCCAAAGTACTGGAGATTGGGTTACGAATTATTATATGTGATATAACTGTAAAATCCCCACCACCTCCATGCTTTAAAGACATCCACCTTACGGCACTTCGCTCTCTCACAGCCATTATAACCAATAAGCGGAAACTCGAATCCACCCCATCTTTGGTACCCTAGGGTACCCTAGGTACCCAGAGATACCTCTTAACCCCGGTTACTAGGTGTCCCCTGGACACCTGTTATATTTATAAAGGGCCCACCCTCAGTAGCCGCAAGGTGAAATGACTCTTAGTTACGCCGGCCTCGGCCGGAGTCTTCTCACTCTCAACTTTTAAACACAAAGCAAGTAAACCTTTGGGCTTCCTGGCCACGAAGGGGGTTAGTTTTTTTTTTTTTCCCATACTCTACCACTCTTTTTGGTTAGAGAAGTGAACAAGAATTAGAACAAGCACTTGCAACAACAAAGGACAAAAGAGCAAAACACATGCAAAAAGGAACAAGAGGTACTTCTATCCACTCTAAAAGGGTTTCACTTGGTTAAGTGGACTACCAAAACCTAGGGGAAGGGGTAGGAGCTCACCTCTCCTATGGGGTTTGTTGCTTCATACCTCCTCTTCTCTCTCTAGGGAATCACCACACTCTCAAGTTGCACACCATTTTTTTTTTTTGGTGAAGATCTCTATTTTTCAAAGCATAAATGGCACTTGGCCTACAACTTAAGTATCTAGGGTATCCCTAGTCTTCCTAAGTTGCACTAGTTGCTTCCTCTAAGCTTGCTTAAAATATCTAGGCGAAGCTCTAAGCTCACAAGCAAACTAGGACTTCACAAAACAAGTTGCATAAAGCAAAGTCTTGCTCTCAAACAAGCCCTCTAAGCAACTAACTAACAAGCACTAAGCAAGAAAAAACTAGAAGTGAAGTGGTGAGCAAGCTCACCTCCTAAGCCCTATATACTAGAAAAACTATAAAAATGATTGGATGGAATATCCAAAATCCTTGGATGAGAAAAGATTTCAACACTTCTTGGTTGGTAGGTATAATATTTCATCCAACTAGCTGTCCTAGGGCGCTCTTAGATCTTTTAGGCCCAAAAATCCACTCCAATTGAATTTCTTGTGGCCACGAATGCTCAAAATCTTCATAAATGGTGATTTGTTGCAAATCCTCTCCAAAAATCTTGAAACTTGGCCCACAAATTCCCTTGGGGTACGCTTGAAATGCCCACTAAACTTCAGGTCCATATGGGTCCACCATCAACCATGGAAAATCAACAAGCTGCAATTGCACGTTGAAAACTGTAGCATATTTTTTGGTCGTGGAAAGATCGACGCTTGGGGCTGAAATTCCTTCCATATCATCTTTTACCATTATTAGACAAACACAAAAAAACCCTCCCCAAACAGCGCTCGATTCTGGCTTCGTCTTGTTCGTTGAAGGTACTTTGTACAGCAAAATCCCAGTCGGCCGCTACCGCTGGATAAAACCTCTTTAGGATTTTTGATAGAAGACCAAGACATCTTGAAATCTTCTTGAATTGATTTCATACACAAAAATTTAATTGTCCTCCTGGGAAAAAAAATACACTGCCGACAGTTTGCTGCTTGTCGCACTACAATGTCTGTTTGCATGAATGAACTAAAACACAGATGAACCTATGCTTGATCACTGTCACTGACGTATCCGAGCTTGAAATAAAAATTGTAACCATAAGCATTTGTGCTCCACGCCTCCAGCGTCTTCATGAAACTGCATTGGAGCAATGTGAAAATTGATATATGGTACATTGCGAGACTGTTATCAACCGTGTCGTTTACAGCACAGCACAGCCCATCGGACATTTTTTTCTTAAGGCCAAGCTCTTCTTGCTTGCCTTCAATTGAAATAACGATCGGACGTTGAGGTGAGGAATAGACAAACCGTTGCCCACAGTCATATAATTGGCCCCTAGATGTTCGAATGGACGACCGTAATCGCACGCCTTCAACTACTGCTCCTTGCAAGTACCCTAGTCGTATAAACTCCTGAGCGCTTTGGCTTCGTGGACGATGCAGACTCTTCCATTTAATGGCCATATCAGTAGCTGCGTCGATGTTTCACCGTTTCTGTAACAAATGGTCATGATTCTACACTGTCTACGTACAATTTGGTTTTCTTGGCTCAAAACACTCAAAAAACAATCCGCACAATTTCTTATGCACCTACAGTACTTGCCCTCCGGTAGCTGCACCACGAAGCCGCGATGCAACGCGTTGGGGGTAGATTCTTGTGCGAACTTAAGACAATATACAAGACAAATCAACAATAAGCATACAAGACGACACGGGCTGACTGCACACACGGATCTCCTGAAGATCTCCCTTGATCGTATCCCTTTTTACTTCCCCAACAACTCCAATCCGGAGCGCTCAACCTCCCTATTACAGTGGGGCTCAGCCGAGTGTTTCATAGTATGGTGTCTCTCTGTTGTATGTTGTCACAGCCTGATTACCTCCTATTCCCCACTGTTGGGACTCTTATCCCCCTCTTAGTCTGCGACTACCTCCTTATATCCCTAGCTACTGCGTCCTCCATTGTTGCCTCCTGACGATACTCTCTCTCTCTCCCAAAATCGCAGCAGCTCTCTCCCTGTCTCTCTCCTCTAGATCATGCTACTTTTCCCCAATCTCTCATTCGTGCCAATGATCGTGCATCCCCCTGCTGCTGTTTGTCTATCTCCCTTTGCCAGCATCGCGTCCTCCGCCCTCATCTTCTCATGATGATTGCCTGGAGATCCTCCCTTGCGTCCTCCTCGTGTGATGATAGCAGTGCGCGTCCTTTCCCAAGAAATTACTTGGCCTTCTATAGCAGTCCGCGCTTCGTAGTCTTTATCCCCTTCGTAGCGACTCGGCCCTTCGTTGCTTCGGACATGGTCGTAGCTAGAGTCGGGCTCGTAAGGGTTTCGTTGCTTGTAGCTCCTGTCGAGCTCATAGCCTCTTCGTAGCTCGTTGCCCGGTTGCAGCTCGTAGCTGCTCACCCCTCCCTAGGTGTTGGGCTTCCCTGGGGCGTACCCTCCAGCGAGATTCGTGGCTCTAGCTCCACTGAGCCCCTTGATGAGTCCCTCCCTCCCTCCCTCCCTCCTGCACAAGTGCAGAGGGTCAGTTTTCTAGTCTAACAAACACTTCATGTTCCACTGTCTTATTTTATCGACAACAAACGTTTAGCCAAGTGGTAAGGGCACAAGCTTATTCACTATGTAGGTTGTGGATTTAAACCACATGTTGAATGTCATAAATGTGTCCTCCTTCATGACACTATACTTTATGCTTGCTATGACAATATATATATATATATATATATATAAGGATTCATAAAATAATATTAGAGCATACATTTTAAATGCATTAGCCTTGTCTTCCAACACAATAACACTATTATGTTGATCTACATCTAACATATGTTACCTTTGGCAAAACCGTTAATACCTACAAGGAAATTGATATATTACATTGGTATCATTTTTATCATTTAAATATATATTCTAAATATAAATTAAAAATTCATGCACGTAGTTTCAGAAAATAGTTTTCAAAATCAGTTCCACAACTTGCACATCTTTGCATCTAGATGTATATTCAAGGGAAGAAGTTGATTTGAAGTTGGCTTTATTTGTTTTAAACATTTTAGATGTGGCACTGATGGGACCCTACTACTACTCTACACAAAAATGAGTGTAAACTTTTAAATCATCACAACAATAAAAACTAAATGCAGTCAGGAAAGGCCTTATATACAAGTGCTTAGCGATTTTGACACTGATGCGTAGTCTCTTCTTTAGAATAAAAGGTGTAAGTTACATGAGGGCCATGCCATAATAATGACATAGAACTACCCTAAACTTTTAACGTTAAGGCCCAAGCTACATTAAATAACGTTAAGATAGTTGTAAACCCAAATAAATATATAGCCCTAATATTATAGTCCAACTACTTTTAACGGTAAGGTAGTTGTAGACCATGTAAATGCTTAGTCAAGACAAGATTACCTACTTCTAACATTAAGGTCCAAGCTATTGTAGAGTTAAGGTAGTTGTAGATCCAAATGAATGCGTAGTCATGATTACCTTTATAAGGCATGGCCCAATAAAGAGGAGCCAATTTTTTTAGTAAAATATGAATATATATCATAGATTGGAATCATCCATTTCGATCCATTTCGACATCATTAACTTATGCAATGTTGCATATTCAATTGGACAACGCAATGATCATAGTATGACGATGGTATGTTGACGTTGCAGATTTGTCTACATTGACAAATGTTTGTATCGACATCGAACCTTTCAATATGACTTAATATTTTATCATATTTTTCGAATAAAAATTACTCAATAGTTTTGTCTGTCTAACTAATAATTTTCATTCCACTGTTTAACATGATTGTACAAAAAGACAAATCAATATGTAGGAGCTCATTAGACCTCAACTTCCAGTTTTGTGAAACATAAAACAACGATATGGATGCCAAAAGTGTGTCCAAAACAGTGTTGATACTTTTATGTCTTATAGTTTCCATAGTCCCAGCTAAGAGTGCTTGTTGTCTTCCAAATCTCATTGGGAGTTGTTGTTTGTATCAATCAGACAGCTTGCATGAAAGAGACTACCTCAAAAGTCAGTCTTCGAAATACAATCTTGTTATGCAACGGGATTGCAATTTGGTGCTATTCAAGTTAGGTACCAGGCAAGCACTATGGAGCAGCGGCACATATAACAAAGGTTCCAACTGTTACGCTTCTATGCAGACTGATGGAAATTTGGTGGTTTATAATGGCAAAAAACGTCAGCTTTGGAGCACTGGTCCACATACTTGTCCACAAGGAAATGCACAAGAAGTCATCCTTGTGGTACAAGATGATGGAAACCTTGTTATGTACTGTGTCAGTCCAACAGTGACTGATCTTGTATGGAGTACTGGAACGTGATAGTAATACTGTAAAATAGATTACAAATGCTAGCTCCAAATGTATCACAACAGTGTTTTATATGACATAGTTTGATTCAATTGTACCTTAGAGACAAATTTTTATTACAATGATGAAATGAGACTCACTCTTATGTTTCCAACTACTACAAGCTATAATCTTTAAATTCTCACCAAGACATGAAGTTGATTTGTCGAAATAATGGACTTTAGAAAATTGCATACGCAGTGTCACAGTCCATAAAAAGACTTCTTATGGACTTTTTGCACTCACTATAGAAAACAAATATGATAAAAATGACTCATATTAGTACTGCTCTACTCTTTAAAATACTAAAGTCCTATAAAAAACATCTATATATATATATATATATATATATATATATATATATTATTGTGAGCCTCGAAAAACTGATTTTTGCCAAAGTACATGAATGCATGGAAACAAAGTAAAACAATGGACTTGCTTCACTAAGAGATACATTTCATGTAGATGAAGAGTAGCCCGAGTCCCACTATGTGATTTAACGAAAATACAAAATATAAGAAATAAAATAAGAAAATAAAAATAATAGCTTGCACTAGGAAAAATAGAAATAATGCCATAGTGTCTATTACTGTCAACTTTAGATGGTTCATATATGATATCTTTCAGCATGGATGAATCTAACGACTATATTTTTTTCCATAATCATCAAATCAAAACTCTGAAAAACCTTGGGACTTTTTGTGTAGGACACACAGTGGACTTTTTCTAGCCACCGTAGCTTGCTTTCACCCAGTCGCGGAAACCACTGCGGGTTTCATGCTGATTTCGTAGAAATTTAAAAAAAAATTATAATTGGTATATTACGGAAATTTGCAGTGATTTTAACGACTGGGGGTTGGATCCCTAGGGACATTTTTATTATTTGTAATCCAGAGTGCACTCTTTCATAATTACAATGCCACACGTCAAAATATTATAGAGTAAAACATTATCTCTTATTCCCTGATCGTGTTGAAGAGGGGACTCAAAGAAGTGAGAGTGATAGGTTTACATAACCACCACTGCAATGCACTACACCCGTGATGGTGGAGAGCTCTATGATCAAGTATCGAAACGAGCAGGGTGTTCATCGTGACTCCTCAATTTTCAATTTCGCCTCAACTTCTAGTGGAGGAGCTTGGGCTGTAGCGCCTCAATGTTCAGAATCTCCTCAACTTCGAGTTCCTCTACTTTCACCGTGACTCCTCAATGTTCAGAATTTCCTCAACTTCGACTTCATCTGCTTCATTCGTGGCTAGAGGGTATTCAAAATCTCCTCAACTTTTATAATTTCCTGTGCTTTCATCGTCGCTCCTCAATGTTTAGAATCTCCTCAGACTCGACTTCATCTGCTTTCATCATTGTTCCTCAATGTTCAGAATCTCCTCATTTTCATTAAATCGATGTTTTCTACGAACACTAGGACAACGTCATTTTCCCTTATCCAACTCACGGGTATAGCGAACAAATCAATTTTGGCTAAGCTACTGGTCAAGCCAAAAAAACAAGCAGGTAGTGTTTTTTCGATCGGGTGTATGACATATCACCGTGAATTATTGCAAAGCGGTCATAAAACTGGGATCGCAGACAGGAGGTAAGTAGTAGGGTCATTTCGGAACTCCAAAAGCCAAGAGAAGGTCGCGCTCTGTGTATGTACTCTTCTTGCAATTGGTGTATATGTCAACCTGCAAAGTATAAGGGTTTCCACAAGGTTTCTCATCGAGCACAGACCATTCAGCAGAAAATTTTCATGTACTTTTCAAAGTCATCAAATGTAAATGATGGTGGCTCTCTGTGTATGTATTCTTGTTAATCTTGGTGTACATGCCTGCCTGCCCAGTGTAAGGGTTCCTCATTGATCACAGACCAACCCCGAAAAACTTTCATGTATTTCTCAAAGTCATCAAATGTGGAAAAATATCAGCACATGTTTTTTTTTTTTTTTCCGTTACATAGTCCATTTTGTGAGCATTTTATGACCATTTTGATGGGGCAAATAGGTAAGTTGGCGCCGATTTACCTGCATTCCGTCGCTCTGTAGTCACTACGGGATTAGTGTATAATTCTACTGGTTCTGTGAATTTCTCACTCCGACTCTCTTCTGCTCATGCTCATGGCGGGTCTGCTCACCGCTCATGGAAAAACAACCTCCCTGTACATGTCAACCGAATAACACTTCCTCAATGAGCATAGACCATTAATTGGAAATATTTCATGTACTTCTCATCAAATTTAAAGACAGATCCTACATACATATAATAGCCATCACCCAAATCACCAGTCTGAATTGTCCGCACTACAGACTTCAAGTTGCAATTGTGCTTTCAGCCTAAATGAGGGGTAAGTCGAGAGATACTGATAAAACAGGCCAGGAACTACACAGCCTTAATGTAGAGAAAAAATTCACCCAAACAACCCTTCATTATGCAATGGAAAATATATTAATGTATGCGGGATCTTAACGCGCTACAAAACAAAACAAACTGCCTTGCCTATGGGTGAGTTTATCTTTGTCCCAAACGAGATTGAATATTGCTTAGTCATCTGGCATCTACTATATCCACATGTTGGTATGGTTATTCTGCAAGTTAAATGATTGTTCATGGAGCTATGGATTTTTGAGGATTTGCACTCTGGGATGTCACATTCCCAGTTTGTCTACAATTGGATACTTGCACTTAGTCATTTTACATTTGGACTCCAATTATAGATTGTCGTTGAGGAAGAAGAGATGTCTCTCTCCTCCGGTGACTATAGGTCCAACATCAGGCTCCCAGTTGTCCTCCGTGACTGCAACCTTGAGTCCAGCAGGCTTAGAGGTAGAAGACGCGTCTCGTGGTTGCTATGCTGCAACATCTTGAGCAGTGACCACTGCCTCTTCTGTCAGTGACAATGTCTCATCCTGCCCCATCATCCCATCTTTGAGGACCTCCTCAATCCGAGAAAAATCCCCAACCTGATCCATCACCGCCGCCTTGGCTGCCAACTCCTTCTGAACCTCGAGCACCTCCCACGTGTACCATGGATGCGGCCTGCACCTCGTGGTCCTCACCTGCTCGCCCCCACTCGCTGCCTGTACCGTCTCGGTAGACAGGGAGACCATGAAGGGAAGTGTACTCCGTACTCTGCGCTGCTCAGCCATAGCCAAGCTGATAATCCAGGTCAAGCAATTGAGATCCATTGCTTGCCCCAACACCTGACGACGTGATGCCTCAGAAAGAGATGACACCGCCGTGGTACCTGTGGTAAAACCCATCGCCCGCTCGCGCTCGTCAGCATTGGGCTCCACTAATTGTTGCAACTGGCTATCCCACAAAATGCCAGGTCCACCATCCCGAAAAGCATGGGATTCTGGGAAGCTGAGCAGTGTAGGTAATGCTGCTCGTGGTTGACCCACCCTGTTGACCACTGCCAAAGGCAAACGGTCGTAGAAGGTGTGGAGAATTTGGAGTGCCTTGTCAATGTTGGCCTTTGTGGAGTTGTCCAGCAATAGAGTAGTGTCATCTGCGTACATTGAGAGTTTCAGCATCTTCGGGGTCAGCGTGGGCAAGTGAAGGCCAATAATGTCTTGCCTGTAGTGCAACATGTGACCCAGCGAGTCCGCCGCTATGAGGAAGAGGAAGGGTGCCAGGGGGCAACCCTGCCGCACCGATTTGGAAATGTGGAAGGGCTTAGATATAATCCCATTAACCATGACCTTGCTAGATGTTGCATGCAAGATGATATGGACCCATGTCAGGAAAGCCCCCCCCCCCCAGCCCTGATTTCTCCATAGCCCCTTCCAGAAAGGTCCAATCAATGGAGTCAAAGGCCTTTTGAAAATCCAGCATTAAGAAAGCCAGTGGCTGGCTGTTTATTTCTGCTCTGTGAAGGGCCTCATGGGCCCACAGGATGTTCTCTAAAATCATGCGATCTTTGAGAAAGCCAGTCTGCTCCTTCCTAATAATTTTCGGCAGGAGGGGCTGCAACCTCAAGGCCACGATCTTTGCAATAATCTTGTAAGTTGAGTTTAGCAAAGTGATTGGCCGGTAGTTGGCCATATCTTCTCTATCTCCTTTCTTAAAGATTAGAGTAATAAGACCTTCCGCCATCTACGAGGGCATTATCTGTTTTTCCAGAATATCGTTTGCCATAAGGAGGAAGTCCTCCCCAATTGTTTGCCATAGTGCTTTAAAAAGTTCAATAGGGAGACCATCCAGTCCTGGCGATTTTTGGGATGCCAAAAAGTTGACCGCCTGCCCCAATTCATACACTGACAGGGGGGCCACCAGGTTTGATTTGTCCAGTTGAGAGATCGAGCAGGGGATGTGGTGCAACAGGGCTGCTGTTGCATCTTGTTTCTGCTGCGAAACATCTTGCCTTTGAAAGAGAGCTTGAAAATATGAGGCTGCCACTTCTGCCATGATTTTTGGCTTATCTACCAAATGTCCATTTGCATCTCGCAAAGCTGGGACCATTGTGGCAGCTCTCCGCTGCGCAGCCTTGACAAAGAAATATCTATTCATCTTTTCCCCTTTGAGACTCCAATTGACTCCGGCTTTGACTCTAATGAATTGCTCCTTGGCATGTAACAACATGGAGAGATTTCTCTTGGCATCCTTGTATGCAGTTATGGTGTGCGCTCCCTCCAGACCCGACTGCAGCTTAAACTGGCAGACCTTCAAGCACTTAGTCAGAGCCTTTTGCCTTCTAGTATTGTCTTCTGCCTTCTCCCTTGACATGACTTTACAAAGGTCTCTTAACATTTCCATCTTTGCCAAAAATTTGGTAGTGGGTGAGGCTAGCTGGGTGGAAGCTGATTCCCAGGCATTCTGAAGGGTCTGTATGATGAAGGGGTCCTGCAACATGATGGGGTTTAGCTTGAAAAAGCCCCTGCCTCTCACCCTGGACCCAAGAGTGTTGAACATCAGTTGCACCATGGCATGGTCAAACTCCGGGAGGATGGGCTGCAGCGGGACACTGGTTGACCAAGACTTCAAAGTGTAGGAGCAATAAAATCTGTCCAACCAAACCTGGCACAAGTGAGGGGGGTCCCTGTTGTTCGACCACGTGAATTTCAATTCGCCCTGGCTTGGAGACGAAGCGTCAAGCAGCCCCACTAACAAGGACATGGCATCCCAGGTGTTTTTTTCTGTCATGGAGAGACCATGCACCAATCTCCCAAGCCTCTTTTTTTTTTTCCTCCACCATATTGAAGTCGCCACCTACCAGCCAGTGCTGGAGATGATGGCGCTGCTGCATGTTATTTCTGATATGGTTCCAGAGGTCTATCCTGTCTTCCTCCCCATTCGGAGCATATATGTTTAGAAAACCCACCTCCCCCAGAGATTGACCTATGTTCAAAACAAGAAGCTGCACTCTGCCTTACAACCAAATCTCATGGGAGACAATGGATTGTTGTGAGGAGGGGGAAGCAAGGATTGCTGTGCCCCCTCTGGAATCTGAGATGGTGGGATTCCAGAAGGTTGTGGCCGCAGGCCAAATGGAGGCACCAATGGAAGCTATTTTTGGTTGATTCAATTTATGTTCTTGCAGAAAGATAATATTGGAATCACGTAGCAGAGTGGAGGCCCATGCTCTGACCCTTGCCCTTTTGGGGGGCAGAGTGGTCAGAGCCGAGACCTCTCACATTCCAGGATACGAGAGACAGATTCATGTGGGTGTGACTATCAGGCCCACGATGTCTGCGTGACTTGATGGCCATTGTGGGATGAAGAAGTACTTTGGACGCTTGTCGGATGGGGGTGGGGTGGAGAACCACTTGAACCCTTGTGGAGGATGGATCAAAACAGGGAGCTGACAGGTGAACACAATTGTTGCCTTTTTTCTTTTGCATTTGTTTTGAAAAGGTACGAAGTGGGTCGCTCCGTCTCTAAGAACTGAAAACATGTCTGCAGAGATGTCCCAGGCTAGAGTTTTGAAAGGAGGGAGAGGGATTGTGGGGAGGATGGAAGGCTTGCTAAGTTCCACCAGGCTGGCGGGATTTTCTACTTATGAACACTGTCCAGCAACAAAGTCCATACCCGTTTACAGTTTGAGTGGTCAAGCACATAGAAGAAGAGGGGGAGCACGCAGTAGAGATGCTCACCTGTGGGCGCGAGTCCACTGTCTCTTCCGGCTGCAGAAAGGTGATGGAGTGATCTGCTGCAGCATTGGAGGATGCGTTGAAGCGGTTTGTGTTTGCCAACACCATTTGCGTGTTGAGATTTGGCTCCTGCTGGGGCCAGATTCCTCCCGAGGATGTAGCAGCTGGTAATGCTCATCTACCAGCTTGGATCCTACCTCCATTATTTTCCTGCCTCTTGGCCACTCAGTGGGGTCTTTGACTCTATAAGACAGGTAGTACTTACTCACCCAAATCCATGAGTTATGAGCCCCTGAGGTATCCAAGCCCCTACTGAAAATGACGGGCATGACATGAACAACAGCAAGGTCTGGAGGAGAGGCAATATTTTCAACCATTATGCCAATATGCTGCACATGAGATAGAGTAAGGTTCAGTTTTGGAAAGAAGTCCTTGAGAATGTTTTGCGTGAGGGTCAATGCGAGCTCTCTTTCTTTCCCAATGCCGAACTGAAGAGCCAGTGCTTTTGAAACCCATGCAGAGTGGAATCCTTGCTTCACACTTGGAAGGAAGAAACTGGTGTAATCATCTACAAAATTGTAGAGCAGAGGGGTGACGCATATTGCCGCCTTTTCTCTCTCAAACGAGGAGCCTGGTTCCCACCCTGGCAGGGGGCTGAGCTTGAAAGAATGCAGCTCCAGAATCGTGATTGCCAAGCTGGTGGAGTCCAGCTGCTGCATATCTAAGACTGAGAAAGGGAAGGATCCCCAAGCCTCCATGATACGCACTGGGAAGAAGCCCGATCCTGTTGGTTTATTGGGGGACACATCTTCTATCAATTCGGAGACTCTTTTTCTTTTCTTGGAAGGCAGCATATCAACCATGGTTTGATCATCTGATTTTCCAGCTTCTTGCACCTGCTGCGTTTGATTGGCCTTGGAGGTATCGAGTGGTTGGGAGGAGCCCTCCTCCTTTCTTGTGATCTTGATGTTTGGGCAGTCTGCCTTGATATGCCCTTCGGCATTGCAGTGGTAACAGATCACCGAGAGAACCTCCTCTTTCACTGCTACCACGATGTACGAGTCATCCAAGGTGGGCGGTTTGATAGAGGTGCCAATGGCTGCGTTTTCAGGCATGAGCACAATGATCTTGGGGATGCCAATGTCCTCACTAACCTGAGAATGTGTGACCTCGGTATTGACACTGAGAATTTTGTCCTGAGCTGGCTCCAGAACATTAATTGCCCCTATGAATGAACCAAAGCTAGCACCTATCTCTGGGAGCGAAGTCAGATACGTGGGAGGTAGGAAGGGGATGGCAATGACTCTCGGCTTCCACAAGATGCCTTTTTTGTGTCCCCAATCCTGAGTCCATGGAAAGATGTGGACTTTAGAGGCGGATGTCTGCGTGTTGAAGCGCAAAGCCTTTTCTGCATCTGCGGGTGAGTTGAAGATGATTGCGTAGAAGCCTTTCCCCATTGAAAGGCTAAAGTGTTGTGCCAATCCACCAACAGTTCCTAGGTGCTCAATAATCCAAGTACGAATTGATTTTCTCGTCCGCGGCTTTCAAGGGAAGTACAAGAGGATGCCTGTCTTTGTTAACTTTTGCACTTGAGCCTGCAACTTAGCTTTATTCAAATTTATGACAGGTTGCTCCTTGTCTTCTTGCACCGTTGTGTCCTCCCATGCGTTCTTAATCATCAATTGTGAGGGTGGGGGGGCCGAGGCTGAGGGGCCCTTTCCTAGAACGGAGGCAGCATCGACTTGCAACATGGAGGATATCCTGGTCCAAATCTGATTTTTGGTTTTCGCTGCTGAGACAAACCTCCGGACACTCCTCCACGTCTCGCCTTCCTGGATCCACGACCTCTGGAATCCATGGGACAGCCGCAACAGAACTGCGATTAGCAGGCGTATTGGCCCTTCAGGCAGACAGCAGGCGTGAGAAGTAAGAATGGGATTAAGAATTAGAGTGGAGGGAGGAGAGGGATGAGGTAGCGAGTGGAGGGGTGGGATGGATGTGGATTTTGCGAGGGAACAATGTGGAGCGGAGACAGCAAATGCGACAAGCTGTGAGAGATGATAGATAGCTGATTCAGCTGAATGCATGGAGAATTGCATCAACATCAACATTTAGAGAAAAAAATCATGAGCTCGCCTCTATCCTTGGTCTATGCAGCAGATAAGGAGGGGTTAATTGAAGAAGAGTAATCTTCCCTTCCTGTAGAGAATGCATGGCGGCTTGGCAGCGTCTTCATACTGCAACTCTTTCAAGGCTCATTTAGAGCTGCTGCATCGTGCAGACCACTGCAGGGCTCGGGGAGCCACCGATTAGCGACAAGAGCTTAAGTGCCGGAGACAATGGCAGAGGGAGGGTGTGTGAGCGTGGCGGCTCATTAAACCAACTTGGAAAGCCGGGGGGATGGGAAGAACTATGTTAGATCTTATGAAGAAAGACTTGAGAAGAGAGGCACATGAAGATGAACACCGGGAAGATGAAATCTCTGCAGATGCTTTAGGTTTTCTTTTTGCGTCATCGCCTTGAGAAAGAGCGAGATGGCAGGGGTAACGTAGCAGAACTTGCTCATTTTACCGCCTGAAGGGGGGAACTTGACTTGCGAGAGAGATTGGTGGGGAGCAGGATGGACTTCTGCATCGTGAGAGATAGGGGGGAACGGGATCCACTTTTCAGTGTTTGACTGTGCCAACAGCGTGTTGATGTAATGAAATGATTGATTTTTATCATGTTTGTGAAGTAGTCATCAAAACATGATAGTTCCAGATTCATGATCCCTCCTTTCTTCTTTGACGACCCTGGGGGTCCTGTATTCAGCTATACTCAGCAGACTAACTTCACACCTGATTGTCCCATCAGCTTCCCGTCGTTGCCTTCATTTTCGCGTCAACGTAGGGGTTCCCGAGAGCATTCTTAAAGTGCACAAACTGGGCCTTGTTGAAGAGAGCATATTCAATTGATTCAACTCTGAGGTTCTGCACTTGTGGAAAACTCCAATCGTATCACCTGACAACCTTCCCAGGCAGATCTAACTAAACAAACTGTTGAACCTCTGAAACTAGACACACTTGGGTTACTGAATTGTTATTGGGCAAGTCTAACAGTAAACCTTCACGTGCATGAATGATACTCGAAAGGACTGCAGACTTCTATTTATCTCCCCCGGCGTGCTTTACAACTGGTTGTTCTATTTGTCTTGGATTGTTCTGGTTCTGAAGGCCAACCAGTCAATCACGGTCCGCATTCAGCAGACATGGAGTCTGCCATCAGCATGTGTCCGTTTTCTATCGTGAGAAAGCCTCGTTCAATTTGCAGAGAGCTGGTCTCTTGTCCAAATTGCACATTGGAAATCTTCTTAGGTGCGCCAAGCATTGAAGAACATGACTTTTTTGTACAAATGTTTTGTAAAAGCTTCCAAATGTAGTACTTATTAGATCAATAGACAAACCAGGACATCTAAAAGTCTAGTAGCCGGGAGCAGCTAGATGCCTGGGCTCGGAGGATGGATCAATGTCATGGCTGTGTTCCGTCCTGGGTAACCGGGACGTCAAAGCCTGACTGCATCTACATCGTCCAAGAGCCCAGATAGGACAAAGGCAGGGAGGATAGAGGGGCATGGCCTGTGTTTCACTCGCCTTCTGCAAAGGAGGGGGTGGACCAGGTTAGAACCCGGCCTCCACTACGACTGTCATAGTAACAGGCGGCCTCGCCGAGCGGGGAGGTACTCTTTCCGCGATGACGCACAAGTTCAAGTACCTAAAACTGTACTTGGCATAGTTGAGAGGCGAATTGCTGGATGCAAAAGAGGCCAATGTTGATATTTGTGTGTTTGTTTTGATCAGAGGCGTCAACAAACAAAGATTCCAGCCATATTCTGGCTAGTATGTGGTAAACACTTTGATAGTCAGATGCTTATGAAGTGTAAAACTAGTCATGCTGGATGCCTACGTGCGAAGGAGGAGAGGGAGGAATGCGTCCTTTTCGTAAACTACTTGTAAGCTTTGCACGCCCAAGTCAGATGGGGATAAGAATTTTCTAGGTGCCTGAGGTAGCCTGAGAGGTGCCATCACCACCACTGTAGGCTCTCCATGTTAATGGAATTGACCTGTGTATGGGAGAGACAAGGAGAAAATGCGAGTAGTCTTGATATTTGATGGTGGTTGATGGCCGAGTAAATGGCTGCAGTTTCAAGATGAGTCTGTGCAGAGGAGGGGTTTGCTAGGATAGATAGCGGTTTTAAGAGACTCCCCGCCCTGCATCTATAGACAACAGTGATGTCCCTTGGTGACTTCACATGGAGTCCAACCTTTGGTAGACCAAAGGCCAAAACATGGCCCAATCTTTCATAACGAACGGTTGGGATTGCCCACTGTCCAAACTAAACAGTAGGACTGCCCTACCTTTCCTCCTGTAAAACAAATTAAATGGGCAGCAACGTTTCAAATGCTATGTTGTTTGATGTTGTGAGCACCACAGATAGATACAAAATAGACCGCAACAATCAGTGTTTGTAGATCTCAAATTTGAAGGAAGCACATTCTGCATTATACAATATACATTACCGTGTCCAAAGGACTGGATCTTGGTTTTCTCTGTAAAGAGAGATCATGGCCCGAAGGATTTTCAACATGGTGTCAATTGTTGTAGTAGCTACTGAACATTTGTTTGGCAAGTTTCTAATGTACATTCGTCCCCTGAGTAATCTTGCGGTACAGAGCAGGCACAAAGACAAACCTCCTTGGCAGAGCCATAGAATTTGGCGCAGAGCTCCACTGCCAGGCTTGGCTTGCTCAGCATACCCTGGGGAGGCTTTGATGTGATTGAGGGCTACAAGCAAAATCGTGAAAGAAAAGGAGGATCCCTTGTAGGATCTCATCATCATCTGGGGCCTGACAGGGATGTAGCAGACAACAAGTCTGCACTTTTGTAGTCACTGCCTGTTATATCACTGGCAGCATCAATCATCCTTCCCTGCAATCGGTTGGCGAAGTGTGGGGTGGAAGGCGTATTAGACACCTTGACATTGCCTTCCAGCATGTTTACCACCTTGCTCATCGAAGGTCGCAGTGCTACATCCTCTTGTATGCACCAGAACGCCACCCGTAATGCCAGGCTCACCTGCAAGATCCACAACCCACCTTAGAACAGCAAAAAGAGGGAAAGAGGAACCAGAAATCTACAGTGGAATACATGTGATCAACCCCATAACACAATTCAACATCCTGAAACAACAAAAACTTTCATGTGGATCGAGCCACAGAATGCCATAGAGGACTAGAAATGAAAGCTCTTTGACCATTTGAATGAGTGGCATGTGCTTCTCAAATTCTTGCCAAAAGGAAGGTGGGGCAGGTACGTTGAGAGAGATCGGCCTTACTTGAAGTGAAAGTTAATGCATTTGCGGGATCTCCAAACCAGATATACCGGTAAAGCATTTGTCCCTACTTATAATTCAGTCATTTTGCACTCATGGACCCCAAGTGCGGCCTCTAACAAAGTATACAAAACAAAAGGATGGAGAAGACCTTCGGCAATCTACTGTCTGATGGCATCTAAGGCCTAGTCCACTAAGTTTCTTCACAGTTTCGCATTTCAATCTTTGATTACTCCTTCAGAAAAAAGGAAGTTTACGGGGCCCTCCTCAATGCAACTGGCAGACCCCACAACCAGTATAAACCCCTCACAAACTTCAAACCAAACACACTGAACATGCCTGTGATAAAAAAATCTCTTAGTCCCGTGAGTAAACCATTTCACAGACCCTTGCATATGGGTTCTGCCTCTACTTCATATCATCAGGTCTGCATGAGTATATTACCTGCTCATCATTGGCTACACCATGGAGCCTCAGATCCACCAACTCTTTAACCTTGCCAACCTCTGCCTGCCGATAAGCATATGCAGGAAAGTACCACTTCTCTGATGTTTCCGCTGGATCAAAATTTTTCCTGCCACTGATTATCTCCAGAAGCACCATCCCAAAGCTATACACATCACTTTTCTCAGAGATGGCAAAATTCGTGAGCCATTCAGGTGCCAAGTAGCCACGTGTGCCTCGGAGGGTAGTGAACACCTGCCAATCAGAGCCAACTCACTCTCAAGCCACCTCGATAATGATCACAAAAAATTACTTGCTTGGCTAAAGTGAAAGATCCAATAACCCCTGTAGGGTTCATGAATACTCTTTTCTCTCAAGTAAAACCCAAGCTTGCTCCAACCAACATGTGTGTGGTTTCCACAGAGAGGAGTGTCGGAGAACAACAAGTATTTCGCACATTTGAAAAAGCATAAGAAATGAGCAGTTCTCATGCCACAGCCAACCACTGATGAGTGTAGTTGAAATAGCAGCAACCAAGTGAAGGCATGAGGAATTGAGGAAGAAATACACAACCACAGGCACAGACTTTTTAAAGACAGTATTTCTAGCAGGTATCTTGTTGTTATGATGTGCTTTTTGCAATAGTTTGCAACTGGAATATTTCTCAAGGGTGTTTGCCTGCCTGCCTGCAGCAATAATCAACATGCAAGACATGAGAGACTTGAGGAAAACCTGGCTCATTTCTCGGTTCATGAGCTTTGCCAATCCAAAGTCTGACACCTTGGGCAAGAAATTATCATCCAGTAAAATGTTCTCTGGCTTTATGTCGCAGTGAATGATGCGCTCCCTACAGTCTTCATGGAGATAGGCTAAACCCTTTGCCGTGCCTAGTGCAATGTTAACCCGTGTCTTCCAATCAAGCACTAACCCCTTCTCGTTGTCTGTAAACAAGGCCTTGTCCAAAGAACCATTGGCCATGTGCTCATACACAAGGAGACGGTGCAAACCCTCGGCACAGAATCCTATCAACTGGACGAGATGCACATGGTGAATGCTTCCAATAGTTGCCACCTCTGCACGGAACTCCTTCCGACCCTGCCCAACTGTCTCTAGCTGCTTGACAGCGATCCTACGGCTGCCAGACAGCACGCCCTCATAAACTGATCCAAAACCCCCAGCTCCAAGCTTCTTGCTGAACTCGCTGGTTGCCAACTGTAGCTCCTTGAAGGAAAAGCGTGTCGGCAGGCCTGGGATTGAGTCCAGAAACATCTCGTCTTCCAAGGGAACTTGGGGACTTTCAACCCCCCTCCGTTTCTTGTAGCAGCAATAGGCACCCCCACACAATGCAGCAATGATGACCAAAGTCACAGCACCAATTGCAATAGCTATACCAGATGACGATGACAAACCTCCTCCCTTATTGCTCTGTATCCCTGGTGCAGAAACCCCATTCTTGCTCTTGATCTTAGCAAACGCCAGGTGGGTCGCCTTGCCGTCATACAAGAGGCTACCCTCCAATTGCTGAGATAGATAGCAGGACCCTGTTTCATTATAGTAGAAGAAGGTTGCACAAGAGCAGTTACTAAGACACAGCTGCTGGCATGATGCCAGCCCTGTAGTCAAAGGGGTTAAGTACTGGTTGGCAAAGTACGTAATTGAGGAGCCCATGTCAAGAAACTGAAGTCCCTCACTTGAAGCATTTGGACAAGATGGTGGGGTACTTGGAGGCAGACAGCCCGACGAAACATCTGTACTGTTCACTGGCTGGAAGGACTGAGGGCAGTTGCATTGAGCATTGTTGCAAATCCCATAGGCCCCGCAAAAGCTTGGGAGATTGCAGCTTGTCGAAACTGCTTGAAATGCAAGATTCCACCCTCCATAAAGGAAGTAAATTTGAAGATTTCCATCGGCTCCAAGTGTTGCATGCCGCAGCATTGTTGTGGACTGGTCTAATGTGATCTCATAAAGGGGGGCCGAAGATCCATTGCCATACACACCTAATATCCCATTGTCAATCAATGCATATGAGGATGTTCCTGGATTTTCTGTCACGGTATTGCTGTCGCCTCTCATTGTCCAGTAAGGTTGTGGCAGAGGAGGAAAGTCAGCATACAGCACAAGGTCATCCCCAGCTTTCATCTCCAGGGAGTACAATCCTTCAGAAACATTTGTTGATGAAACGCTGCTGATCAGTCTCATGCCAGACTGAAGCTTCTGGTTGCAAAAAGAGAAATATTAGAAACAGAACATGTCTCCTGTATGGTTTTTACAAAAACCCAGTGCACATACAAATTTGTTTATTGGCTTGAGGAGGAAAAAGCCAAGGAATCTCCCACCAACTCCCCATCATGAGCAGCACCAATAAAAGGGAATCATAAATCCTGAAATATCTGACAAATGGAATCTACCTCCATCTAAACCATCAGACCATTGGCCAAACTGCAAGGATATCTACGCAGTGAGCAGTGCAGTATTTGTTTCAGGCTTTCTGAACAAAGTATTGGAATTCAACAAATCAATGTTTATGGGAAAGCTGACCTGGCCAGACAACAAAGTGTCTGATGGGTGGTCAAAGCTCTGCCACAGCACAGTCCCTTGCACAACTGCGGTGAGAAGCACCAAATTTCCAGACTCTTGCAGCTGCAAAATAGTGCCCCGCAGGTTTGTGGTATTTGTTTCCCAGACTAAAGTCCGACCTGCATGTAGCACTACGTTTCCATCGCTACTTCGGAACTCCAGCACGTCAGTTTCACCCACAGGGGAATTCCGGTTTGCCGACCAGACTATCACTAGCGTGGATACGTGAACAATGCTCAAGTAAAAATTTGTGATGTCCCCACTATTGCTTGAGAATGCGAGGGCAAACGAGCCATCGATGGACTTGAGAAAGAACCCGTTGTTGTCTATGTACTGTAACGGGGATGCTGTGAAGTTAAGGGTCACATAGTCGTACGACAGCGTGGAAGACACTGGGTATGGAAGTACGGCTAACAACAGAATGTTGAAGGAGAGTCCAAGGAGTAAGAAGAATGGCAATATAGCCATTGCGTGGCTCCTTTCTTAGTGAGCAATTTCCATAAAAGTAAGTTGAGTATCCTGTCTGACGTCGACTTCAGAGAAATTCCTCGTAGGCTTCAAATCCTGGTATTCTTGCGCTCTTTCTGAGGGCTAAAAAGTCGAAGTAAGCAGTCCTGGAAGGAGACAGTTTCCAACTTGTCAGCCGAGTTCGCCATAGCGAAAGCCTCCTTCGCCGCACGATTAACAAATTGCATTCCAGCCTGAGTTCCATGTCCACGGAAAGCAATCCAACATGAAAAAGGGCAGCTCAATACTTACATCTAGGGGGTGCGGTCAATCCATTGCATTATCTTAATCTAAACCACTGCGCGGCTCCCATGCTCCTCACTTTCTGCGGACTACTAAGAGTCCCCCTAGTAATTATCACAAATGGTATCACGGAATATCTGTCTGTGCCATAGCAGGTATCCGCCCTGCAGGTCACCTGCCCGAAGACCACACCCGCACTCTATTTGGCTCTCTCTTTACACAGTTTATACATGGTCTCTACGGTGCAAGTCTCCCACCCATGAGTTGGCGCAGGTCGGTGTTGCTCGAATCGAGCCCCCTTATTCCTTTTAATCTACTCTCGCGTTTTCTATCCATTCGAATTGGCACCACAAACCCATCGACCCCACACGCGAAACCTTGCTAAATCCATATTCACTGTCCGTGAACCAGTCTTCCTGCGACTACAATTAGCGCTATGAAATACAGTTGGCGCTCTTGCACACCAGGCCTGCACAGTAGGAATTTCCTTGAAAGCGAGGGCCTGCATCCACACTCGGTTCCAGCTTCCTCTTCGACGTTCGAAGCGTTGAATCTGCTCATGGTCCTGGTAAAGCACCGGGTTTTGTATGTATGCAGTGCAATTGAGATTAGTTTCAAGATTGCAAGTGCGGATGGTAAAGCGAAGAGCAAGACAGATAATCCCTTTTTGTGATGCACAAAGGGAGTGACTCCACAGACAGGATCTCCATATGCTGGAACCAAACTTGCAAGCTCAATTCTTTGGAGTAGTGCAATCGCTGGCTGCAAGGTGATGCGGAAATCACTGCAGGAAACGCCCGTGGAGACAGCAATTGTGAACCTACCAAAAATCCACAGACTCTACCACCATGACTGCAAGCTTCTATTAATGGAGTGTGACTAGTCAGAGAACGAGAGACGGACAACGTGGGCCGTGGGTGCGGCGAGAACACAGACAGATAGACACACATACCGCGAGAGAGACGACCGCCACCAGTCATCGCCGGTCAATTCACCCCTCTTACTATTTTTACTTCTTACCCATAAGGAACGTGCTCAGTACTATGCTCAGTAAAGAAACTTTATTCTTATGCAAAAAGTTGAAGTTTGTTTACCCTTACCCTACCCTCTTTTCACGGAAATTTCGAGGACAACTGCTCGACCAAAACTTCATCCATCCATCATTCATTCACTCTTCGACTAAGGTGGGGCCCAGAAGATCTGAGGTTCAACTCCATTTCACAGTTTGTGGTGTGCAGTCTCTCAACATCCTTTTCTTAAAGTCAGTTGTACGACCAAGTTGCGTAAGACTTGGTAGAAAGCTGGTTTGAAATACTTGGCCTGGGCCCCTTCCATCTCCTTTTTATTTCTATAGAATAAAATAAAAGGTTATTAATAAAATAATTAGGGCCTCCGTTCCCTTTACCTAAAAATAAATAAAAATAAAAGGACGAGTTTGGAGAGGTATGATGGATCCAGTCAACCGTAAATTGGTTAGGTCCAATAGGGGTAAGGAGTAACGAATAATTAACTATTGCGGAGTGTTAACAGCAGTGCCTTGGACGACAAAGTGAAGATGACGCTGACCGAAGTCAAATGTTTGATCTTATTCGCACTTTGAGCGGAAGGTGACGATATAAAGCTACGAAGTAAGATGTATCAAATGAGGCATGTCGAATCGGTGGTTGTCCGAATGCAACATGGCCTGCCACAAAAGTTAGATTATTTCGTTCTTTTATATACGAAAGTGTGGTGAGGACCAACGCATAGGTAGTAGCTACGAACTCCTTTTGAAAATGATATATGTGCATGATGTGCCATCAGGCTCTTCTATTCCAAACGAAAACTGTTCAATCCCTCAATCTCACCGGATTTGGAGGCCAATCCCACCTTTCCCCCTGTAATGGCCGGTTCCATCTGCGATAATCGAAAAGAAGAGTGGGCCATGGTTTATTCAACCACGACTATCCATCAGCCTTCCATTGATCGATTTGAGATTCATCACTTAATTTTTTCGTAAAAAAAGGTAGGATGGTGAAGGATGAATTGAAAAAGTACTACAAACTCCTTTTGAAATTGATATATGTGCATGATGTGCCATCAGGCTCTTCTATTCCAAACGAAAACTGTTCAATCCCTCAATCTCACCGGATTTGGAGGCCGATCCTACATTTCCCCCTTAGTGGCCGGTTCCATCTGCGATAATCGAAAAGAAGAGTGGGCCATGGTTTATTCAACCACGACTATCCATCAGCCTTCCATTGATCGATTTGAGATTCATCACTTAATTTTTTCGTAAAAAAAGGTAGGAAGGTGAAGAATGGATTGAAAAAGTACTACGAACTCCTTTTGAAATTGATATATGTGCATGATGTGCCATCAGGCTCTTCTATTCCAAACGAAAACTGTTCAATCCCTCAATCTCACCGGATTTGGAGGCCGATCCTACATTTCCCCCTTAGTGGCCGGTTCCATCTGCGATAATCGAAAAGAAGAGTGGGCCATGGTTTATTCAACCACGACTATCCATCAGCCTTCTATTGATCGATTTGAGATTCATCACTTAATTTTTTAGTAAAAAAAGGTAGGAAGGTGAAGGATGAATTGAAAAAGTACTATTTATTTTGATAGGTTAATTTTTGGATGGCACTTCATGTTGTAGGTGTGGCCGCGACAAATTGTTTTTGGGATTAAGGTAGTTACACCCAAATGTGAGCGCTTAAGCAGATATGCCCGTACAATTGGTGCAGTAAGGGGAAAAGTTATATGACTGGATGAGCAATTGAACAAACAGCTTGTGGTTTGAATTGCATGAATTTTGGATGAAGTGGCTAAATGATATATATTATCAAAGTGGCAGGGCACAAAAATGAGCTATAGAGGGTACCATAACTCACTGAAATATTATCTAATATGAAGCCTACATGTGACCTGACATGCACAAGATGTGCACTTGAAATGGCCCAATAACTCACCCAAGAGCTCGGCCCACAAGAGCAAAAGGTATCCTATAAAAGGCCTCCATTTGGCAAATACGCTGCTCACAATATTCAGTACGTTTTTGTTCATCTAACAAAGCACCATGGGGCCCACAATGCCCATGAAGGAACCTAAAACAGCCCGTTGGCAGTAAGGTCGTCATTTAAGGCCAGGCGGGACCACTTTACACCCCAAAAATAAGGGTCCATTTTGAGACCTGCTCATATTTGGGTGTTTCTACCTGAAGTGCAGAGGTGGCGACTGGTACAATGTCCACCGGAATCCTATGGCCAAGGACTACGCCTACCCAACGAGTTTTAAGGCATGCGGGGGAGGTGGTGGCCAGGCTGGAGGTGGTGGCCGGGCTGGGCGGAGGCTCCTGGAGACTATCAGTCAACCCTCATCCCCCCATTGCGAAGGTGGGGAGCGCTCCACACCTATTGTTCCCTCCTCATGCTCCCCACCTTCGGGACCATGTTCCCAAACATTCTCCAATTTTGCTATTATGTTCCCGTTCACGGACTATCCCCATAGTGAAAGGGGAGCAGGGACCGGGAATAGGGGAGCAAGCCGCATTCCACATGGGCGAGGAGGTGAGCGGGACCGTGAACGGGGGATGAGGACAAGGGACAGGGATAGGGGAGAGGGGCTAGGAACAAGGAGGGGACAAAGGAGCGATTGGGAACACGGAGCAAAGTGAGGATCTTGGACTTAGAATTATTTTGGAGATGAAAAATATAATTAATTAATCACATGTACAACCAATCACTCAATGTACTTTGACCACCACAAATTGAATCTCCAACCTTGTCGTTGGAACATATATCACCTAGCCACCCCACTACCATCCACTTCTTGCCAAACCTTTGATTTTATAATCTTGTAGTCTACAATACAGGCTCCAGGTGAGAGGGGAGCAAGGGGAGATGGGGATTTGACAACATGCACGATGCCCTGTCGGAACGTTCGTCGGTACGGCCATTCCAGATGACCGTATCGCAAGGCTCCCACGCTTGCATTCAACTCGTTGAGTAAACATAGTCTTCTCCGATCCTACCAGGTTATATATGTGGTACAATATGGCGATTTCTACATAACTTATATAGGTATATTACCCAGGGAACACATCTGGAAATGGAGGTAGAAATAGGTGGCGAAATTAGCGCATGCCCATGCCTGGACTTTGAGAGGTGCAAGTGGCGAGATCCTGGTGCGATGGGGCCGGCGCCCCTCGGTTATGGAAACCAGGGTCAGTTCCCTTGGTGCCTTCTGGCACCACATGGCCAAGGAACCGACATTCCCTGGTTTTATTATTATTATTAATTTATTTTTCAGGGCCCTGTTTTTTTGCATAGGGGTGTTGCGGGCCCACTTTTTTTTTTGTGCTTTTAGGCTGAATCTCGCCTAAAAAGGTAGGGCTGGTTGCGATTGACCGCTTTGTACATATACGCTTTTGCACATAAGATAGGGTTGGATTATTCCTTTAAGAGGTGGTTTCTTTCCATTACTACAGTACCCATATAGCCGGTTAGGCAATAATATTTAAGTCAAATTCAACGCGCCTAATACATTTTAGTAATTTTTCATATTTTTGCCTAATTGATCGGAAACTATATGGCAAAAGTGCCTAATTACTCGGAATTTTGAGCAAATCTTTTCAAACCTTTCTCATATTGCTTGCAATGCAGTTTGATTTTTGTCTCCGACTTGGTGCTGTGATTGTTGTATTTCTTTGGCCTCCTTCGCGTAGCTCAAAAAATAATCGCGCATGTGCAAGTTTCTTTGGGAAGGTTGTGTCAAATTTATGTGCTTTATTGGGATCGTTGAGGAGCTTCAAATATCTTCACGAGTCTCAAAACATCGTTTGACCATAGAATCACAGAGAGGCTCATGGAGGCTCAACTACAAAAAGATGAGCCCTCCTCAACCCTCACAAGGGGAAAACCCATCCCCCATGTTCCAAGTGAGGTGGCTTGACACCTCACTTGGCATATGAGACCAAATGAAGTCCCAACACACAAAATACAAATATAAATATCCAAAATGTCCTAGTTAACTAGAAGCAGGTAATTCTAATCAACCATGACTAAAACCATGACATGGGGCGTCCTAACGTCATAATGCCTACCCCTCCCATTTTCAACTGCTCGCCCTTGAGTATTGGTCTCAATTACAGCATCGCCAACAGCCATATTGCGACTAGTATGGTTTGCAGGTGGTTAGGTCAATTTCCCTAAACCTACATTCTACCAAACAACCGGGTATTGCTCAATGACACCCCCGCCTGGTTCTCATTTGTTACCTTTACTGAGACCCGGGTATATACTCATAAAATCATTTTTATCTTTTCATGCGTTTAACTAAAAAATATGTCACTGTTGTTCGTTAAAATGTATATATTTATGAAGTTGCCTAATGCGAAGATATAGTTTGGCTTACAACTCGGCTACATGCTTGTTGTCAGGGCAATGTACAATAAACACGAGGTTTGGTGTTCAAATATTGTCAGCCTATTAATTATTTCGTACGCCCACACATTAGGTACACAATTGAAAGAAGCGCTAAGTGACATCGGGCGCCTTAGTATCATCTATCAGGGGCTTCTCAGATTCTTTGCCCAAAAATACAACGGTCTCCACTCATTGTCATCCTTATACCCACAAGCTTGCATACACTCCCCCACTGCGCGTACACTACTCATCCTCCGCCAAATGAAAATAAGTATACAAACGGACCTACCAGGCTACCACAAACACCTCTTCACCACTGGAACACGTGGGTCACAAGTCCTTCTCTATCACGATTCGAAGTCTCTCACCCAAAACAAAAAATTCCCATCCTCACTTACTTCAAAGAACGTCACATTACTACCCTTACCCAACTTACCACAGCAACACGGCGCCGACTTCTAAGGCAAAATGAATTCACTACACTTCCACCCATCCCCCACTATCCCCCACAATGTCTCACCCTACCTCCCCGCATAACTCTGATAACTTGGATGCCTATGTCTAGGTATTAAAACCCAAACGTCAATTGACGCCTTCGGGCCACCTGTGTTGACACATACTACCATTGCAAGTGGGCCGGCTACCCTGACGAAGACAACACATGACAAATAGAAGATGATCTATTTGGCCCACATGACGATTGTGACCCAGACCACAATCTCACCATTCTCACCATGTTCTACAAAACCACTAACATTGACTCCCTAACACATATTTACCAACAACATGCCACCCCCATTCAACATACAAACAACAGATACATTCATAAACCGATCTCGGCCCCCAACATATACATATGCATAGCTGAATGTAACCCTGACAAAGATATCCAACATGCTCAACCTCTAATCCGCATGGGCCCCGGCCTTGCTAGTATATATGCACAAAATGGCCGCTACATAGGGCTCATCCCCAACAATAGATTAACATGGCTATGGAACAAATACTCTACCCCAAAGACATGCTCACATGAGCTACTTCCACTTAAACAAGATTTTGCCACAGAAGTATATTGGCTTATCGACCGCTATCTCAAAGACACTTCACCTAAAAAACCGCGTTCCCTTGCACTACTAGAAATGGCAAGCACACATCACACTATTCCCCAAGATATTCTCGTCTTACTTATCAAGATATTCCAGATCACTCATTCATACTACTCCAACCCACTAACCTACCCTATGGAACTCGACACCTTTGCCAGCCCACATCATAGGGACTACATTTTTGGGGCCACTGCTAATGCTACCCAGCATACCTAGGAGGGCCATGGTTTCGCTCACCCTCCATCTGGACCCGTCGCTCATGAAGCACTTCAATGGGCCAAATTTGCTGCACATTCCTCTTCTTATGCTTCAACCATTCTCATCCTTACACAACAAAAACACACCTACCATCTCTCATCCACTTCTACGCCTCCCTACAGAGATCAAGCTATTAGCCACAATTGACCCAAACCAGCTTAAATATACCCATACCCCCCCTTTTCCCAAATACCTTAGGCAAAAAGAATCCACGTCCAAAACCCCCACCACGCTGCCATACCCACACCTTTCTATCACAAACTAGAACATCTACTAACCGTTACTCATAAAATAAAGACCATCATCCATCACCCACATATTCTCCATTGTACAAATATACCTATCCCCCTCCCCCGAATTAAAACAAATAAAGCCTGGATTGAGGCATTGCAACGCCCCCCACAGCCCACACCAACAGATCATCTTCCCCCAGTTCCTTCGTTCTATCAACAATCCTACCCCCTCAAATACCCCCTTGCGAACTCTCATTACACTGATGGATCCCTTACTCAAACTAATGCAGGCTATGGTATCTATCACGCAGGTACGGGGAGAGGGGTGACCCTCAAACTCCCTGGCCCTTCAACTATTCTCAGGGCCGAACTTATGGCCATATACGATGCTCTCCTCCTACTCGATACATTTCTCCCCCCCCATACTTCATCTTCATTGACAGCCTTACCTCCTTATTCCTCATCTGCACCACATTGCCCGCCCCTCCTCCCACCACCACCATCCTGACCGCAACCTCATCTCAGCCATTGTCAACGCCGCCGTTTCTATAAAACACCCAGTACACCTACTCAAAGTATGCTCGCACACTGACATTCAAGGGAATGAGGAGGCCGACCTCCTCACTCAGCTCGGTGCCACCAAACTCAGAGTCAAACCAACCAACGATCCTATCCACATCGCCCACTCCTATCCCTTTTGGTTTATACACCCAGTTCCGAACCTTACCGCACCACGACCCACACGCAATCTCTTGGCCACCCTCACTCATGAAGCAAACAAACAGGCCGTAGCCTCTATCAGTCATACCAAAATACATATTAAAAAATGGACCCAATCCGAGGTATTACATCACAAACTCTCGAACCACTTCTGGCACACCAAATCTATCACTGATGCACAAATCCGCCAGACACTTAAATTCAGATACGCCCAATACATGGGTCATCAACGCAAACACATTTTCTGGCCATATCTCTATCCATCACCTTACTGCCCACTGTGCTCCACAACTCACAATGCACGTGATACCTGGCCGCACCTCCTGAGCTAGTGCACGCATCCGGTTATCCATGGTCTTCATATCACTCGACACAACCAAGCAGTCTGGCATCTCCACAAATTATTCATAAAACACGCCGAAACCACTACAGCAAATGGGGCGGGGGGGGGGGGGGGGGGGGGGGGGTTTACGCCAGCTGCGCCTCCACGCCCCGCGCGACATCAAGCCTTCGACGCCGAGCCCGCGACGCTTTTTTGCAACGCCTCGACGTCGCAATCCCCCGCTGCGACACCATTACGACGCCCAGCCGTCGTAAGGTGACATGAAGGGGAAAAAAGGGCCCTCGCTGCGACGAAATTTTTTTCTTGCGACGCCCCGGCGTCGGAAATCCAATATATATATTTTTTGGTTGGACGTTGCAAGCTGAGGCGTCGCAAAAGCGTCACTAAGGGCGCCCCAGCGCCTCTGCGACGCCAGGGCATCGCAACAACATCACCAATGTGAGAGTTTTTTTTTTTTTTTTTTTAATATTTTTTTGGGCTTTGCGGCCTCAACTTCACAAAAGCATCGCTGGGGGCGCCCCGCGTTGGGACGCCCAACGTTGCGACGCCAGAGGGTCGCAACGGTGTCGCCACAGTGGGTCGCAATGGTGTTGTGGTCAGCTTAGGTCATCACAAGAACGTTGTTTGGGGCGCCTGGCGGTGGGGGGGTGCAACAACGGCGACGACGCTGGGGTTGGGGCTGGGCACTAAGGTTGTGGAGGTTGCAACTCCCCAACGTCACAAGAAAGACCCCTTAGAAGGAACTTGAAAGAAATCGTTATATATATATATATAGATTGCTTTTGTGATACATAGATGTAGCGTAGGTGTGTTGATTAGTTTGTAGTGTCTTATAAATGTTATAACGTGGAGATCTTAGGTTCAAGTATGCATTGCATGATATATGTAGAACAATGAATATATCGCCATTAGACAGAACCAGAGTCAATGGTCAACAAGTTTTTAAAATTCAAATTTCAAATTCAAATTTTCCCGCCTAAATTCAAATATACCCCCTTAAATTGTGACGTCCGGGCATCGCACTTTGTGACCCCCGGACGGTGCTAATTCTGCATGATAGAGTAGTTTTTTTTTTTTTTTTTTTTTTTTTTTTTTCGACGCCTGAGCTTCGCAAATCGCGGTTTCGCCTATTTGCGACCCCATTGGTCGCAAATTTGCGACTTTTTTTTGGCGACGGGCTTGCGACGCCCGGACGTCGCATATTTGGTTCTTCCCCCCTCCCGAAAAAAGCTGTTTTACGACGCCGCGGCGTCGAAACTCCCCCCTTTTCCTGTAGTGAACCCGATGATTCACACTCATTAACGCCGGTACCTTCCAAGGGAGGCCACCAGACCACACCATGCCGCCATGGTTTCTACCATGCACATGCACTCGAATACTCTGCTCATGCCCCGCCCGGCTTTGCCCGGACATACTCATTATCCAGGGACTACCTGTTCAAGCCTCGCCATCTACTTCACCATCCCCGCAGCTCATCATCCACTTTATCGATTTTATATTCTGCCTTGATCGATATCCCCTCGTCGGTCTGCTGGAGGAGGGTCTGCCAATCCGCTCGTCGGTCTGCAGGAGGGTGTGCCGGTCTGCCGGAGGAGGGTCTGCCCAGTCCGTTCGTCGGTCTGCTAGAGGGTCTGCCGGTCCGTTAGAAGGTTGGAGCCGGTCTGTTGGAGGGTATGCCCAGTCCACTAGAAGGTCCGCCGTGGTAAATGAACAAAAAAATTTCAGAATCTCGCCGACCCGATGAATGGGCGGTGGGTTTATGAGCTCACCCCATGTGCCATACTGGCGGGGCCCATAGGTGCATTCAAGACCCTAATATTAAAAAATGAGAGCCTATAGTTTGGGGAACATGCCTAATGTATCAGTTTGTTTTGAATAATTATTAGGCATTAAGCTGGCTAACGTTCTATAGGAGTGCAGTATTGCCGTAATTTGCACTGAAATATTCTGAATTTGGAACAGGTCACTGGATATTCCACATATCTGTTCCAATGTTGGAATATGCCACTGGTTATTCTACACATATATTTCGACTATTGCAGTATATTCAAGATTGAGAGCTTTAGATCAAATATAGTCTTAGTCGATTTGGACCACTCAATTTAAAAAAGTAAACAAGGTCGGAGGCCCTGGAACTTTATTCGTGAAAAGGTGGTGGAAAAAATAACCTCTGAAGGCCGAAGGAGCTAAGTTGCTCATTTAAAGTTGCTTTTCCTGTCAATAATCCATCCCTATTTTTTATGCAATTGATTATGGGCTTTTATAATATCTTACTCTAAAGAGTAGGCTTAGTACCTAGGAGTGTCAAAAATCACTAAGCCCCTACTATGCCTTTCCCAGGCGTTACCTCCTCTCCTTTGCTGGAAACTCCTTCCTCATATGCTTCTCAAGGTAATACCTTCCTCAGATAACATCTTTCTTATTGAACAATTTATGAAAAATAAATGGATTTTCAGGTTTATTATGGATGAAAGTAAATCTCACTATTGGCAAAGGATGGGCGTCGCTTGGTTTGACAGGCAGTCAGCTCAAAGACAGTGAAAACCATTACATCTGACTCAGTTCTCGCTGGCAAGTCTGGTGCTTGGATATTTTTGGAAGTCCACATGTCCATTGTATATGGCCCTACCATCTGTGCATGCTGCTTCACCTCTACTGAGATCCTATGAGTGAGGGAAGTTCAAGTATGTTTACCCCCTTAACTGTCTTGGAACAAACCTCTAAGAATCACCACCCCTACTCAGTTACCACCACTCATCCATGAAAATGAACCTTACAGATTCATGCATATCTCCCAAATCCCAAAATCCAGAAAATTTGAGGGTTGGTTTTGCAGGATTATGTGGGGACCAAATGTGATTTGGAATGACCTCGAAACTCGCTTGAGATGCTTTGTTTGACCAAGCAATTTTTGAGAAGGGGGCAGATTTTTATTCCTATTAATCCATAGATTAGCTATAGGCGCTTTTGTAGTGACATTTTGGGGGGTTGAAAGACACCTCCATTCAACCGTGTCACCCCGGGGAATGTTGGCCATCACAGAGCTTTCTCCACCAGCAGTTTCTGGCCGTGGCACATGCACAGTCAAGGGGGCGTTGCCACCAAAAATCCTAAGCTTCTGGGTTTCTAAAGTTTGTAGCTTGCTGCAGAAGTTTGTGGAAATGTGATTTTTAAAAGAGTGCAATGAGTGCCTTGGGGATGAATTCTCACATCTTGTAAGTTTCATGGCACCCGCAAGGTTGTTTTCCTTGCTCTAATTTTGATGAAGTTCAGGGCTCTGGTGCAAACAAAAAAAGGAAAAAGGCTAATGTGATCGTCCACCTGCTGCATAAATGTCATATCTGTTAGGAAATTTTTGACGTCCAACATCAGCCCTCTTGGTATATGAGACCATCTAATACACTTACCCGAAGCCAATTACTCTCTGATAAATGACAACGAGTGTTGATTCCACCACTGCTGCAGCGCCCCTGATCAGCCACAGATGTGACACTGCCAATCACACTGTCAAGAGACAATGTATTCATAAGTTGTTTTAGCCGCAACCTTGTGACCACAGACTGGAGAGAATGTACTCTTGCTGTTCCCTGCAAATGTTGGCATGCCATAGCCTTATGGCTGTTGACCTCGCGGGAAACTAACCCTACCTGATCCTTTGGTGGGATTCGGAAGGAAGGAAGAGAAGGGGAGGGTTGTGACTGGGGGTGCTGCATGATAGAGCCTGACTCCTTTCAAATACAGGAGACAAAGTAACCAAACATTAAGAATGCCACATCAGCCTTGTAATGCAGAATAAAATGTACAACCCAGCCAGTATGGCAGTGTGTGGGCATGGAACATGTTTCATTCAAGAAGGATTTCAAATCAGAACGGGGATAAAAAAATGCCCTAGATAGTCTTTCTACTGGAGTATCACACAAAAGGAAAGGGGAGACAACCGGTAGAGCAACATACCTCGGCTTAAAATTATTCTGTCTAATGTCCACAAGCCACTGGAAGCAACAGAGAATTGTATCTATTACCCTGCTATGGTTCTCAGAATATCCCAGAATGAGACTGCATCCACCCGGGTCAAACCAAAGGATGTGAGCACAGCTACACACATCTTTCTGTTTTGAGACACTGGAAAGTAGCTCTACAAGCAAGAAAAAGAATGTTGAAACATTGAGAGACGTGACAGAATATAAATGCCGGCTGCTAGACAATCCAGCATGGCCACCACAGAGACACAGAGGCACATCCGTACATTAAATCGCATGGTTCCAGACCTCATACCTCCTCCACCCAAAAATGCACATGAAGTCTGTTGGGATGCTGTGGCCTTCTCCTCTTCAGGATCTTTCCAGGGACCTCCATTTCCATCCACCCATATCACAATTGCCGGGTCACAATGGCAGTAAGGGAGTTATGACAAGATATCAGACCAAAACCTGATTAAACATATACATCAATGTGAAAGAGTAGTAACTACTGAACTGGCATAAAAAGAAGTAACCAAACATAAAATGAGATAGCCACATCCAAGGTGAAGAAGAGCATCAAAGATGAACACACGGGCACCGAGACAAAACATCAAGGAAGATGCATGAAGAAGAAACAATCAAAAGAGGAAACAGAAAGAAGATAACTTGGTCAGATGTAAAATTCAATCACTGTTTCGATCTCTCTCTCTCTCCCTCTCCAATAGAAGATATGACAATAATCTAGACGAACAACATAATGTGCCCACTTTTGACTGGAATGCCCGGCTACTTGAAACAACAATTTAAGAGATACATGTACCTCACCATGTGGCAAGGAAACATGCATAACACTCGCCTATTGTGTCTGGCGAGTCGTAAAGCCCGCCTACAGGGAGTCTCCTCTCTGGTTCAGTCATGAAGCACAGATGCCTACATCTTTGACATCATCTGCCTGCATTCTAATAAATCTCCAGTCTCATTATGTGTCCTACATTCAAATATTTTAAAGCAAACACAACCCCAGCACTACAGTTGTGACCTTGATGTTTTAAGCATACAAAAAGACATGTGCATGCATCCATCTCATCGGGAGTAGAACTGGAAATAGAGAATGTACTCATTGAACTATGCTCGCCAGAGCCTTGTGGCAACAGTACCAATCCCCCACTTAAACAATGGAGAGACAGAAGACCGACTGACACACCCCATGTCCACAATTGAATTGTAACAACTACTCCGTGCAATTTTTACCCTTACATGTCCATGCCATCCATGAGTAACAGCAGCGCTAGGAAAACTATCACAAAGATAAGAATCCACATGAGTCCACATTCCTGCAATTGCGTAAGTGAGAAAATACCATATGCACACAGCGATTATAGGCTCAGAACAAATAAAGCACTGTGTTGGAGGGAAAGGCCGCACTTAGTACTCACCGGATGGCCTTCATTGCAGTAATGCAAATAATCGGACTGATCCAACTGGTCGAAAGGCTGCGATGTATTGTGTTGAAACTTAGCCTTCCAAACAGAAAGGGATATTCAAAACATCTCCGCATTGTTCCAGATACCAGATCGAGCGTTGTAACACGGACTCGACCCACCGAGTCTCTCTGAACAAAATCCTGGTTTTCCTCTAAGACAACAATAACAAACACCTCTTCACACGAGAATTTCTGCAAACAGTACTGCACCTTCTCAGTGGTGCGAGAAAATTCTGAACATGATGACAGCTTGATCAAAACAACCCAACAAAGCCAACAAATTCTGTAGGCCAAGAAAAACGTAAGTCCACAAAGACACCAACGAATTCCGGCCAATACACCACAAAAGGATCTGGCTCGGACGACTGAAAGGAGGTCCAGCAGTCTGGATTGACTTCTCCTCCTCCTCCTCCTGCCACAGTACTTAGTACAAATATATATCACTGAAACACTGTATTTTGATAACGATGTACATGGATGCTTCAGGGCCGTGGACATTTTGCATCCGTTTAATTAAGTCTTGTATTAGTGAATTGATGATTAGGGCGACTTAATTATGTGCTTGTTGTTGAGCGCATTTAGGGCAGGGGGTCGTCTGTCTCTTTCTTTTCGTCTCTCGTCCCTCTCGCGGGTCGCGCAAGAGATCAGCGCCAACAATCATGGCTTCGCAGATGAGCAAGAAGAGAAAGGTGGGGCAATGTAGAGTCTTGAATTGGGTGGAGCTTTGGTTGGCGTTTGGAGCGCAGAGAAGTTGATGGGTTGTACTGGTGGTGGCAGTTTGTGGCAGATGGAGTGTTCTTCGCAGAGCTGAACGAAGTCCTCACCAGGGAGCTGGCAGAGGATGGATACTCGGGCGTTGAAGTGCGCGTCACTCCCATGCGCACGGAGATCATCATCCGCGCCACTCGCACTCAGAACGTGCTCGGTACGATGTAAAACCTGTGTGGGTGTTGAGGAGCGTTTCCACCTATGTTGCAGTATGTGTGTTTGGAGCTTGACAAGGATAGCCAGAGATTGAGTGATGAGCGGGGATTCATGGATTATGTGGGCCACCGATGACAGGTGAGAAGGGAAGGAGGATTCGGGAGTTGACATCGGTGGTGCAGAAGAGGTTCAACTTTCCTGAAAACACGGTTGAGCTGTACGCTGAGAAGGTGAACAACCGTGGGTTGTGTGCCATAGCCCAGGCCGAGTCGTTACGGTATAAGCTGCTTGGAGGCCTTGCTGTCCGAAGGTATGATATTGCTCTGACTTTGGAAATTTGTCTTTTGGAGTTCATTGCACCAGAAGTGCGACGTCAATTGGGAAATATGGGCTCGGTGGGTGTAGGGCCTGCTATGGTGTGCTGAGGTTTATCATGGAGAGCGGTGCCAAGGGTTGCGAGGTATGGGATATTTCTCCTGAAGGAATCTGTCTCACAAATGCGTCAGTGTCAAGACACTGCTACTGGGAGGATTGATTAGAGTTCACAACATTCTGGGTTTGCAATTACTATTTGAAAGCAGTGACAGACTTTCTGCAAGAGAGGCTGTATTAGGCTCCATTGGACTTGTCTTTCCTAGGTGTCACTAGCTTTTTTGGCTTGGTTATCTTCCCTTAAAGGTGTTCTTCTCTCCCACCTAAGGGCTGCTTGCCTGCTCTCATCTTAAGGCCTTCACCATCTTGGATGCTTACTTGGCTCCATGACTATGGATTGTACTGTCAGAGCGGATAGAATCATTTGATATTCACTAATCTTCAATGGATATTCACTCCATCTCGGTGTGTGCATGTTTTGACTCCTCTCTGGGGCTGGCTGATTTCTCTCAATGATGACCGCCCCTCCCTCTTAGAACCGCTTACTCCCGTCAATTACAGTCTCAACCTTAAAGCCTTCCTACCCTAGGAAGTTTGAAGTTTTGATTTTTAAACGTGTTGTTCTGTTGAAGCCTTCTTTCTATTTTATTTGCTTAAAACTTAGACTCCCAGGAAAGTGGAAATTTGCTGTTCAGTGTTGGTCATTCTCTACACCCCAAGAAATGCTGCCATAGTAGCATCCTGTCATCTTCCATCAAGGCCTTCTTGATGTTGAGGTTTCCAAATTTGCACTATCACAGTAGTTATGGACTAAGTCATCATGTGCTGGCTCTGGCAGGTGATTGTCAGTGGCAAGCTCCGTGCACAACGTGCAAAGTCAATGAAGTTCAAGGATGGCTACATGATATCATCTGGCAGCCCTGTTAATGAATATATTGACAGTGCTGTAAGGCACGTCCTTTTGCGCCAGGTTTGTCCCCTCCAAACTGTATCACACAGCGTATTTCCGCACCGTGATTTTTTTTACTTTTAGCTCTGGTTTGGTCTCCAGCCCAAGTGAAACGCATGATAATTGGTGGAACAGCTCAGATGGACTCATCACCTGAAAGGAAAACCTTGTTTGTACCAAAAAATGCAGGGAGTTTTGGGTATCAAGGTGAAGATCATGCTCGATTGGGATCCTAAGGGCAAGCAGGGACCCATGACCCCACTCCCCGACATGGTCACCATCCATACTCCCAAAGATGAGGAGGAGTTTGCCCCCAAGCCTTACATTGGCAAGGAGGTGGAATAGGGCAGACTTCTGTCCAGGGCTTACATTTGCTGTAAGATTTGTGCCCCTGCTTGGAAGTGCTGGAAAAGCCACGTGTTGTTTTGCCTTTTGAGTAATATATTCTCACATGGTCCTTGTGGCTTGGTCTCGTTGTTTGTGATTTGTTAGTTGCATGTCTGAAGGCTGATCTATTTCTTAAAGAGGTCCTTTTGTATGGGACAAGACTGTATAAGAGAGCTGGACTTTAAGGAATTAACGTCCTGTCAGTCCTACTGTTGATTCCATCCTCATGTACGTCCTACGGCAGACATACAAGCAACTGAGGTTTGTATAACTGGAACACCCTGAAATGTGTTTAACCAAATCTCCTAAGTATGTCAGCAGTTCGTATTGCTGTGACACTGGGACTCACTCTTGATTGTCTGTCAAAGGTCGTCAAACGAGTGCCTCACAATGAAATGACTCTGGTTTCTCAGAATGTTGTGGTTGCTGTCATGTCAATATCTTGAAAGCTCTGATACTGCAATGTTTGTGGTGAAATACATCTTCAACATAATTTGGATGCTTCAATTCAATCTGTAACTACACTTCCTACTGATGTGAGATACTACTACTTGCCATCCTCTCTCACATGTGGTGGTGGACAATACACCATACGTCGTGGACCTGTCAATGACACCTTTAATCCACCAACACTGCTGCTGTTTCTATTTACAGTCATACTGCTGAGCTGTTCGAGCTTCCTGCGGACATTAGTAAGTCCCTGTGTATGATATTTCCTTTTTCCCCTCCTGCCCTTTTCCTTCAACAGTGTTAGTGGCAATGCAACCAGACACTTATCGCATCAGCTAGAGGGAGAGCTGCAGTGCAGAATTCAACCTGAAAGCCAGCACAAAAATCAACTTGCTGTACCAGTCTATATCATTGCCATGGATTCTGCAGGCACCAAGCAAGGCCTTCCACACCATAGCATCTGGTTCGATTGGCATTGAATTAATAAGGTGGTATGGCAAGTCTCTCAGAAACCACGGAGGGCCCGCCCGGCTGCTGAACCCCACACCTGCTCTGGGAGGGTTACTAGCTCGCAGGGACTAGCCAAGATCCCACAGGGAATGAGATCTCTCTTTAGCTTCATACATACTTGGTGCAGGCTCAAGGCTATGGCAGTAAAGTTTGAGAAGTAAATCGAGATCTGTCTCTCTGTCTCTGCCCTCAAGGGAGGTTATAAGTTTCTTCTTTCCTTCCTTAACCTCTCTCTTTCTGGGCCTTGCGCAGAGGTAAGAGAGATATCCCTCTTGGACATACAGGTGTATGTACCCTATCAACGTCACCAAAGCAAGATAGCCATGCATAAACACATCACACTGACTCCTAGCAGAAGTCATTAGGGCAGGAAATGAAAAGCTCACATTCATTGAAGCATTGAGTAGAGCAAGCCTCAGCGGCTGTGAAGGAAAGAGCAATCTCGACAAACCAAATAAGCAGCCACGTAACAAAACGGAAAAAGACAAAATGGTGCATTGCAGATTTATGTGAACGTTAAAAGTTAAAAGCCGGTGATACTGCACATAACATGTATGTTTTTGGACAATGCTGGGATACCGATCAGTATCACTTGTAACACGACTGAAACCTGGAACCTCGAGAATCGTAATGAAAGATACTTAGCAACACCGCCAAGTGATTCTATCCTTCCTTTCCTTGTGAAAGGAAGAGATGAAAGGAACAGAAGGAAGAATGAAGAGTCCAACAATTGAGAGAGACGAAATGGAGAGAAGGTTTACATTTTGGGTTCCGGGAATATGTTTAGCATTTCTCATCTGAGACACAACACTTGTTCTGTCCCCTTCCCTTCGAGTGAAAAACACGTTGTAGTATCTTGTAATAAAGTAGAGTAGAAACAGTTGACGGGTGGTCTAGTATGATCTCTACCTTATCCACTACTTATGTAGTGCATACCTTTTTGAAGATGGGTTTCTGAGAGAGAGGGAATCTAGAGTGTGCAAAGAGACAGAGCCCAGTTGAATCCCTTGTGATATGAGTAGGCGGTGTAAGGATCAGGAAAGGTAGGCGAGCACGCATGAGAGCATCTCAGGGTACAGCTGAGGGAGGACCTCAGTGGTGAAAAAGTGGAAGCTGCAGCTGAAATGTTATTGCTCAGGGCTGGGCTGCCCAGTGCGCGCCTCTTTCAACTGGGTTCTCCGCTGCCCTCCTTGGTGTCACGGTCCTTGCATTGCCCCTGCTGCAAGTCATTTGCAACCGATTGCAGAAGCTCTAAAGAAATACCCCACTCTTTGAATCGAGCATGCTCTCTAGGGTTTAAGGAATGGCGGGGTTTTGGAGGACTGAGATTGAGTATCTCTGACCAGAAAAGAAGTATCCACACCGTGTCGAATTCCCTGCAGGTCCGCAACGAACAGGCTAATGCCGTTTCAGAATCCCAGCCACGAACTTTTCAGAGAGATAGGTGGAGTGCGGACAGAGGAGAGGGCGACAGTCGATGGGGTCAAGGGAGGCCTGAGGGTACAGGAGAGAAATACCAAAGTTCTCAAGGCTATGGGGGAAGACCCAGTTTTGGAGACAGGGGAAGGGGCAGAGGTAGGGTGGGGGGAAGAGGCAGGGGCAGGGGTGGTGCTGTGGGCGAGAGGAGAGGTGGAAGTGATAGATATTCTTCTTACCGGGGCGGGAACAATTTTCAGAGTGACTTTGGGAATGGTACTGGCGGGGGGTTTGAGAGGAGTGGACAATTGGAGAACGGTAAAGAAGGAGATTCTGACAGGAGTGGGGGTTTTGTGAGAGGGAGAGGCAGAGGCGGATTTCGAGGGTCAAGGGGGGGTAGGGGCAGTTTCAATCGGGGTTCGTTTGGGAGGAGAAGTGGAGGATTGGAGGGGGGCAGAGAAGGAGGTTTTGAGAGGAATGGAAGTTCCGTGAGAGGCAGGGGCGGAACTCGGGGGGCAATGCGGGGTAGAGGCAGTTTCAACGGGGGTTCGTTTCAGAGGGGAAATGAAGAATTGGACACTGACAGAGAAGGAGGTTTTGAGACGAGGAGTGGGCCTTTTCTAAGAGGCAGAGGCAGAGGCGGGTTTCGGGGGGCGAGGGGGGGTAGAGGCAGTTTCAATGGAAGCACGTTTGGGAGGACAAGTGGAGGATTGGAGACCTATGGAGAAGGGGGTTTTGAGGGGGGAAGGGGGGGAAGAGGCTTTAATGGGAGTTCTAGGGGGGCACTCCGTGGAGGGAGGGGTGCGTTTAATGGGGCGAGGGGATCGTTTGACAGGTTGAGGGGGCAGTCCATGTACGGTGGAAGGGAAGGAGGTGCAAGAAGTTTTGAAGGATATCAGAGCAATAGAGGAAGGGGAGGGGTGAGAGGAAGGGGAGGGGTTAGAGGAAGAGGGCTTTTTGGCCGATTTGGCAACAGGGAAAGAGCTGCTCCCGACAGGTTCAGTCAATATGGAGACAGAGAAGAGCCGCGTATGTTACCCCAGGATATGAGCGAATCTGAGCTCCTTGACACGGATAGAGGATGGAGGTCGTCTGGAGGCAACCAGGAGGAAGGAGAAGTAGGGGATGAGCAACCTCATGACAGGTCAGTGGGCAGTTATGGAGATGATGGGCATGCTAGTTTCTCACCGTACACAAGAGGCAGTCTGAGAGGAGGGAGGGGCAGTAGTGGTGGGAGAGGCCGAGTTTCACAGTTCAGAGGTGCAGCGCGAGGGGTGGCTGGTGAATATGTGAGGCCTACCAGACAGCCATTCAGAAAGCAGGCAGAAGGGGAGGAGAAGTGGCAGTACATGGTAAGGAAAAAAAAAGCACAAGCACAGCCTATTGCAAATTCTGAGTGGGAGGATGACATGGATTCCGATGAGGAGGGGTTGGAAGCTAGCTTGGAAGATGACAAAGAAGAGGGAGAGTTTGTGGAGTCGAGAGAGGAGTGGAGGAGGAAGAAGATAGGGTGGCTGTGCAAGGAGATTCCAGGGTTGAGACCCACTGGTGTTGTGACTATTCTGAATGGGCAGCGGTCATGGATCACAGCTGTTGATAGCAAGCAAGTCATTGAGCATTTGCTACGGAGGGAGGAAGTTTTGCGTGCCCACAGAGTACGTTACTTGTTTCAACATTTTAGGAGATGAAGTAGTTCATTGGCTGTTACAGTGATTCGGACTGACAATCTGGTGTGAGAGATCTAGCTCCAGCCATCAAGGTCAAACCAACTCTGCAAATGTGGCTTTGGCTGACTCAGCGTTACAGCCATTTGTTTCCGACACCTCATTAGCATTGAATATGGGTAGATTGTCCTCCTTCAGAAAACTGTTATGGTTCTCTTACCCTCGGATTGTTGCATTTTTGCACCTAATAGTGTTTCATGTCAAAAGGCATTGTGTATCTGAAATGTATGGAGTCGCACAAGGTTGTTGTAGGTCCTGCCTCGTTTGAAGGTACTACCAAGCATGCTTGTAAATGAGCTAGGTGGGTTTCATTTTTCAGTTAAAACTTTAGGCACCAATTATGATTCCCACCGTAATCTTTACTTTCCGAAAACTTTTGGTGTGCAGGTGTTGAAATGGATGATGCAACAGCCATGGTATGAGGATGACTACGAGCTGAATACAAAGTTGGCGAATATTTTGGGCCGCAAGAATAAGCTGTCGCGATCACGCGAACTTTTTGACACCACAATTCTTAATGGGAAAGTGCCTGATCAGACCACCTACTGCGTACTTATCAGTGGGTATATTGATGATCGGTCCTCTGAATCCCTTGATGAGGCCTTCAGTCTTTACAATCAGATGTTGCAGTTGGGTGCGTATGAACAACCACCCTCCCTGGCATACTCACTCTTTCAAGCATTCACTGACCGGGCTGGAGGTGCCTTTACCAGACATCTTGACCAAGCGGATGCACTATTTGAGAGCATTAAGAAGAAGGGGGCACCATGGACAGATCACTTCAGTCAAGACATGTGGACTGTGATGTACACTGCTCTGATGCACTTGCATGGGACGAAGGGTGATGGAGAGAGGGTGGAAAACTTGATTGAGGAAATGAAGGGGTCGGGCCTAGATGTAAGCCCCAATGTCTACACTGCCGTGCTGCGTGTGTGTGCACATGGTGGAGATGTTGAGAAAGCCGAAAAGGTTCTGGGGATATTGGCTGGGGCTAAGCTCGAATGGCGTGCATATGTGGCCCTCATACAGACCTACGGAAAAGCAGGGATGCCTGCAAAAGCCTTGCGAAAATTCCAGGAGATGGAGGCTGATCGCATCCATATAAACATCAATGCTTATGAGGCAATTATTGAAGCCATGGCAAAGGCAGGGGAGAGAGAGAGCGCTGAAATATTGCTGGAGAGGGCTCAGGCCACGGATACCCCATCTTTACAGTCGTCATATAATGCAGTGATGGAGATGTACCTAGAGAAGGGTTTACTGAGCGAGATTGAGATACTCTTCAACCGAATGAAGGGAAGTGGATGTCGACCTAATCACCAGTCTTACAACGTACTCATTGATTCGTACATCAAGCGCGGACAGCTGGGAAAGGCAGACGAGGTATATGAAGGGATGAAGGCTGAGGGGGGAATTCGTCCTAACTTGAAAACCTACAGTCTCTTGCTCGAAGCCTTTGGTAAAGCAGAACGTCAAGAAAAAGTGAAAGAGATTTACTCGCATCTTACTGCTCGGAAGCTGGAACTCCCAGCAGAGGCCAAGCCTTTTGTGACAGAAGCAGTGGGCCCCAAGAAAGTGGCTTATGAAGAGAAAGCAAGACCTAGGAGCCTGGTCCAGGATCAAAGAGAAATGCTGGTAGGGGTGGTGTTGGGGGGTGCACGCATAGAAACCCATGATAATGACAGGACCTATGAGATACACTTTGGACTTGATCCCAACACCCATGTTGGAACAGTCATGATCAACCACCTGTACAAGACATTTAGTGACTGGGCTCAGCAGGCACCCCGAGTGGAGACTGTTCAGGACCTTTCTGACTTAGCTGCGCAAGTGAGTCTGCTTCAGTTTTCTACTATCAGTCATGGGTCGTTCCGCTTTTATGCCCACCAGTATCGGCCAGATGGAAGTCCAGTGATCCCTAGGCTGATCGACCGCTGGCTAAACCCCCGATCACTTGCGTATTGGTACATGTATGGGGGAAGCAAGTGTAGCCTCACAGGGGTTTATATTCTGAATGGTTCACAATATACAGCTAAGGAGCTCGCACTGGTGGTTAAGGCCCTCAAAGCGAGAACCATTGATGGTGAGAAGGAGAAGAAGAAGAGGAGAAGTGGATCTGTGGTTCGTTTCAAGGGCAAGTCTGCCATGTGGCTATGGAAGCTCATGGAGCCTCATATACTGGAGGAGCTTAAGGACTCTTTGATGCCAGAGGAAAAGGAGGAGATGATGGAGAGTGAGAGGGAGAGGACGATGTATTTGATGATTCTGAGGATGAATCTAGAGAGGAGAATGAGGTAGGTGAGGGTGAGGGGCTCAAAAGCAGCAAATCTAGGGAACTTTTGTTGGAAATTTCATTAACGAGCAAGGAGGTAAAGGAAAGTGTTACTGTCAATGGTGCTGCCGAAACTTCTCAGACTGCAGCTGTGAAAGATCACTGGGAAGGGTTGGCACAAGCAGCCCTGAGAGAGAAAGGAGAATTGGTTTCCTGAGTTTCATCCATTAGTGAAGAAGTTTGCATGGAAGGTTCCTAAAGTATGTTTTTTGAACTTTGAAGGTGAGAAAGAAGGAACCTTCCTCCTCCTTCCATCCAATTTCGATGGCATTTTTGGGGTGAGCATCACAGGTTATATGGTTTTCCCACAGAATGAGGCAGTGACCCCCTGATAGTGCTTTCCAAGCTCTAGGCTAGCAGGCATCTGTATTGATTGTAGTCAGATCCAATAGTGAAGAGTAAAGGAAATTCGTAGTTAATACGAGAAATTTGCAAACATGTTTATTGGCTTCTTCCTCTCATTGGCTATCACCTCTTGGCATTCTAGTGCTCAGGGTGATGTTCCTTCTCCTTGCCTGGCTTATGTTCTGTTTTAGTACTATAATTGTAGGACGTTATATGTAATGAGGAGTTACGGAATTGTTCCGTTCTTGTGGGCAGCGACTGGGAGGAATCATATGGATAGTTTTCATCCAGACTTGAGAGACAACTGGTAAATATACACTACATGATTTAAGTTCTAGTTATGGTTGGGCATGCTGTTCTGCCTTTTTTCACAAGCCCTGTGCTGGAAGCCACAGCAAAGTAGAGATGATCAATTCAGGTGTCAAGTGACACAGTCGGCCCGTTTGTGAGTTTCCCAGCGTAATTGGTTTGGGTAGCTAGTTGCTACTCTTCCATAAATTAATAACATGCAGGACTCGAGGTTCTGCTTAAAAGAGGCCCAGAGGCAGTGGAAGCTTCATATGCAATTCCTGCAGTGAGCTAGTCCATGAAGCATTTTTTGACAACCTGCATGAATGAGATACTAGGAGGTGAAGTTGCTTCTCGTGCCCCCTGCCCATTGCATGACCTTGGCAACAACCTGTAGCCTGCGCCATGTGACTAGCTTCGATGCACTTACCCAGCCAACCGCACTCTCTACTCTGAGATGTAAGGCAAGAAGAACCCCCCAAGGCGTGCACTTAACTCAAGACAGGTTGGTCACATATGATATGCCAAAAGAACCCATGGATTGGCTCTCAAAAATCTTAGTGGAAGGGTGGGTGCAAAGCAAACATTCAGCCTATTTCAGAATCAGGCTATTAAGCTGGTTTAGACTTTCAGTGTGTAGACCAGCAATGCATGTGATGTCCCCGATGATTGCAATAAAACTCACACTTCCCGCAAGTTTGACACTGCACTGCCCTGTGAGAAGATGAATTACCTCGCTGATGTCCAATAAATGACAAGTCATACCAGCCCTGAGGGCATGTGCAGACCATGGGTCGATTGGCCCTTGGAAGGGCAGCATGCTCTGTAATTGGACATTACACTAATCTTTCTTTGTGCTGTACTGCTGGAGACAAAAGTCACTTCCTCCTTATTTTCCTTCACCCATTCTCTTATGTCCTTTTGGGCTAAATTACACCCTCATACCTCAGGGTGCAGTCTATGAGAGCTTTTGTTTCCCCTTGGCTATTTGCTGTCCCCTTTTTTTACTCACTTTCAAGACCCACAAGGAGGTAGTCAAAATGGATCCATCTGTTAGGCGCTCCTGGAAGACTGAGGGTCAAGTGAACATACCAATGAGGGAGAGCTTCAACTATCCCTGTCAAGGATTCACTCCACCTCAAGAAGCTGAATCCAGATTTACCAAAGCAAAAACAACTGACTAGACCAATGAAGAAAGAGAAATTATGTAGTCAGAGCTCAAGAGTGGCAGTTGAATCTTTCACGGTTCTACTTTTCCGTCCTAGAGAGGCTTGTCCATCTGCACCCCTGGAAAGCAGGGGAGAAAGGGGGGCATTGACAAGAGAGAAGGACTCAGGCAGTGATGCCTGGGGAAGCCACTCATTGAGCCTTGGTGCCCAAGCAACTACACGACCCTCATTCCATGGGGCAAACTCAAAAGGAGCCCCAATGACCCCAAGCGCAGCATACACTGCCTTTGCAATTGGCAGACCTTTGGAGTCTTTGTTGGGATCTGTCTCACCGCACCTGTAAGAACCAGCAATGAGTATGATGTCAAAGTGTATACATAGGATCTAGATAGGATCCAACATGGCTTCTGCATAATGCTACTGTTGTCCACAATCAGGCTTGTGAGATTATCCTTGAACTGATTCAGTAGGGGAATGCAATTGCTACGTCCCAGCTTGGGGGCGGAGGGAGGTTGAATAGCAACACTGAGACAGGCACTCACTTTGTCACAATGCTGACGAGAGGCGGTAGGGCTTCTCCAACTGTGGCGGCCACTTTCAAATCAGCCAGCCACACCAACAGTGTAGTCAATGCAGCCCCTGTGGACATCCTGGTCATACAAGAGTCCTTGTTAGTCAAGCACTGTGTAGCTACTGTAGACAAGTTACATGTGGATCTCTTTCAGTTCGACTTTCATTTGAATAGTGGGAGTGGCACGAAAGCCACGACAACATCAATAGATTATGCGTCTGTTTGTCTGTATTAGCACTCAGTCCACTAAAACTTTGTCGTCTGCTGTGTGGAAGCACACTGACAACTTCACACGTACATTCTTTGACCCTGCAACTGGTTTTCAGACATGCCTGCAAGGGGAGGTCATAACCAATGTTCACATTTCATGTCCTCCATGTTCCAGCAAGAGAGATCTCTCTAGAAATTCAGGGAGCAGGCAGATGGGTGAAGAAGAGGCAGGTCGGGGCTACAGTAGGCAGAGACACACCTATGGACATCAATCGCCCACATCATGCGTGTGTGGGAGAATGCCTCAGGCAGAACCCCTCTGCGTCGTCCCTCTGCAAGCACGCAGGCAGCCCTCTCTCTCTGCCCTAAGCACCATAGGGCCTCCAGAAGTGCATTGTAGAATGTCATATTACTTCCCACCCCATCCACTTTCAGAGTGTCGAATGCAAACTCAACCCTTTGCCAGTTTGAGCCCTGGTCAAGGTCGCCCTTAAGGATGCCAGCTACCACCCTGTGTAGCTCTGACATTTTGGGGCCTTCCAGTTCTTCCAGCACTTTGTTGGCATCATCCCACCTGGCAGGATCCGAAAGACTGATTAGATGAGACCGGTGATGGATTGAAGAGTCCATCTGCTTCAGGTTAGGTATGCAAACTGAAGGGTAAGGAATAAAACACCATGGTTGTAAGGGTGCTGGCCCTCACCGGTTCCGCCGTGCACAAATTGACAGCATGAGGCAATATGCGCTGACTGCAGGCACCCTACCCCCCTCCTTCATCTCTAGAAACTGAGCTTTTGCCTCATCGAAAAGTCCTGCTGAACAATACACAACCAGGAGTGCTTCATAAGTCTGCTGATTGGCTGGGCACCGAGCCTCTTCCATATCCCGATATACTTCCACAGCATCGTCAAATAGCCCCCCCTGGCCATATGCCTCGATTAGGGAATTGAATGTGGAAACATCGGCACGAAGGCCACCATCATGCATAGTGCAAAAAGCCCCACCTGCTTCACTATATAAACCTCCACCTGCATAACCGACGTGACAATCATGGTTAGCATGTCTGTGAGCACAGTCCCATCACACTGGTCCCCCAAAACCATCACCTGTCACATACTTTGAATGAGTGACCATATACCTCTCCTCTAAAAATTAGGCTGCACAAAGGAGCGAGTCAGAAAACACGACTGTATGTGTATTTTCACGTTACCACTTATCTATTGGGGTTACTTTCTTGTTGCATTCAAAACACGATGAAAAACATTTCAACGGAGAGGAATCCTTCACCATGGGGGTGCAAACCATAATAGTACCTGCATAAGCCTCAATGAGAGCATTGAAGGTGGCGTGGTCAGGCTCACACCCGTTTTCCTCTATGCTGTTAAATGCACTGGTTGCCTCTTGGTACAGAGCTGCTTTTCCATACGCTGTTATGAGCCCTGTAAACACAGGAATGTAGAAAGCCCATGTTGGTCATGGGGATCATTAATGTGGAGACGTCAGGACATTATGTTCTCTTTTGCACCACTCTGTATGTTTGGTCTTCTTCAGCAGAGTGAGGCGCAAATATAATTACTTTAGCATGCAAAGTAAAACTCCTCGCAAAAATACATTCCCCATACATTTCCCCTCTATCACTATCAGAGAATACTTCAAAGGCTATGATCCCCGCTGCTTGTAGATGAAGTCATAGTTCAGGAAACTAGTCAAAATAGATGTTCACATTAGGTCTTGTTTGAAAAATGAAAGTAAACAGCTAGATTCCATGTCTGCCAAATCCCCAAAAATGGTAGTTGAAACTATGAAATTGTTTGGCTTTCCCAAAAAGCGTAAACAGAAAAAAAGGAACATGTCACATTCTTAAAACCCTCCTTTCTTGAAGTTTTGTGTAGCAGGAAAATGCAGTAGGCAGTAGCTAGAGATTCAGGATCACAAGTAAGAAAATTCAAACCACGTTCAATACGTTCATACCTGTGAAAACCTCTGATGTTGGCACCACATTCCTCTGTAGCATGTGTCGATAGATCTCAGTCGCCTCCTTGTGAAGCCCCCCTTTTCCACATGAAAAAAGAAGGCCTGTGTAGGTTGACATGTCTGGCTCCACAGACCCACCCTGCATGTACTTTCAGGGCCCGGTCAGGACCACAGAAGCATACTGATGGACAACTTGCCACATTTAAGAATTATAAAGTGTTATTGAGGCTATCTGGTGGTTACTTGCGTATGTGTGTGCGTGTGTAGAGAGAGACAGACAGACGCACACGCACACGCACACGCACACGAAGTACAGAAAGAGGGAATACTCTCCATCATGCCCTAGGAACATTGCTGTCATACCATCAAAGGCGTAGTACCTACAGGAGGCTACCCGTAGCGAAGCCAGTTTGGGCATAGGATATACAGACTCTCAAACCACAATTGCCATAGTCTCATGCACTGCAGTGCCAACCACTTTTGCACCGAAACCCCTCTAACACATGAGCCCTGGAACTCGCTGTGTGATTGCTTTTGAAAGTCCAAGCAAGAAGATGATTTTGGTGCAATCTATTGTAACCAACAGAAGGATGTGAAGGGTAAGAGGTAGGAGTGGTATGCTAAAATGAATATTGCTATAAAACTAGTGTCCATGAACATGACTTATTGTTACCAGCATATCACGAAAGAGGTTGATTGATTCTCGAAAGAAACCTCCTTGCCCAAACACTTGGATAAGTGTATTGTATGTAAATACGTTGGGCTCTGTGCCCCTGTCCTTCATATCTGCGAAGAGTGTGCGCACTTCATCATAGCACCCATGTTTTCCATAAGCCTCTAAAAGAGAACTGAATGTGACAACATTTGGAGTACACCCAGCCTCCTGCATTTGCCTGAACACTTTTGCACCTGCCCGGAACTCGCCTGCCCTGCTGTACGCCTCAATCAAGACATTGTAAGCCACAACATCAGGCACATTGCCAGCGCGCTCCATCTCTCGCAGAAGCTCGGCAGCACCCCCAAACTGCCCAGCCCGCCCATATGTGTCAACTACAGAGTTGTATGTTACCAAGTCTGGTACTACACCTGCCTCATTCATTGTTCGGAACACCATGCCAGCTTCTTCGACCAGGCACCGGCTGCAAGCAGACACCATGGCCTATTCAATATGGAACACTCCATTCACACGTGTATGTGTATGTTGCCACATAGACACTAAAACACCAACCACCAAGAATTGGTTCCTCCAATCATGTAGTGTAGCTGTCATGTTGAGGACGATTCTAATGCAACCCAAGATCATTGTTTCCAGCCCTTAGGGCTGCTAAAATTCCAATGTCAGGCCATGCTCTCAAGCTGCCATCAGCTCATGGTACTCCGGGCCTGCAGCTAGGGTGACAAAAGAGAGGAACCACCCTGTCAAGGAAGGAATATTGTGAGGTGGGTGGTTTTGGGATGCATGAGAACGTACTCCTTTGTTTGCCATAGCCTATGGGACGAATGAGAGAGCAAGAATATGTGCTCATTTGGTTTCGACTGCCCTAGCACAACTCTTTTGCATGTGTGTGTGAGAGAGAGAGAGATGTGAGCAGATACCTGCTGCAGGCACTTAAGAGTGTGTTGTATGTGATGATATCAGGCTGGATACCTTCATGTCGCATTTGCGCAAACAGCCCTAAAAGACCTTCCCAGTCTAAACCCCCTTTTGCACACGCATTTATCACTGTATTGTATGTAATGAGATTGGGGGTGACCCTCTCTCTCTTCATCCGTGCGAGCAAATCAAGAGAAGCTTCGTACTGGCCGTTGCGCCCGTATGCATTGATTAAAGCAGTGAATGAGTACACATTCCACTCAACATAGTTGTTGGGCATTTCCTCAAACAGCTCTGACGCTTTGTCCAGCATCCCCTCACGCCCCATTATACCTGACCATAAGAAATGACAACAGCACACTTTTACCATGTACTTGAAATAATTAGGTTAACTGCTGGACTGTTATCTTCTGTGAAACACTGTGACTACAATAAGAGTCGCTAACCATGACGACATCCACATAGCTGATCAGTTACTTTGATCAAGGCATGCTACAGTCACCTACCCAATCCACGGGTGCTACATCTTTGTGTTGCTGATCTCCACAAAGCCATCAGTTTGAACATGACCACCTAACGTGAATTTAGTCCAATTTCATGGGCCCTCACTCTGCGTCTACTACTAATGGATACGCTACATGCATTTCTGCTGGCGCCCTTCAGCCAAAATGGACGCTTGCATTCGATGATTCATGTTAGGGCACTAAGTACACAGTGAACAGCTCTGGTTGATAAGGAGAGGAGAGAGAAAAAAAAATTATTGCATCCGCTGGATGCCCAAATGACATAAGCAGAACAACAGAGAGAGAGAGAGAGAGAGAGAGAGAGATACACTCCGCACCAATCATAATTGTGTAGACATGCTCGTTGGGCTTGCACCATTGATGTCGTTGCATGTACTTGAACAGGCGCAATGATTTCTGCCAATCACCACGCTGCGCAAATTCTCGGAAAATAAGCGAAAAGTCATGCATAGAGAGCTTAGTCCTGAATCCCTCCATACACCTCGCAATGCTACCGCGTGGTGCGAGTGATGAAAGGTGATTGATCGCATTTTCTACATCATAGCTGTATTTACCCTTTTCTACTTCTGGGGCATCAAGAACCACCATCGGCTGCTTGGGTTTTACACCCCCAGTTCTTCGAATTCCAGTCGAAGATTGCTCAGCCTTGGCAGCCACGACCCTGCTTCTGTTTACTTTCTTCTCTTCCACGGTACGCCATGACCATCGCTGGCCCGAGCCAAAACCTAGTTGCAAACTAGCTGAGATCTTAAACCCTGTTTTCAAAGACAGTCCCCGAGGTTTTTCCGACCAGGGAAAATTTGAATTTAAGTGCATTGGCCCGCCTGCAAAGAAACCAGCTGACCCACTCTCCCAGCGATAACTTCCGGAGAATAAGCTCCCCCCTCCATCTGGCCGAGTGCGGTTTCCAGAAAGAGCACTCATAACCCAAAGCACTGGAACGAAGGACTCCGCCCTACTCCACTTGCAGTTTCCTGAGGAACAAAGTGCTTGATAACCCCCTCCTTTTCTTGCTGCTGCGGAGGGTAGGACGTGGGGGGAAGAGCAGCAGTGCTGCCCAGCCATATTCAGGCACTCAGGAAACTGTTCTTGAGTGCATCATCCTTCACCGAATCTTCAAGTCCAGAGGGGCAAGAACATGCAAATTTGTCGCTTGAAACCCATCCCGCTCTCATTGTTTCGAGAGTGAAGGACTCCAAAGGGGGAGTGAGGACTGTGTGTGTCTCTGTCTCTTCTCTTAAGTTAATACACAGTGCACTTATGCAGTTATCCACTTTGATATAAGCCCTGTTAAGAGTAGTTAGTAGTTAGTACCCTTCACCCCCTCATTTTTGCTTTTCTTGGCCCTGCCCGACAGGGTAGGGACTACGCATCAAGTTGCCAAGTAATAGATGGGGCCCTGGAGTTGAATGCGAGGGAGCCGGTTCAGCCAGCGTTGGGGGGGATGGGGGACGATGCCATGCATGAGGTGAGGATGGGAGGCGGGATGGGGATGGGTGAGAGGACATGTGTCATGTCCTGGCAGAGGGTACATGATGCGCAGGAGGGGCTGCCGCCCGGCAGTTGCCGCGCGGTACGCGGGCGGCGGAGGGGGGGGTGGCGGGGGCCTTCATCCTCCCCATGCCACATGCTTGCGTCCATTGCATACATGGTATGGCATTGCATGTAAAATGATGAGGGTAGGTGGAATAGACATACCAGATGAGACAGGACGTTGCGTTGTTGGCAGGCATCGCGAAATGTCGCAATCGTTGCGCTTGATGGCGTTGGCGTACCGCGTCCCGTCATGTAGGTCGAGTTTGTGGATAGGAATGGAGAATCGGCATACGAAGCAGGATGTTGTGGCCATCTTCAATGGTTGCACCGCTTCCGCTCCAAATCTGAATTGCGTGCAGGTCCTTATTATCGCTCCACAACCTCAATCTTGCTCTTCTGTGTTATCCGGATTGTCATTGTGCTCTTCTCCCAGGATTTACCTTGCGGGTGAGTGAGTTCTGCATCGAGCATCCGAAACCCAACCATCTTCGCAGGTTCCCTTCTTTGTGGGTACTTTCACATATACTGTATGCATAGGTTCAGAAATGTGGGACATCCCAGAAGTACAGATATTGAAAAGGAGGGAACAGATCAATCAGGGCAATAGCAGTGGTAAATGAGTGAACTAGAGAAGTACGTGTGTGCTAGCTTTAATGCACACTACCCGCGTTCCTATATCGTTTTCTCACTACAGTACTTAGGAAACTGCAAAAGTGGGGCTGTCTGGTACTTATGGGTATTTCATGCAAGCATTGACATGAAGCTGAGGTGAACACTTTGTTTCATATGGAGTTTAGGGTAAGACGCTTGTTACTTTTGTGTGTTACAAAAATTGTAGGTGAGGGCAACTTATTGCATGTTCATTTGCTTGGTATTTGAAAGAGCAGACCCGGATAAAGTGTTGTTTCCATAGTTTAGTTGTGAGCTACAGGGATATGCGGCCATGAACACTCTCCATACGGAGATATTTCATATTATCTGAAGTCTTTTCATTTTGTTTTGGTGTTTAGGGTTTAGGGTTTAGGCTCATGCACTCCATTGTTAGAGGTTTTAGGGGGCTCAATGCTCATGCATGCAATTTCAGGGTTCAAAAAAATGTCGTTGTTGTGGATTTATGCTAGGCATTGTCTGTGTAGGTTTGCACGCTGGCGCTGCAATTGTTGGGAGACTGCGCATTCATGATGAAGGAGAACAAAATGATAGAGAACCGGAGGGAATACCGCGAGACATATGATACTGATGAATTCAAGTCCCTCATATGCGAGGCCTACACGAGGGCAAGGGTCCATGAACCTGGTGCGTCTAATAGAGGACAATACAGATGCATACACTGTGATCTGCTTTTTGCCGATAAAAAGAAACTGAACTTACATAGGATGGATGGTTGTATGAAGCATGGGGAAGGTGAAGGTGTCCTCAAAATGTACCCTATTTTTTAACCAAGCCAGAGGGGTATTATGGAAGATGTCCTCAAGCGCCATGGACATATGCCACCTCGCAAAACCACAAATAGGAAGAAGGGCCAGGCCTCCCAGGCGGACGTGTCCCAAGAAATGGAGCATCTCCAGCGGAAATCAGGAAGGAGGTCCATGAGGTCGCAGAGTCAAGTAGTCCAGGACTTGTCATCAGACGCCGACGACGCTTCCTATCAGACACATCCCACATCAGGTCAGCTTCCAGATGACTCCGATGATGACACATTTGATGAACCGCCAAAACGCAGGAGGGCTCTACATTTGCAAACTTGGAAGGGTTTTCCCTCCCATCATGCAGGCCATGGAAAAAAATTGCCATCAGGTAATCTTCCTCATGAAAACTCTGGGAAAGGGGCTCCAGCCGGGGGTTCAAAGGCAGGGAAGTTGCATGCATCCAAATCGTTGGCAAGCAACAAAGTGGTCAGTGGGGCACGGGCTCCTGATCCTCCACTTCCTCGCTCCAGGGAGGATTCCATTTTATATTTTACCAACAAGTCAAAATCTCTAACTTCATCCATGGAGGTTCCAAAAGAGCCTGCACCTGTTCGGTGTCCTGGCCTTCACACCCTTCTTAACTACGGATTGCTTCCTGTACCCTTCCCAAGCATGGAAAATCCTCAATTCCAACAGTCCCTCAGGCACCTTGTTGACGCGGAGGGCTTTGCTGAATGTAACTTGGTTGCAGCGTATGGCCGCTGGTGGATCAATCGACAGGTGAATTCACACTACAGTACTTCATGCACATATTCATTTCCCTTTCCATTTCACTCACACATGCTCATGTTTGGGGTCAGATATGCAACATAATCGCTAGAAATGTTGTGGTTTATATTAATGTATTTGTACTTGTTTCCCTGCAAACCAGCATGCAGCACCAGAGGAGGAGAAGGATGTTGTCTTCAAGACCATGCCTATCTGGGCAAAGAAGCCCGGCGTTGCCTTTGACTATGGAGCTGTCTACAATGAGTGCAGTGCCATTACATCCTATCATGAGTACAAGTCTGCCCTCTCAAGCTTTGAATTCAAAGAAATAGCAAGACAAGCTGAGTTGGAGTCCATCAGAAACCAGTATGTTCAAGAGCAGTTGGCTGCCTGGGATGCCAATTGGCATCGTGAAAATGAAGCGCATCAGTGGGTTGGTCCTCTCTTTACACCATTGCTCATAAGGGAAATGTGCCTACTACCCTACCCACTTTCTTCAAACACTCGGATGACGAATCGAAGTTTCTACGAGAAGTCTTTACATCGTACCGCAAGGCAGGGCCCCCTATGAAATGCCCGCTGATTTTGCAGGTGTTGAGGACTATCTGGATGTCATATGCCAGTAGCACTGATGCAGTTTCTTCATCGACAAACACACTGTTGCATGATGTCATGGTTCAACTTGTTGGAACGCCAAAGGGCAATTCCATGCTCAAGCATGTGTCAGTTAATTTCCTATTGGTTGGTCCCTGCCTGTTTGCATACCTGCTAGTTAATCTGATGCATGAGACGACCAGATGCGTGGAGGACTTGTTGCATTCCGACCCGAGCCGGGCAAATGGTGTGAACAAGGATATGCAAGAATTCATAGACATGACTCGATGGAGAGCTTTGGGGGATTTTGCCATCTGCAATCCAAAGGGTTTTGACACGTTGTGGTGTATTGACACAAGCACCCTTTCTGAGAGACATGAAGCAATCAGGAACTTCCAGAATACCCTGAAATACCGTGAAGGCATTGACATGGGCTGGATTTTCAGCGCAGAAGGTGATATTGTTCCCATCTTTGCCTGAATGCATTTGCCTTGCATCATCATGCCGTGCATTGTTTACATAGAGCCATTATACTCATTGTTTGTTTTGTTCATTTTGTAGGTGATGTGGACCATGGGAATGAAGCATTGCAGGCTGCGTACATGGCTGCAATTGCTGATGTGCAGCGGGTGGGGGATATTAGACGCAACCTCGATCATTCCTGAATGAAAGGTTTTGACTTCCAGTATGGTGAAGTCACAACACCCCCTCAGGCTTTGCCTTCTCATGAAGTAGATTGTGGTGTTGTGCAGCGTGCTCACAATTCCAGTCACGCCTACTTCTCCGATGTTCAGGTCACCAACAGAGTTGTTGCAAGACGCTGAGCCCACACCTGGAGTGGAAGGGAAGCTTGCACATGAACGCATTGGGGCCGATGATGCAGCGAAGCCCGACCATGTACATGACGGTCGTCTATGTAACCATGACACTGCCGCCACAGACCTTACCCTCCTTGGCATTAATGCCACTGAACCAGGTGCTCTTACTCAAATTGAAATCGAATTGCATTCAAGCGAGGTTGTGACTGAACAGGTGTACTTGCCTGCAGTGAATGCGCCCAACAACGTTACACATGCATTTTTTCTCAACCCCGCCCCCTTGGGCATTAGGGTCCTTCTGACAAACGTTTTGCTGTGCCTATTATGGTGCCTGCAATAACACAAATGGTGTCGTCCAGACCCCCTGTACAACATGCGAACCCTTTGCTCGGTTTTGGAGGAAGGAACGCCCTCGAAGCTCCTTCACCCAAAGCTCTGCCTTGGCCAACATTGACAGGTGTCCGTGGCAGTGAGGTGGGCACTATGGGAGCATCAATGAGTGTGTGTGCGGATATTGTTTCATGGCGCACAGTCCACAGAACAGAAGAGAAGATGGAGTCGGAGCCTCCTCATTTACACACATCCCCGTTAGTACTGAATGCCCTCTTTTTGCATCTGACAATTCTACATATCCTACCTCTGCTTGGGCAACCCCTTTGCCGGCATACTTTTTCTGACATGAATGTGTTGTATGTCATTGCAGGCTTCACGAAGGGCAAAAAAGCGCTGTGAGTCAACAATCGTCTTATTTTCGTTGAATTCAAATGGTAATCTTTTGCATTATGCACTTTACTTGCCACTGTGCATGCGTTTGACATGTATCGTGATGGTGTATGTCTCCAGGATATCAGCTGGTGCAGAGGTAAAACAAACATCAAACGTCTGGTTTTTCCAGAATTGTGTAGGCCCCAATATCGCCCTTAGACTAGACGACGCAGATCTCCTGATTAAACCCAAGGGGTGGACAAGTGACAGAGTCATGGATTTCTATTTGCGAATGAAATTATTGTCCCTTCCCGTCCATGTAAGAAATAAGATACGTCTTCTTGACAGTTTTACCTGGATATGCCTTCGTGACCACTACAAGGAATCCGGTGTGGGCGCTCATTCTATTCTACAGTGGATGCAAGAATGCTTTCCTTACCTTCAGTGTGATGGGGTGGAGGCCATGATTATTCCTGTTATATATGCGTACGTACTCTGCTGCATGCTACCCTATATCACACATCGGTGTTGTATTCTCAGTGTTATGAATGCATTCATGTTCTAATGCCGCTGTTTGCAATTGTCATGTGCAGATCGCACTGGAGTGTCGTCATTCTGGAAGGGAAGCGGTACCTCCATTTAAATAATGTCAAAAGGTCACATACTCACAGTATGCTGAAGCCTTTGTTTGCACGTTTCTGGGCACTTTCCAGAAGATTTCTACCCCCGAGCCTCCAATGGAAGAATGCCACTGCCCCCCGCCTGTGGTTGTATCCCCCTGTCCCCCAACACGTCTCTACTTGGGAGTGTGGTTGCTTTACGGCACATTACATAGATGTTTACTTGAATCAAACATTTGTACAACCACGAGCAGGAGGTGTTGGGCCGGTACGTTTCTCACTTTTCATCTGCATTTGTTCTTTTTTCCTACTGGCTTGCACTTAATCACATGCTCATTACTTTTGAGTAAACGGTACCCTTGTCCACTTGGTTTGTTTCTGCAGCTGAATGAGCATTGGTTTCCGGTGAATGAGGCTGTCATGAAGAAGAGGGAAATATGCCATACTGTTTCACTCGAAGTGCAGAGCGCCTGCCATGGCCAACCATACTATGTCGTGAAAGATGAGCCTGTCCCAGATGTATTCCATGGCTATGCCACAAGACCCGCATGCTGGCGAATGCACACAAGAAAGACCACAGTGGATGGGAGAGGACTTCCATGCAGGGACATGAGACTGTAGCATGATCCCTTTCATGTCAAGGGTGTTGGTGGCCGCCTTCTCTGCCCCTTTAGGAAGTTGTCTACAACATTTGTGAGCATTATGATGTACACTCTATTTTTTCACTCTACAAAGTAAAGTTTTATGAATGAGCCAATCAATGTATGTAGGTTGGCACATGGCAGTCTGCACACAGAACAGAGGAGGCCAAATCTGTTGTAACTCATGAAAATCTTGCTTTGATGTGTTCCTTCATTATAATGTAAGTGCATACTCATAATCTTCCTAGGTCCAATGAAAAGAAGTGGTATGTAACATGGGATAGTACTGCCCCTGAATGGGGTCACATTGATGGTGTCACCCATAAGCCCAAGGTCCTTGCCTTACCCTTCCTGCCAGGGAACTATCTCCGATCGCTGCCAGAGATCGGGGCTCACTTTCATATATCGGGTCCATGAATGTTGTGGATCCTATTGAGCTGGAGCCTCGGTTATCTTTCACATCGGGGCCTTACCCTGGTGGAATGGTGAATGGATGGTGGATGCCCTTACCCTATAGAGTGCCCACAACAGTTCTTCACTTCATGCAGTGCATCCATAGTTTTCTTCTCACGTGATGAATGGGATGAATGGTGACGACGAAATATGGATGAAACATGGATAGGGTTGGAATGGATGGGATGAATGGGATGAATGGGATGAATGCTGACGTCGAATACAAATGATAACATGGATAGGATGATATAAATGTGCTGAATTGGATGAATGGTGATGGCGCAATATGGATGAAATATGGATAGGGTTGAGATGGATGGGATGAATGTGGTGAATGGTGATGTCGAATACAGATGAAAGCATGGATAGGATGATATGAATGTGCTGAATTGGATGGATGGTGATGGCGCAATATGGATGAAATATGGATAGGGTTGAGATGGATGGGATGAATGTGGTGAATGGTGATGTCGAATACGGATGATAACATGGATAGGGATGAATGGGATGAATGGTGACGACGAAATATCACATGATAACATGCATAGGATTCCTATGCATTTCCAGAATGGGATGAATGGTGACGGCCTGAATACGGGTTGGTAATATGCATATGCTTGATATGGATGAAAGGTTTTAGGGTTCTTCTTCTCATGTACATTGCATTGTATGCATGTCCTTGTTTCCATGGCTGAAATGCGTGTGAGCAGCCGTCTATCAGCCAGCCTTCGAGGTGGCTACTCTACCACTACGTAGGATGCATATGGAACAATGTAATGTACATGGTTTCAGGATGGTTGAGGCAAATTATGTCTTGTATCCCGGCTATTTTTGCAATGTGGTTGCATGTGCCAAAGTCTGCAAGGCAATATCCATTGTTGAGGCTTATGACGAGCATGGAATGAATGAATGAAATGAATGCAACACCCTATGGGAAGAACACATTAGACATGCCATGACATGCAAAATTAACACCAAACACAGTCCAGAATCCATGCAATTTCATATCAACACGCCTTCATGATTCACCCCCCCACCTCCACGTGCATCAAGATGCGTACAATTGTCTCTTTGCTGCATTCTGCCGTTCAGGCAGGTTTGCCACATGACGCTTTCTACCGAGCGCCTCCAGAAAATCTTTCATCTCACAAGGGAGTTGGTTGCTCCATCGTCAACC